>CAWUFW010013159.1:0-493386 GCA_963921515.1 Calotriton arnoldi
ATAGGAAACTTTATGCAAGGCTACAGCCCGAACTGCTGAACGGAATTACACCAAATTTGGCAAAGAGGTAGTTCTTGGTTCAGAAAGAACCCTTTTGTTAAATGGTGTAAATCCGTTCAGTAGTTGCTGAGAAAATCAAAAGTAAAAACACATATATATCTGGGCGGAGCCTAACCACACATGTCATCGTGAGATCTGATTGGCTGTCAGCACTTCATCCTGGAATTGCTGGCAGCCATCTTGGGACCAATATAAATGATAGTACCCCATTGAAATGCATTGTAGTGAATCGAAGATTTTGAGGGTTACCAAAAGGAGAACTATAAAGGGTGATAACAGACTTTAGTTACATTAGAATTCATTTGTTGATGGTACCATACTAATTTCAGGAATTGTGGTGTGGTCTAAGGTGATTTTACCCTGTGAAAAACCTTCTGCTGGGATATCATGAATCATGTTTGAGAGAAAACTATTTTCACATGCTTGTCCCATACACTTTTGGAAGGTGCTCCAGAAGCTAAAATGAGAGCATATTTTCTGTAAATTCACATTATCTTTCTCAGTCATGTGAGAATGAAGTCTGACATTCTCAGTAAAACATGTACATCCAACAAGGGCAGAGACTGTCAGTTGATTCCTTTGTGTTCTACTGCAGCTTCCCAGAGTGTTCTAAAGAACAACTAGAGTGCTAACAGCCTTACTTATGACAAAAGTATGGCACACCTGAAGCCATCTTGATTGGAATAAACTGGTAACACTTAAAACATTTAATTTAAAAAGGAACAAAATGATGGGGTTCATTTTGTCATAGAAATTATGGTTAGTGCTGTAGAAAGAAAAATTAGGACATGTTTCAAGTGTGATCTCAAATATCTTCCTGTTATATTTCAACAGGAGCAGCCTGTCAGTTGATGCCTTTGTGTTCTACTGCTGCTTCCCAGAGTGTTCTAAAGAACAACTAGAGCGCTAACAGTCTTACTTATGACAAAAGTATGGCACACCTGAAGCCATCTTGATTGGAATAAACTGGTAACACTTAAAACATTTAATTTAAAAAGGAACAAAATGAGGGGGTTCATTTTGCCATAGAAATTATGGTTAGTGCTGTAGAAAGAAAATTTAGGACATGTTTTAAGTGAGATCTCAAATATCTTCCTGTTATATTTCAACAGGAGCAGCCTGTCAGTTGATGCCTTTGTGTTCTACTGCAGCTTCCCAGAGTGTTCTAAAGAACAACTAGAGTGCTAACAGCCTTACTTATGACAAAAGTATGGCACACCTGAAGCCATCTTGATTGGAATAAACTGGTAACACTTAAAACATTTAATTTAAAAAGGAACAAAATGAGGGGGTTCATTTTGCCATAGAAATTATGGTTAGTGCTGCAAAAAGAAAATTTAGGGCATGTTTTAAGTGAGATCTCAAATCCTCTTCAATTTCATTAGAAAATTCTGACATGCAGACTGAAACAATCACTTTCAATACCAGCAGTAGACTTCCAGTTAACTCCTTGGTGAGCAGTAGCTTTACTACAGTGATCTAATGAACAACTAGAGTGCTAACATTCTGAATTTATGGCAAATGTGTGACACATTTGAATGCCTTCTTGATGGAATCAAAGTAAAAAACTGAAAGCATTTCCTACTGAGGAGACTGTAGTAAATGAGGAAATTAGGAAACTTCATAACAAATAAGTCTCCCAAGATGGCCACCAGAAAAAAAAGAGCCCAAATGTAGCACAAATATCACCCAGAGGTAGCCCACGTATAGCCCAATGACAGAAGTGTGCAAAACACTTTTTATTTTTTGTTTTTTTGCAGTTTTATATAGTGCAGACTGGTCAGGTATTGGAGTGCTTTACATGAGCATTGGTTACATCACACAAGGACAAATTCATGTTGGTTGACCCCTACACTACCCAAACACCACTGCACTACCCTAAACCCTAAAACACAACCCCCTACACTACACAAACACCACTGCACTACCCTAAACCCTAAAACACTACCCCCAGCACGACCCCCTACACTACACAAACACCACTGCACTACCCTAAACCCTAAAACACTACCCCAGCACGACCCCGACACTACCCAAACACCACTGCACTACCCTAAACCCTAAAACACTACCCCCAGCACGACTCCCTACACTACACAAACACCACTGGACTACCCTAAACCCTAAAACACTACCCCCAGCACGACTCCCTACACTACCTAAACACCACTGCACTACACTAAACCCTAAAACACTAACCCCAGCATGACCCCCTACACTACCCAAACACCACTGCACTACCCTATACCCTAAAACACGACCCCGTACACTACACAAACACAACTGCACTACCCTAAACCCTAAAACACTACCCACAGCATGACCCCTACACTACACAAACACCACTGCACTACCCTAAACCCTAAAACACTACCCCTACACTACACAAACACCACTGCCCTACCCTAAACCCTAAAACACAACCCCCAGCATGACCCCCTACACTACACAAACACCACTGCACTACCCTAAACCCCCTACACTATACAAACACCACTGCATTACTCTAAACCTTAAAACACTACCCCCAGCACGACCCCCTCACAACACAAACACCTCTGCACTACCCTAAACCCTAAATCGACCCCCAGCACGACCCCCTACACTACCCAAACACCACTGCCATACCCTAAACCCTAAAACACTACCCCCAGCATGAACCCCTACACTACCCAAACACCACTGCACTACCCTAAACCTTAAAACACTACCCCCAGCACTACCCCCTACACTACACAAACACCACTGCACTACCCTAAACCCTAAAACACTACCCCAGCACTACCCTCTACACTACCCAAACACCACTGCACTAACATAAACCCTAAAACACTACCCCCAGCACAACCCCCTACACTACACAAACACCACTGCACTACCCTAAACCCTAAAACACTACCCCAGCACGACTCCCTACACTACCCAAACACCACTGCACTACCCTAAACCCTAAATCTACCCCAGCACGACCCCCTACACTACCCAAACACCACTGCACTACCCTAAACCATAAAACACTACCCCCAGCATGACCCCCTACACTACACAAACACCACTGCACTACCCTAAACCCTAAAACACTACCACCAGCATGACCCCCTACACTACTCAAACACCACTGCACTACCCTAAACCCTAAAACACTAACCCAGCACGACCCCCTACACTACCCATACACCACTGCACTACCCTAAAGCCTAAAACACAACCCCCAGCACGACCCCCTACACTACTGCACTACCCTAAACCCTAAAACACTACCCCCAGCACGACCCCCTACACTACCCAAACACCACTGCACTACCCTAAACCCTAGAAAAGAAACCCCCACCCCATGCCCAATCCCCCTTACCTCTCACACCTCGTGGTTCCTCTCTCCTCGTGGTTCCTGCTTCACGTTGTCTCTGAGGGGCGGTGCACGTCGTTGTGAGGAAACGGAACATCCTCTGTTTCCTTACAACGACATGGATCCTCTACATGTTTTTTAGAACGCATGGTCATTTACCATACATACCTTTACAACAAAATTAGTTGTAAAGGCATGCGTGGTAAATGACCATGCGTTCTAAAAAGTGCGTAGTAATGACTTCGTGATGTACAACGCATGCGTGGTAATGCATGCGTTGTAATGGTATCGCAAAGTAAAAAGTCGTTGTAACGGCTGTTTACCGATCGAAGCTGGCCCCTGTTCTTCAGTGAGACGTTTATTTGATTAATTAGGAGGAAGGAATGTGGTTTTTTTACCGAAAAGTGCATTCCCGGCTGTTGTATTGTGAAAGTGTCCGTGTGGCCTGGTTTCACTTCCGGTGAGAGAGTGGAAGAGTCTGTTTGGATCTAAAGGAGTTCTGTTGTTGGACGGGACCGGCGCGACATGTCATCAGAAAACATAGCTAATGGAAAGCGTCCTCCCTGAAGTGTGGAGCAGTGCCATGAGAGGTCAACGAGTGTGCGTCCCACCGCAGTATGACCGTACCGCGTAACCCATGTGCCACCTCCAGGGTACGGGAGGCAGAAGCGGCATCGCAGGTCCTCTTGAAGACCGTTGTAGCACTAATTCTACATTTTGGTACTAGGGCATTTTAACTTCGTTGTTCCTGCCAGATACAAAGAGAAGATCCTGTGTTATTCAGTGCCCTCGTTACCTTTTTTGTGGGTTGTGGTGCTTGTCACTTCGCTGCCCCGCCGGTGCACACGACTGGGCACCCCACCTCGTGTGCCATCTGCAGGGCCTCTGCCCTCAGATCACTGGTTTCGGTTTCTGGAGTGGCAACATAAACAGTTGCTCCCAAAGGACTAGCCTGAACACTTAGGTGAATATCCCCTGCACCAGCATTCCACGGAAATTCTTCCCTAGCTCTCCCACATCAACGAGGACCTCATAATAGCATGGCTCCGCTCGCAACACCATATGACGTCATCGGAGCCATAAGAGAACCTCGTCGGCGTGCTGACGTCAGTTCCACCCATTTTTTCCGTGCCACCGAGGCAAACAGGGGACCGAGACATTTTCACATGTATACATAGTATAATAAATATATATATATATTCACTGAAAAAACCATAGGTTTCAGGCACATTATAGTTAGAAATTAGCATTTAAAAAACATTAGAAATTCACTGAAAAAACCATAGGTTTCAGGGGCGTTATAGTTAGTTGGACATTTCACTCGTACAAAACCATAGAAATTCCCCCGTTATAGTTAGTTCAGCTAACTATAACTCGCGTGCATCCCGTAATGCACTGCTGATGACGTCACATATTACATCACTCATGACATGGTCAGTGACATCACTCATGACATCACTCATGACATCACTCATGACATCACTGATGACATCATCCAGTGAATGTGTGTTTTTCTGAAAATTAAATATGTTTTATATATGGATATCTCAAGGTCGATGGAAGAATAAATGGGTATATAAGTGTCTAAATGGATGATTTTGTTTTGTAAAATTGATTGTATAACTGACTAAGTGTATCTTAGTGAATACATGGGTTAGTGATTAATGTTTAAATATGAAAATATCTGTATCAGTCTCTCACTTTGTGTATAAGTGGCTGCATGGGTTGGTGAGTAGCTACATGAGTGTCTATATGGGTTATTAGTTGGTTTTTTGAGTATCAGTATGAGTGTCTGAGTGTCTGTATGGTTCGGTGGGGGGTATTACTTAGTGCATAGATGCATGAATGAGTGACTCACTGTTTGTATGTGTTGAAGACAGCATGTGTGCAGGACTGTATAGGTGGATGAGTATGTGTATGGGTGTGTTAGTGAGTGAATGACTGTCTCAATAGTGTCTTTATGAGTAACTACATATGTTTTAAACTAGTATATGTGAGTATTGGTGTATATAAGTGAGTATATGTGAGAGTGAGAGATTGGAAGAGTTCCTGTACAAATAAGTAGGTGTTTCTATAAGTGATTTTTTAAGAGAGTATGTGTAAGTTTCTGTAGAAGTAAGTGTGGTAGTGTGTGTATAACTGTATATGCAAGTAAATGGATGTTTGATACTTGTTTGCATGTGTGACTATGTGTGTGAGTAACTCTATGGATGAGTGGCGGTGTGTAACAGGATGTATAGGTGTATGAGTACATATGATGAGTGAGTACATGTATGAGTGACTGTATAGGGACTGTTGGTGAATGAGTGGATGTGTGTGTAGATCTTGGAATTACTGAATATGTGTGTTGTAACTGGTATTGGTATGTCCATTGTTTTGAAAATGTTTGTTTGTATTTTTGAGTGTGTGTATCAAAGGTTATATTAGGGTGAGAGGAGGTCTGCCACTCTATCACAAGGATGATGTCATCAGTGATGTCATCAGTGATGTCATTTGAGATGTCATCAGTGATGTCATGAGTGATGTCACTGACCATGTCATGAGTGATGTAATATGTGACGTCATCAGCAGTGCATTGCGGGCGCGCGAGTTATAGTTAGCTGAACTAACTATAACGGGGGAATTTCTATGGTTTTGTACGAGTGACATGTCCAACTAACTATAACGCCCCTGAAACCTATGGTTTTTTCAGTGAATACATATATATGTATATTTATATATATGTGTATGTATGTATATATATATATACACACACACACACATATATATTCACTGAAAAAAACAAAGGTTACTGGGATGTTATAGTTAGGCTCACATTTGACTCGTACAAAACCATAAAAATTCAGCAGTTATAGTTACCTGAGCTAACTATAACTTATGCTCCCGCAATGCACTGCTTATGACCTCACATATTACATCACTCATGACATGGTCAGTGATAGCACTGATGACATCACTGATGACATTTGAAATGACATTACTGATGACCACTCAGTGTGTGAGTGGATGTCTGAGTGGCTGTATGGGTATGTGAGTGTGTGAGTGGCTGTATGGATGTGTTAGTGGGTATGTGAGTATCTGTATGGGTGAGTGAGTGGCTGTGTGAGTGGCTGTATTGGAGAGTGAGCGGGAGTGTGAGTGGCTGTGTAGGTGACTTAGTGGCTGTGTGAGTGGCTGTATGGGTGAGGTAGTGGATGTGTGCATGGCTGTATGGGTTAGTGAGTAGCTGTTTGATTGTATGTATAGGTAAGTGATACTTTCTGGCTAGACCCTAATTTTGCCAAACTAGCCCCTGTTACGGAGGCAATTAGAAATAGAAAAACTCCATCTGCTCCTTGGTTCTCTGAAGCCTTAAGACTAGACAAACAAGCTTGTAGGAGGCAAGAGAGAACATGGCGGAAAAACTATAATGTAGCTGAAAAAGCACAATATAAGCTTATGCTAGCAAACTATAAGAAAAAAATAATTATTGAGAAGAGCCAATATTTTACGCTGAAAATTGAGATGGCGGGCAACTCAAGTAAAGAACTTTTCTCAGTTATAAATAATCTAACAACTGCGGAAAAGGAAGCTACGGTGAATTACACTCAAGATTTTTGCAACACATTGGCCCAGGCGTTCAAAGTAAAGGTCGATCAAATCTATGATCAATTTGCCTCATACATTCCTCATAATGCTGGCATTGATCAGGAAGTTAAGGCCATAATACCTTTTTTAAATTTTACCTCTACCTCTCCAGAGCAGATTGCCACTCTTCTCATTAAGACTAAGTCTGGGTCTCCGGATGATCCTTGTCCTCCGAGGATTCTGCATAATATTAGTCATATTGTCAGTCCCCAGTTATCTTGCATTTTTAATCAAATGCTCTCACAAGGATCTTTCCCAACACTGTGGAAACAGGCCTGTATATTACCATTATTAAAAAGCCTAATTTAGATGTAACGGACCCGGCCAATTATAGACCGATTGCTAGACTTCCGTTGCCTGCAAAAATAATTGAGAAAATTGTTAATACGGAACTTTCCACATTTATTTTAGATAATAATGTCTTAGACCACAGCCAATTTGGCTTTCGATCATGCCACAGCACCGAGACAGCTTTAATTAAGACTACGGAGGAAATTCGTACCGCACTAGATGGCGGCGGATCTGCAGCTCTGATCCTCCTTGACCTGTCCGCGGCATTTGATACCGTGGACCATAACCTACTGATAGAACGGCTGAAAACTATTGGTCTAGGAGGAAAAGCCCTGCTGTTTTTAACATCTTTTTAGCAGGTAGAGTGCAGACAGTGCAATTGGGCGATTTTAAATCTACGCCTTTTATTTTGCCTTGTGGGGTGCCACAGGGCTCTTCCTTGAGCCCCACTCTTTTTAACATATATGTGTCCGAATTGGCCCCTTTGATTAGAAGCTTTGATCTAATTCCGACCTCATATGCTGATGACACCCAATTGGTTATTTCTACCATAGACAAGGATGTTGATTTTTCTAACAAACTACATGATTGCATGGTCTCCCTGAGCTTGTGGATGAGCAGGCACTGTCTGAAGCTCAATTCGAGCAAAACCGAGGTGGTGCTTTTTGGAAACCTTGCTCCCCTTTGGTCGCCAATTTGGTGGCCAAGTACACTGGGCCCCCTTCCTACACCAGTAGCTAAAGCTAAAAATTTGGGGGTCATAATAGACGAGAAGTTGAATTTTAAATCGCAGGTCTCTAAGGTGGTATCTTCTGCTTTCTTCACCATTAAAACCGTGCGCAAGATTCTTCCTTTCATTCCGATAAACACGAGGAAAATTGTTTTAACTTCCTTGGTCTTATCCAAACTGGATTACTGTAATGCCCTATACATAAATTTACAGTCTAATCAACTTAGAAGATTACAAGCGGCACAGAATGCTGCTGCCAGACTGGTGCTAGATGTCCCTAAGCATCAGTCAATTAGGGCTGGGATACAGAAGCTGCATTGGCTACCAGTTGCCCAGCGCGTGAAATTTAAGACACTTTGTATAGTGCATAAGGCACTCTATAGAGTAGGTCCACGATTTCTATGGCATGCCTTTAGTTGGTACTCCCCCAGCAGACAACTACGATCGGCTAATGCTTTCCTGATGCTCACCTCCAGAGTCAGGACGATGAACTGGGGAGGGAGGAGTTTCAGACATGGTGCTATTAGGCTATGGAACTCCCTCCCACTCGCTCTTAGGAAGATATCTTCTTTGATTGAGTTTAGGAAGAATCTTAAGACATGGCTTTTTAAAAACTAACTCTCCCTACAGTATGCGGTCCTTAAGCGCCTAGACACCTATGGGTATTAGCGCGCTATAAAAGTTGTTGTAACATAACATAACATAACGTGAGTGGGGTGAGTGCCTGTTTTGGAGAGTGAATATCTATGTGAGAGGAAGTAAGGGTGAGTGAATGGGTGTGTGAATGGTTGTATGAATGTATGAATGGGTATGTAAGTGGTTATGTGGGTGAGTGAGCAGGCACATGAGTGTCTGTATGGGAGAATGTGAGGGTACTTGAGTTGCTGTATGGGTGTGCAAGTGGGTATATGGGTGAGTAAGTGGGTGTGTGAATGGCTTTGTGGGTGACTGAGTGGGTGTGTCAGTGGCTGTATGGGTGAGTAAGTGAGTATGAGAGAGGCTGTATGGGAGAGTATGTGGTTGTCTCAGTGACTGTTTAGGTGACTGAGTACATGTGTTAGTATTTGTATGAGTAAGCAAGTGTGTGTGTAGGTATCTGTATGGGTGAGTGACTAGTTGTGTTAGTGCATGTATGAGTGAGTAAGTGGGTTTATGAGTGGCTCTATGCATGAGCGAGTGGGTACATGAGTATTTGTATGGGTTTGTGAATGGGTATGTGAGTGGTTGTATGGGAGTGGGGGTGAGAGTGGTTCTGTGGATTATGTCATCAGATATGTAATTTGAGATGTCATCAGTGATGTCACTGGCCATGACATGAGTGATGTAATATGTGAGGCCAAAAGAAGTGCATTGTGGAGGCATAAGTTATAGTGAGCTCAGATAACTTTAACTGCTGAATTTCTATGGTTTTGTACGAATGAAAGGTGAGCCTAACTATAACGTCCTTGTAACCTTTGGTTTTCTCAGTGAATTTCTAAGGTTTTTCAAAAACAAAATCCTTAACTGTAAAATGTAATGTTTCACAGTGGATATGTAAGCACCTGTGTGGGTCTGTTAGTGGGTGTGAGTGTATATGAATGGGTCTGGGAGTGGGAGTGTGTCAGTGGCTATCTGAGGTGGTCTATGAGTGCATGAGTAGGTCTGTGAGTGACTGTATGAATGCCTCTGTGGGTTTGTCACTGGTTGTGTCAGAGCCTCTGTGTGTGGCAGTGTGAGTGCTGCTTTGGGTCTGTGGGTGGGCATGTTAGTGAGTTTATGGGCCTACTAGTGGGTGTGTGAGTGGTGCTATTGTTTTTGCGGATTTCCATACTTTGTGTATTTAAAGGACAGAACCATGCTCTCTGCTCTTCAAGGAGATGTTGTTAAAGAATTCATTTTTTACACTCACTGAAGTTCAGATTTTGCTCCAATGCATTTATGATGTATTCACTTCTGTTAAGGATTTCAGATCATTTTTCAGTATGGAATTTGAGGGAACGGTTTTGCTTTCTACTCGCCCAGCCTAAGAAGATATATTTGTTTTAATTTTTCTCAAGGGGAGCTTTACCTGGGGCACGTGCTATGTCTATATTTGTAAATGTTATCCATCGAGGTTTAATTTATCTGAAATGAACATCAGGATCTGAATGGAATCTAATTTTTTTAAGAAGAGTCCACATTTTTCTGGAAAATGTGTACTCATCTGCTTTTCTTTGTATTGGCAAATTCGCTACTATTTTGTCATTGTGCAAATGTCTACTGCATATTATACACTACAACTGCATAATGGTCCAGCTATTTATGTATTTCTCTGTGTCACTCCTTGTCATTTGTTTCAGTAGATTAATAACTGTGTTTTTGTTTCTACATTTTTTATTTGTCACAAACTCATTGCAAATTCGTAACGAATTATCGCGATACGTATGTTCTGGTTTCGCTGAGAAGTCGCGAAGACTGTGTTTTTCAAAAGTGTAAAACACATATATTTGTAACACATTTTGTAATTAATGTTTGACAATATATGTTTACTAATAAAGTGTTTAAACTTCTATTTTTGTAATCATTTTTAATGTAAAGCACTTTTTAATTGTATTTCCCGTCTTCGCAACGACGACGGTATTTGCGATGACGTCGGTATTCGCGAAGATCATGTGACTATATAAGAAAGAGATTTGATTGGAGAAGACAGTTTTCATTATTATTCAAAGGAAGCACCCACCCATTTCTCACTTCCTGAATCTTCCAATTAATTTTTGGATCATTCTTTGGAGCTGTCCTATAATCTAGTACAGAACTGTGGATGGGGCTTTTTTGGGTAATTTTTTAGCCTCTAAAATGGCAACAGGAGGCAGTGATCAGCAGGAGGTGCCACAGCAACCAGAGGAGCAGGAGCAGGAGGAACAACAGGAAGGCTCTGGTGATGAGGGGCCTGCACCCAAAAAAAATATTGCCTGGGATTTTTATGCAATCCCATCTGGAGAATCCAAGACTGTAGTAAAGTTTGTTAAATGCAGTTTGTGCGAGAAGACCCTCTCAAGAGGAACAAGCAAGAAGTATTAATGTGGTACAACTAGTATGCCATACCACATGAAAACCTAGCACAGGAATAGCTTGAATAAGGCACAAAAGGAGAGAGATGGAGAGGGGCAATATAAATCCAGGGCTGCACCATCTGTTTCTGGAGAGAGAGTGGCATACGAAGTGGAGAGACATCGTCCTCAAATTGCACCAGAATTAAGGTATGTCTGCACACATTGCCTTGACTCCAGCACTAAGCTGACAGCTGGTGAGCAGTCTGTCAATGCCATCTTAGCAACACTAAGGCAAAATACTTGCTAATTTTTTTTTTATTTATCCCAGTTTTTGCACTGTTTTTGTGTTTCTGGTTACAATGTTTTACCTCCCTTGTTGCCATTTTGTTTGATATAAAATGAAAAAAAAATACAAAATGTTAAAAAATAAAAAACACAGTTCCAGAAAAAAGAAGGGGAAAAAAGGTTCTTGTCAGAACCACCTTTTATGGTTAAAAAAGATAAACTGTGGCTGTATGGGTGAGTGAGAGGGTGTGTGAGTAACTGTATGGGTGAGTGAGTGGGTGTGCGAGTGGTTGTATGAGTGAGTGAGAGAGTATGTGAGTGCTTGTATGAGTGAGTGATAGGGTTTATGAGTGGCTGTATAGGTGAGTTAGTGCCTGTGTGAGTAGCTGGTTGAGTGAGTGGGTATGTGTGTTGCCATATGGGAGAGTGAGTGGTTCTGTGAGTGGCTGGATGGGTGAATGAGTGCCTGTGTGAGTGGCAGTATGAATGAGTGCATGCTAGTGTGAGTGGTTGTACGGGTGAGTGAGTGGCTGTGTGAGTAGCTGTTTGGGAGATTGAGTGGGTGTGTGAGTGGTTGAATGGGTGAGTGAATGGGTGAGTGAGTGGCTATATAGGTGAGTCATTATTTTGCTGAGTGAGTGCTAGTGTGAGTGACTTTATGGGTGAGTGAGTGGCTGTGTGAGTGGGTGTATGGGTGAGTGAGTTGTTGCATGAGTGACTGGGTGAGTGAGTAAGTGTGTGAGTAGCTGTGTGGGTGAGTGAGTGGGTATATAAGTGACTGTGTGAGTGAGTGGGTGTGTGAGAGACTGTATGTGTGGGTAAGTCACTGTATTTGCGCCTGTATGTGTGAGTGAGTGGATGTATGAGGAGCTGCATGGGTGAGTGAATGGATGTGTGAGCAGCTCTTTCAGTGAGTGACAGGGTGCATAAGTGGAATATGGGTGAGTGAATGGATGTGTCAGTGGCTGTATGGATGAGTGAGTGCATCAGTGGTGTATGGGTCACTGAGTGCATGTGTTAGTGACTGTATGGGTGAGTGAGTGGGTGTGTGAGTAACTGTGCAGGTGAGTGAGTGGGTGTGTGAAGAGCTGCATGGGTGAGGTGTGGATATGTGGGTAGGTGTATGGGTGAGTGAGTGCATGTATTAGTGGCTGCATGGGCGAGTGAGAGGGTGTGCAAGTAACTGTATAGGTGAGTGTGTGAGTGACTGTATAAGTGAATGAGTATTTGAGTGCTTATATGAGTGAGTGAGGGGATGCATGAGTGGATGTATGGGTGGGTTAGTGCCTGTGTGAGTGGTTGTTTGATTGAATGAGTGGATGTGTGAGTGGCTGTATGGACGAGTAAGTGGTTGTGTGAGTGGCTGTATGGGTGAGTGAATGGTTGTGTGATTAGCTGTATGGGTGAGTGAGTGCCATTGTGAGTGACTATATGAGTGAGTGAGTGAGTGAGTGTTAGAGTGAGTGGTTGTGTGAGTGGCCATATGGGAGAGTGAAAGGTTATGTGACTGGCTGTATGGGTGAGTTAGTGCCTGTGTGAGTGGCTGTATAGATGAGTAAGTGATGTGTGAGCAGCCAAATGGGAGAATGAGTGGTTCTGTGAGTGACTGTATGGGTGAGTGAGTGCCTGTGTGAGTGGCTATATGAGTGAGTGAGTGCTAGTGTGAGGGTTGTATGCTTGAGTGAGTGGTTGTGTGAGTGGCCATATGGGAGAGTGAATGGTTGTGCAAGTGATTATATGGGTGAGTAGGTACCTGTGTGAGTGGCTGTATGGATGAGTGAGTGATGTGTGAGCATTCGCATGGGAGAGTGAGTGGTTGTGTGAATAGCTGTATGGGTGAGTAAATAGTTGTATGAGTAACTATATAGGTAAGTGAATGCCAGTGTGAATGGTTGTATGGGTGAGTGAGTTTTAGTTTCAGTAAATGTATGGGTGAGTGAGTGGCTGTATGAGTGGGTGTATGGGTGAGTGAGCGGTTGCATGAGTGGTTGTATGGGTGAGTGAAGGAGTGTGTGTGAAGCTGTGTGGGTGAACAAGTGGATACATCTGTGACTTTATGGGTGAGTGAGTGGGTGTTTGAGTCACTGTATAGGTGAGTGAGTGGCTGTGTGAGTAACTGTGTTGGTGAGTGAGTGGGTATGTGAGGAGTTTTATGGGTGAGGTAAGAGTGGATATACAGGTGAGTGAGTGCATGTGTTAGTGGCTACATGGGTGCGTGAGAAGGTATGCAATTAACTGTATAGGTGAGTGAGTGGGTATGTGAATGGCTATATGGTATGAGTGAGTGAGTGTCTATGTGAGTGAGTGAGTGAGTGGGTGCATGATTGACTGTATGGGTGAGTTAGTGCCTGTGTGAGTGGTTGTTCGGTTGAGTGAGTGGATGTGTGAGTGAATGTATTGATGACTAAGTAGTTGTGTGAGTGACTGTATGGATAAGTGAATGGTTGTGTGAGTGGCTGTATGGGTGAGTGAGTGCTAGTGTGAGTGGCTTTATGCATGAGTAAGTGATAGTGTGAGCAGCCATATGGGAGAGTAAATGGTTGTGTGAGAGACTGTATGGGTGAGTTAGTGCCTGTGTGAGCGGCTGTATGGATGAGTGAGTGATGTGTGAGCAGCCGTATGGAATCGTGAGTGGTTATGTCAGTGGCTGTATGGGTGAGTGAGTGCCTGTGTGAGTGGCTGTATGAGTGAGTGAGTGCTAAGGTGAGTAGTTGTATGCATGAGTGAGGGGTTATCTGAGTGGCCATATGGGAGAGTAAATGGCTGTGTGAGTGACTGTATGGGTGAGTTAGTGCCTATGTGAGTGGCTGTATGGGTGAGAGTGGGTGCATGAGTGGCTGTCTGGGTATATGATTGGCTGAATGAGTGAGTGAGTGAGTGAGTGAGTGAGTGAGTGAGTGAGTGAGTGAGTGGGTATATGAGCAGCCATACTGGAGAGTGAGGGGTTGTGTAAGTGTTTGTATGGGTGACTGAATGGTTGTGTGAGTGGCTGTATGGGTGAAGCAGTGAGTGTGTTAATGGCTGTATCGGTGAGTGACTGTATGTCTGAGTGGCTGTATGAGTGAATGAGTATCTGTGTGAGCAGCTGTATGGGTGAGTGAGTACATGAGTTAGTGGCTGTATGGTTGAATGAGAGGGTCTGTGAGTAACTGTGTGGGTGAGTGAGTGGGTGTGTGAGTCGCTGTGTGAGTGAGTGAGTGACAGTGTAAGTGCTTATATGAGTGAATGAGAGGGTGCATGAGTGGCTGTATGGGTGAGATAGTGTCTGTGTGAGTGGTTGTATAGATAAATTAGTGGGTGTGTGAGTAGCTGCATGGGTGAGTGAGTGGGTATCAGTGGCTGTTTGAGTGAATGAGTGGGATGTGATCAACTCTGAGTCAAATAGTAGGTATGTGAGTTGATGTATGACTGAGTAACTGGTTGTGTGAAAGGCTATATGGGGTGTGACTGGTTGAATGAGTGCCTGCATGAGTAAGAGCCTGAATGATTGAGTGAGTTGTTGTTTGACTTTAAATCAATTGTATTACACTAAAAGTTTTAATTACAAAATAGGCAAAATAAACTAATGAGAAGCAATTGCAAGAGCACTTTATGTTTAAAAACACTCGACAGTGATATCTCTAAGCAATATGTCTGTGGTACAAAAAATGTTTTGAGACATCAAACGACATTCCACTGCAGCTGCTATTGAGAAAGAAAAAGAATATAAAGATATATTCGATTTTAATCTTCAAAATTACAGAAACATAACAATACACATTACTTATACTGTGACTGTATTACAATGTAGTAAAAATATAATTCTCCCTTTTTACTGTTCTCAGCTTTCATACTTCTTCATAGTAAACGTTGGTCTGTATGAAGCATCATCCTCGAACAGGGGGGAAAAACAATAAATGGATTGTAAAAAAAAAAGAAAAACAAAGCTGCACAGTAGATCCCTGCAAATAAGTGACACTATGCATTGCACTCACTACTATTCATTAATCAGTTGCTTTTTATGGAGTTACTACAGTAATCTAAACAAACCTAGGTTAAAAATATTTCTTAAATTATAATATCTGGTACAATATTACAAATAAATATAAAGCACTCTTCAATTTTGGAGATGCTTTTGAAAATATCACCCCTGGTAGGCCAAATGATGTTTAAAATGCTGATGGTCCATATAGACAAAATCCCATACTGTAGTTTTTCTGCACAAATAGTACATAGAAGTTTGATTGATGAAACAAAAGGGGTCATTTTTTAGTTACAAAGGCTACTTTGCTTTCAACGTAAAGGCTGGTGTAATTGGATTATGTCCATTCAGTTTCAGACTTTAATTAGACAGTGCAGTAGTTAGATGTGGTATTAACTCCTTTGTGGAAGATAAAAGGACAGTTTAATTTTGAAGAGGTTTTTAAAGACATTATCCCCGATAGGCCAAGTAATGTCTGAAAAACTAATGAACCACGTTGAAGAAACACCATATACTACTTTTCTATCCTGAATTCCTCTTTAGAACTTTAGTTGAAGAAAGAAAACATATGAATTTGGCAGTTTGAAAGGAAGTTTTGGTTTGAATTTTAGGTTGATGTCTTCACATTCCGTCCATCCAGTTTCACTCTTCAAATAGACAGTGTAGTGTCCAGAGGTTGTATTAATTACTTCATGAAAGATGATAGCTGAAGTAGGAAAAGTTCTTCCTGAAATTCATATTTGTCCAGCTTTGAAGTTTTTAATTTGAGTTACTAATGTGGAACCATCTGCTCTGCATCATTGTAGCATTACTGTAAGGTATTTTCCAATTCTTGTTAGGATTAACGTAGACATAGCATCTGATCTGCAGTTTGAACAGATCATATTTTGGTTAGCCATCTTCAACAATTTGTCAAAAGGCATAGTTTTGGAATCTGGTAATGTTAAATAGAGAAAACGCTCAGAATGTATTTGAGTGGTAGAAGAATAATCACAGTCTTCACAGTCATGGTTCCATGTGTAACTTAGTCCAAATAAATCATCAATATTTACATCTTCTTCTACTAAAACTCCAAACATAACCATAATACATTCTTGTGCATCTTGTTGACTGTTGAGAGTAAACATTACTGATCCATTACATATATCTAAAAGATCTCTAATACCTGAAGCAGAATGTATCACAGTTCTGTTAGTCAGTAAATGTTGGAGCAAGTGACACAGTGAAGAACACAATCTCTTATCTGGTTTTTGTTGAATTTGGTTCACTAGATGTGGTAAATGAAACAATACATTGAGAACAAGATTTGCATAGCAGTTGACACCTGAATTGTTTTCCAACTGGTAAACTACAATATGTCTGTAATTTTCCAGTTTTCTCTTCTTAACACCCTCTGAATTGTCCTTCTGTCCTTTCTTTTCTTAGGCATCTGTAGACTGTTTTATAATCTTCTCCTTCGGGCAGATTATTTATTTCTCATAAACAGGGTACTAGCCTAAATGAGGAGCGTATAGACTTCTTAAATGATTGTATTCTCTTACACAGCTTGCATCAGCACTAACTTTCTTCTCATGAAAGTCAATCAAGAACAAACTGGACAATGTTATATCTTACAACAATGCTACATATGACATTCCTTCTTTAAATACAAAACTTCCAACATTAACAAAAGCTGCATCTACAATAAAACCCTGTGATTTATGGATGGTTACAGCATACACTAGAGACACTGGGAACTTGTGGCGCCACACATATAAGTCTTTCACTAGAAAAAAAGTACAACACATCCTCCAATCTGTTTGACATCATCCTTCTGATCATTTTATGGCGAAGTATTGAATCTCATCTCTATTAGGGAAATTATTTAAATCAATCCCTTTACCCATTGCAGCATTTACTAACCCTTCCTCAACATTTACATTATAACCCAAAATTACTCAACAGTTTTTGCTCACATGTAAATGTTTTTCTAATCCTTCAGTTTTCAATACAGACTTCTCCAAAGAATCCAATTTTGCTCGTAGTTTGCCTGTGAGAAGTATTGTGACTCCTTGATGTTCCATTTTATCAATAGCTGTAATTTCTAAAATTTCTTCTTTCTCCAGGTGTAGTAATTGTGCATTAAAGTTGTAGCACTCTTGAAGTGTTGGCATTAAACAAACTATAGATTTCTGTTTTGCAATGAAATTGTACATTAGTTCTTCTGCTGTAACATGAGATAGTTTCTTGATAAGGCAGGTTTCCAAAGCATGTTTCCCCTCTTTTGACAGAAATCCTGTTCTATTGCCCTTCAGTATATCTCCATATTCCACATCAGTTGCTTGACGCATATTCTTCACGAGTTCCTTGTATTCAAAGTGTAACCAAATATTTTCATTGCCAATACTCCCCAAAGAATTTCTTGTTTCATTATGCACAAATGTTTTGAAAACGAGTTGTCCTTTTATGAGAGTAAGTTGTAGTAGGTCACCAAATACAATCAAATACTTTCCTCCAAAAAGTACATCATAGTTTGTTTTAAAATCTGCTACATTCTTTAGTGTATGAAAGCAAGCATTAAGTTGGATATCATGTTAACCTCATCGATGATTAAAAGCTTCAGTCTCTTCAATACTCTTTTTGCTTCATGACAAGTGTCATCAGATAATTTCTGGTATTCCAGTTTCTTGTCATGTTCAACAGGTAACATCAGTAGTTGATGTAGAGTAATTCCTTTAATATTATATGTAGCTATTCCTGTTTGTGCTATTACTACACATAATACATTTGATTATTTAGTCTTAACCAGTGAGAACTTTAATTTGGAAGCTTTTTCCAGTACCAGCTTGACCACTGATGTTTAGTAATATTGGTTTGTATGAAGAACAATCACACTTTTTCCTCTCATGGAGCAATTCATGCCCAATTATATCTTCATTGTAAATTCCATATTGTTAATTTTTCAGTTGTTCTATTAAGTGTTCGAAATCCACAGCTTCCTCTCTTGCTTGGTGCATTGCATTCTCTACCTCAATCATAGCTATAGCTGCTTCATTTTGAATTATTGGTTCTCCAAAAGGATCATGACTTGCTGGTGCTGAACTTTGGCTGCTTTGTGAACTCTCCTTGGCTATCTCAGCAGGAACGGTTTCCTCCTGTGCAATCTCATCTTTCAACATTTGTAAGTAGGTTGGAATGACTGAACACTCAACAGTGTGTTTCACAGCATTGAATGAGTCTTCATAAGAGTCATAGTGTCCAAGTAAATCTGATTCGGTACGCCATGGCTTAAACAACTGCAAGAGTGCCAAGTAGAAAAACTCTCTTCTTGCCAAAGTTTGGCAACCAAGCTTTCTTGTAGGTAATGAGATTCCCTTTGTTGTGTCTCACCAAACAACGGCACATCCAAGTACTGCAAATCTTCCTGCTTCTGTATTTTCAGTTAGATTACTTCTATATGTATTGTGCTGAAGTACTTCATAGAAACACATATTTTGAAGATGGAAACTACTTCTTGGGTAGTATGTATCCCGCATGTTCGTTTTCAGAATGTCTCTACTTTCGGGATCAAAATCTGCAAGGTACTGTATTTCTGGGAAAGGCTTTAACACTCTATTATGACTCTTTGCAAGGCCTAGGCTTACCCACACAATTCCTCTTGACTTAGAGAACAAACTAGCTGAGCTCACCCTGTCCGAGCATTTATAGGATCCTATTTCTCTGTGGGAAAGCATTTTCAAATGGAAACTATATAATTTCTTCGTAAGATTCTTTTGTGCAGAAATCTCTTCCCACATCTCTTTCATCTCTGTCTTCTCAGATTTTGTTATATATGAAGTCATGTCACATGCAACAGCAATGGAATTGTCTGCAACAAATTGTAGATCCATATTTGCAGTCCACATCTTCAAAATCACAGGACTGTAGTCATTGATATACTTGGAAGCTTCTGTTCTCCTGAGGTTGTATGTATTTTTTGGTGATTTCCATGTCAGGGTATGTCTGACTACAGACAAAAAGCTGTTGAGTCTTCCTTCTGAGATGACAGGTCATGGGAATCCAAAACGACATCTTGTATAAAATTTTCCTTTGCATCTGCATTTTAATCGACCGTACTTCCCACATCTTTGAGTTTGAAACCGTAGAACTTGTTGTCTCAAGCCCTTGCCACCACCATCTTTAGGAATGGCGCATGTCACAAACTGCTGAATGAAAGACAAAACAGAGTCATCACTGTCTGTTCCAAATGCTGTCACATCTTTTACTCATAACAGCATGTGACTATGTGGAGCACCTCTACCTAGGCACTCTTTATGCCAAAAGATATCAGTTACTTCTTCAAGAGGAGGATTAGATTTGTTGCAGATGAAAGACATCGTGGCTTGAAATCTGTGGTTGAAGTATCTGCAAACATTTGCAGGGTCCAACGAGCAAAGTTCTCCTGTTGTCTTCAGATTGTTGTCTTTTATGTTAGAGTTCATTTCTCGTAAGAAATCAAGGAGGTCATCCCACGCATACTCAGCACAACTGAGTGTTAAAAACCAAGTAGGTGCTCATAGGTTTCTCAACATGCATTTCAACTCACCATGACAATGATACTAATAGTCGTTGGTGCCACGTTGATACGCCATCAAATTAATCAAGTTGTATTCCAGGTTTTCATCTTTTCCTTGAACTTTGTCAACAAATGTCCTTGCTGTGATATTTTGCAGATTCACTCCTGTCTTGAGAATGTGATTTACTGCATAAAATAGTTCTGACAAATCACTCTCAAATAAAAGGTTAAATATATAGAGAATACACTGGAGAAACCTAGGATCCTCTGAGTATAGTGTAGTTGATCTCTACTCAGCTGCTGGTATCTGTACAGGCCAGTCATCATACCTACCACCCACTTGTGTGGGAAAGAAATGTGTAAAACACTGAGCTTCTAAACTTTTCTCCCATATGCTCAAGGGAGCTCCTCTTGCTTCTTTCATTTGAAAGAGATCAATAGCATCACCAATAATCTCTTTAGAATGCAGAGGGTGGATACTGTAATGTTCATAACTTTCTTCTGATCTGGATCCATCCACCTTTTCAATCTGACCTCTTGATGGAAATGTGTCACCCCTCCATATGTGTTATATCTTGGAGAGCATCTACATTTTTATAATAAATATTATTTTGTACCAGATATAATGTTGTTTTTTTCTACTTTACTAAAATCCACTAACTCTGGCCATATTTGTTTACTCTTGGTAGGGATAACATTGACTGGAATAATAAGTGCATCTTCAAAATCGTTGTGCCCCCCTACAGTTTCAATATTCTGCCTGAAATCTAATGGCAAGTACACAACTCTACCTTTAAGACCTTTCTGTAATTGTGTTGGAGGTAACTTCCCTGTCTTTGGCTCCAGATGGACAATAGCATGAAATGGATGTATAGGCTGCATAAGAATTGATTCATACACATGTAGATCTTGAAGTTACAGTGGATTTGAAACTAGTTCTAACTTGTTATGGCTTGATCTAGATGGCATTTTATTATCCTCCAACATATCATAACAGTACTTACATATAATGTATTGTGTAGAACAATCAAAGCATTCCTCTACCAATAAGCTGCAAATTCCTGCCACTTATCTCTATTCTCGTCTTCAGTTTTAAAGACACAACCACATAACGAGTTTGACTTTTGTGGTGAATGTGTTGGCAACATATACCAACACAGTTCGGTTTCTCTGAACAGACTGTGTGAAACTTTCTAATCATTTCTTGAAAGTTATCAACAGGAATACCTGTGTCCTGTTCTGCTACACCTGCAGGTACCAACTCTTCATTTCCGTACACCCCTCTTCAGGACCAAAGAAACAAAACTGAACATCATCACAAACTTTTTCTACCTCTGCTACTGTACCATGCAAAATAGCTCTATTCATTTCTCCTGAACACAGGGCAGGAGTTTTCGCACTAATGTTCGCATTTCCGAATGGTGTACAGCTAACATTCTGAAATGATGAAAGGTGCTTTGGCACACTTTCTTTGATAGACATGCTAGTGAGTGTCCCTGTAACTTAGTATACATCCTTACTTTGAATGGATCTTATCCTTGCAACTTAGCTATTTTCTGCTTCGGACTTCTACAGGGAAACATACGTAGGAAATGTCTCAATATATCAATAGATTCCTGTTGAACATTACAAATACTGCTCCAGTTCCATTTATATACAGGGGCCTGTCTACTCCTTCCCTGTTCCTCTTCAGCTATCATTTCCTCTACATTTCTAGCTACCATCACCTCTTTAAAAATACAACAACCATCCTTCATCTCATAACATTGTCCAAATTCTTCAACTGCATGCACTAATGTGTTCTCTTGGAAGTAGCTTTCTTCATTAAAGAAAGGCTCAGTACTAGAAGTATGTTTCCATTCACCGCTAGAAACTATGAAAAAGTTACTTCTATTTACAAGTCTTTTCTTTTGGCTTCTTTTCCTCATAGGCAACACTATTTTATCCAGTGTCCTCATTCTGTTTAGAATCAAAATAAATAGCTTCCTCTTGAGAGCAAATGCATTATCGACTATCCCCTCAAAACGTTCCTTTTGTCTGACTGCTTCTCTTCTTCTTTTACAGTTCTTCATACTTTTTATAAGATTCTGAATTACTCTAATATGGAACATTCTACCTTCCATTTCCTTAAACTGTGTCTGCCCCCGGGTCACAGTGTCTCCTTTTTTGTTAGATTTTTTTACTTGTCAGATCATGACATTTTTCTCCTTTTTTAGTTGATGTCAAACTTTATTTTTTATTTACTTGATTTCGCTGCATTTCCAGTTGTCCATAAACTATTTTAGGAAAACGCCTTTGTTCTCCTGACAGCATTTTGCACCTTTTGTTACTCAGGTGTAAGGAGATAGTATCCTTGCCTATGCTTCTTTCTTCTCTGACTTTTTAATGGCATTTTAGCTGTCCGTACGTAACTGGAAAAGATGCCTGAAAAGAAAAAAAAATAACTACACTTACCTTTTAATTCTATACTAACACAGTTCATATTTTAAGTTTTAATTACAAACAAAAGCAATTGATTTATTGTGATAAAACTGACATTAATCTATTAATATTCATATTTATGTCTTTATGTCTTTTTTGTGTTAATGTATGCATTAAACTCTCACTATTATTGTGTTCCTTTGTATCGACCTTTGTTTAAAGGACTACTAGTCTGAATTAGAGACTAGGTTGTGTCATTACTTGGCTGTATAGCTGAGTGAGTGCAGGAGTACGCCTGTGCCATGGCATGTTTAAGTAAGTGTGCCAGTATGTGACTGTCTGTTTGAGTACATCAATGGCTCTCTAAATGTGTATGTAAATGTCTGAACAAATACATTAGTGCCTGTGTTAGGGAATAGAGGGGTATGTAGGTATGTCTAAAAATGCCTTTCATACTCCTGCATAGATAAGTAGATTCTGAGTATGTGAGTGAATGTATAAGTCAAGAGAGGCTGTATGCTTTGGAAACATGCATGTCAGTTGCATTATGGATGGTATCCTCTATGTAGTGCTTCGCATAAGGGTCTGCAAGTGCATGAGTAAGATCCTAAAACTCAAAAGGATACCTCCCAATCTTTTAAGCACAGTGCATCATGCTTTATGGCATACCTATAGCATATCTCAGAGGAGAGTTATGTGTAATAAAATGTGGATACAAGACTTGCCAAAAGGCTTTTACATGCTAAGTGAAGCTGGCAGTGAGATTACACAGACAGGATCTGCACTAGTAGGCCTGACGGACGTTTAAAGGACTATTTGGCTAGATGGATGATGTGGTTGTGTCATTATTTGCCTACATATCTGAATGAGTGTATGAGTACTGGTATGGCAGTGCCATGAGATGTTTAAAGAAATGTGCTGGTATGTGGCAATCTGTTTTAGTACTTCAATGGCTCTCTAGATGTGTATGTAAATGGCTGAACAAATACCTTAATACCTGTGTTAGGGAATAGAGCGGTATGTAGGTATGTCTGCAAATGCCTAAGGGTGGGCGTAGTTGGCAGAGTACTACTACGCGGAATTCCACGAAGTGCTCCCACTTAATAAAACAGAGACCTCATATACTTTTGGTAAAATAACAAGTATCTCTGTCTTTACGTGCTAAAATGCATATAGTCATTTCACAACAGTGAAAATTTAAATTTAGCAAGCAGTGAGAGAGGTGATGATTTTGAGATCCTCCCTAACCTAGGGAGAAAACCAAGCAGATGCCTTGAAAACTGCAGCTCTTTGTAGAATTATTTTGATATTGGATACTATAATATTCACTGTCCACTGCTAATCTCATCCCATAATGCTTTGCAGAGCCTTTGGTTGGGATTGTATTTTTGCCCATAACTGTGCTTGGGGTGGTCCTAACAGGATGGGACCACCACTGAATCGTTCAGCATGATGTGCTCTTTGTGTTCAAGGCATCTGATTGGTCCTCCCTCTAGGTTAGGGGGATCCCAAAATCATCACCTCTCTCATTGGCTAATATTTGAATTGGTTATATGCTTTTTTAGCATGTAAAGTTGCTTTATGAAAGCATTTGTGGGTGCAGTTTAGTAGCTGATTCCACCACGTGGAGGGACGGAGTTTTTGCTTGAATTCTGTGTGTTTTTAACGGAATGCGTAGTTAACAATTCTCCGCAAACTCCTCCGCTAGCGGAGTTCATTGCCCACCCCTACAAATGCCTTTGATACTGGTGCATAGATTCGTAGATTCAAAACACCGTACTTTATGGACTACCTACAGCATATCTCAGAGGAGAGTTATGTATACTAAAATGTGGATTTTAGACTTGCCAAATGTCTTTTTCATGCTAAGTGAACCTGGCAATGAGAGTGTACAAACAAGGTCTGTACTAGTAGGCCTCAGCAATGTTTAAAGGGCTTTTTGTCTAGATGGATGACAAGGTTGTGTCACTATTTGCCTACATTCCTGAGTGAGTGTATGAGTGTACCTGTACAGGTGCTATCACATGTTTAAGTAAGTGTGCCAGAATATGCTGGTCTGTTTCTAGTGCTCTCAAAATAAGTATGTAAGTGGCTGAATGAATATCTTGGTGCCTGTGATAGCGATTAGAGAGATATGTAGGTATGTGTGCAACTGCCTTTGATAGTACTACATACATAAGCAGTTACTGAGTACGTAAGTGAATGTATAAGTCCCTCTATCACTCTGTGACAGGGTGAGAGAGAGACTGTATGCTTTGGAAACATGTATGTCAGCTGCATTATGGCTGCTATACGGTATGTAGTCCTTGGCATACTGTTCTGCAGAAGCATGAATACCTTACTTAAACTCAAAAGGATATCTCTCAATCTTGTAAGCACAAAGCACCGTGCTTTATGACATACCTACAGCGTATCTCGGAGGTGAGTTATATGTATAAAAACATGGATTTAAGCTTGAGAAATTGCGTTTACATGCCAAGTGAAGCTGACAGTGAGAGTGCACAGACAGGGTGTGTACTAGTAGGCCTGACCCATGTTTAAAGGGCTATTTGTCTTAAAGTATGACAAACATGTGTCACTACTTCCCTAGATATCTGAATGAGTGTAGGAGTCCACCTATAGCAGTTTCATGAGATGTTGATGTAAATGTGTTGATATTTGACTATTTGCTTTAGTAACTCCATGGATCTCTAAATGTGTATGTGTCTGAATGAATACTTCAGTGCTTGTGTTAGAGAATGGAGAGGTATATGGATGTCTGTGCAACTGCCTTTGATACTGCTGCATACATAAGCAGTTTCTTAGTATGTGAGTGAATGTATAAGTAACTCTGTCGCTCTGTGACTCAGTGGGAGAGATGCTCTATACTTTGGAAACATGTATGTCAGTTGCAGCTATGTAATGCTTGGCATAGGGGTCTGCAAGTGCATGAGTAACTTATTGAAACTCAAAAGGACACCTATCAATGTTGTAAGCACAAAGCACTGTGCTTTATGGCATACCTACAGCGCATCTCAGAGGTGAGTTATGTGTACTAAAACATGGATTCAAAACTTGTCAAACAGCTTTTACATGCCAAGTGAAGCTGGCAGTGAGAGTGCACAGACAGGGTCTGCAGTACTAGGCCTGACCCACTGCATATTTAACTATGCCTACCACTTTCATACCACACATGTGACTTAGTATTAGTTTAAAAAGCATGTCATACCATCTAAGGACAGACATACCTGGTCTATAATTTAACAACACCTACCCTAAAGGGTATCTAATACATAGCTCTGAAGTTTCTCAGGTTCACACATTATATACACCTAGAGTGCATGGTTCTTCCTTTCAAAATTATGACTTGTAGTCCTCTTTTAAAATGGATTAAATAGGACTACAAGTCCCAGAGTTCAAAGAAAAACATTCTTTCTGAGGAGCACATCATGTATAGACATGTAAAACTTTGCACATCTTCTAATACATTGTTAAGTTTAACTTTAACAATTAGCAAGCAGTTTTGTTTCTAGCAATTACAGCATGCAGTAAAACAGCACATGTATAATATTCAATTCCTGGGCAACACATTGTGAACTAACTTCTCACTTAGCTACTCTGCACCTCACACAAACTGCAATATACTCACACACTCAGAAAGTTCTTACTCACCTATTGATAAATATATAAAAGCACTCACACTATTGCTCATAGATCATCTGCTAAAGTTTTAAAACTTTTCTATATATTTCATACTCGATTTTATCTACCTCACATGCACATATACCTTTAAAAAAACTTTTTCTCAAAATACAATGTACTGCACATACCTGAAAATTGAGTTTGTTGGTGAAATGTTTTTTGTTCATATTAGATAGATTCAATACTCTCAGGAAATATGAAAACTAAGCATTAAAATGGCACACTACTCAATACAAAAGCAACCATTAATGTCAACCTCTTCAACTTTACACTCTCTGATAGTGTGGAAGGCAGCAAATAAAAATATATCTTTCATTTTTCAGTTTTGTAACTCCACTTCTGAATGGCTAGTATGTGTTAACCCTTTCATACACTTTTATAAAGAAGCCCAATATGGTTGTGTATTTGTGCATATTTGCGACTGTGTCGCAATCATCGCGACAAATTCGCGAAAGAAACAGGAGACCAAAAAAATATTTAACATGTTAGTTTTATGACTTTAAAACTACAGTGCACTTTATTAGCAACCCCTCATTAGGAAATTAAACCCTTATAAAGCATCAATTAATCTAAAAACCTCTAATTTCTAAAAACACACACCTCTCTCTTTAACACCCTTCCCCGAATACACTCTTAGCACAGTCTCCAGAGCAACCCACTAGAACAAGTAGTTCACAAGTTCACAGCACATTCTAGAAGGACCATACTAGTTACAAAATGAGCTGCAGCAGATGTGGTTTACTGTACACAATAAAAAAACGTATCCAAGTCTGCTTTACACTTTTTGAATCTTTACCAGAGCCAATCATAGATCTAGTTACTTATCTTTCAAGACACTACCTAATTTTATTCACCGGCATATTCACAGCATCCAATCAACTGTTTTTTTTTAAAAACCTGGAGCAGACCTCCTTTTTTAACTGCCTTTCATTTTCCAAACTGTCTCATTCAGCTCTAGCCTTAGCCTTCACCGATGAACCCACATCACACCCCACCTCAGGAATCACCACTGGCTCCACATACAGAATATGCCAATTCAAGATGCTGACCCACGCACACTAAGCTCTACACAACCAAGGACTCTCCTACAATAACCACCGTCTGAACTTCCACCAACCGTCGAGAAGACTACGCTCCACCTCCCTTTCACTTGCCCATACTCCCTGCATCTACCGAAGCAGAAGTGGAGGACGCTCCTTCTCCCACATCGCAGCAAAGACCTAGAACAGCCTCCTGACACACCCCCAGACCATCACCTCACTTCTGGAATTCTGAATCGCCCTCAAGATCTGACTGTTCGAATGAGCCTCCGGGGCCTGCAAGCACCTGGATACCCTATCGGGTGATTCACTGTGCTTTATAAATGCTGGTTGATTGATTGAGCTTTCTCCTGTCTGCTACTGCTGCTTCACTTCAAAATGGTTAGAGTGTGGATTGTGGGCCACAGCTATGTCTTTTGAGCCGGAGAGTCTGCTAGAAAGAGTGGTATTGACAGGGACTTGAGTTTGGCTAATGTGGACATTACTTTGATTGGCCATAGAGTGTTGAAGTGGGCATCAACTGCTGCCTTTGGTTAAAAGCATTGTGGATTCCCAACCCCTGACCTCATGATTGTGCCCTGTGGTGGCAATGACCTAGGCACACTGACTGGGGTAGGACTGGAAATCCTAATAAAGGGTACCTTTGTACAATTAATTACACTTTTCCCTCACATTGTCTTGGCTGTACTCCAACAAATGCCAAAGGCAGAAATGGAAGTGGTCTAATCAATTGTGTCAACAGATTGACAAAGCCAGGAAACATGTTAATAAAACTGTTTTTGCATTCCTCAGAGACCATAACATGGGCTCTATCTACAACTACAACCTGCGTTTTGACATGCATGGAATCTATAGAAGTGATAGAGTTCTCTTCACAGACGAAGGCAACAGGGTGTTTCTCAGCAACCTGAAACTCTTCAATGGGTCTTATGTGTAGCTGTCATAAACGCACAATGAATACAAAGGCTCTTCTCTTCCCTATTGCCCAAAATGCTGTTCATTTTCTTTATAAATATCTTTTTTTTTAATTTAAAATATTTTAGATGACGTCACGATATTCGTGAATACGTCACAAATTCTCAAATTCTCAAAACAAAAGCAGACATTCAATAGCCACCATTATAGAAAAATGGGGTAACCCAAACAAAGTCCTTGGAACTGGGTGTCGAGTGGTACAGAAAACAATTGGTCCTGGATCTTTCTTTTTACACAGAATACTTCCGAAAATGGTTTATCATTCAGATATGACTTGGTGCATGCATAAAGTCAGCACTTGGTTACATAGATCCAGATAGAGAAAGTACTTTGATGTGCTGATTGAATCTCTTGAATACTAAGCACATCCAAGGATCAAACCCTTTTCTTACACCGCAACGCTAGTGCGGTTGACGATTACTTACCCTTCCTTACATATGGACTCATAAGGAGCCAAATTGTTATTGAACCACGTGGAGGCGGGTGGTCACCTCGGGAGCCAGATCTACCTACATCCTGAATAGGTTGGTAGGACAGGCATGTTCACTCCTTGGAATTATATTTATTAATCATTATCAGCCTATTAAGTAACGTGCCATCCCTTTTTCATTACTAAGGTTGCTTCTTCCCTGCCCCTTGTCCTGAAGAAGACCCGCAGGCTGAGGCTACAGTTACCCTCTATGCCCACAAGTCGGGTCGAACCGTCGACGCTTATCCCCAACAGGCCTGGACAACGTGTCCCCTCCCTTGCCTTGTTACAGATGATATTTCTCTGCATTGTTTGTGAATTATATTGAACCAATTAATTGTATCATAATCAATATTGGACAGGCCTATTTGAACTGTTTTTTGTTATCAGTCACATTCAGAACAATTTTATTTGATGCTTGTTTTCTGATTCTATTGGGATTCTTTTCCTTTTTCTTATCTTCACTCACGTCACACCAGAGCACTTTTTCATGCACGTTCCCTTGGAGCAACCTTCTTCTTCTTTTTAAATTATAGGCATGGTAGGATGTCTACCATCTGTTGAAACAATTCTGTGATCAATAAATACATGCTTTTTCAAACTCATGGTTGTTGAACATCAAAGTACTTTCTCTATCTGGAACTATGTAACCATGTGCTGACTTTATGCATGCACCAAGTCATATCTGAATGATAAACCGTTTTCGGAAGTATTCTCTGTAAAAAGAAAGATCCAGGACCAATTGCATTCAATAGCCACCAGCACATTTAAAATTCATAACTATATAAGTGATTCTGTGCCTCACATTAGGGACATCACTATCTAAATAACTCTATAAAAACATGTATGAGTCTCTGAGTGTGTCTGTGAGTGCGTGTATGAGAGCTTGAGTGGGTCTTCAGTGGGTGCATAACTTTCTCAGAAGCTCTGTCAAAGGGTGTGTGAGAGTTACACTGGGTCTATGGGACTATATGTGAGTGCATATGTGAGTGAATGTATGAGTCTCTGAGTGGGTTCATGAGTGTCTCAGTGGGTCTGTGAATCGGTGTGCAAGTTTCTGAGTGGGTTTGTAAGTGGGTGCATGAGTTTCTGAGTGGGTCTGTGAGTAGATGCAAGAGTCTCTGAGTGGGTCTGTGAGTGGGTGCATGGGTGACTAAGTGGATCTGTAAATGGGTGTGGGTGCATCATTGTCTGAGTGGGTCTCTGAGTGGGTGCATCATTGTATGAGTGGGTTTGAGAGTGTGTGCACAAGTTTCTGAGTGGGTCTGTGAGTAGATGCATGAGTGTCTAAGTGGGTATGTCAGTGGGTGCATGAGTGTGTGAGTGGGTATCTGAGTGGGTTCATGAGTCTCTGAGTGGGTCTGTTAGTGGGTGCATGAGTATGTGACTGCGACTGGGTGCATGAGTCTCTTAGTGGGTCTGTGAGTGGATACATGAGTCTGTGAGTGGGTCTGTAAGTGAGTGCGTGGGACTCTGATTGGGACTGTGAGTGGGTGCATTAGTGTTTCAGTGGATCTGAGAGTGGATGCATGAGTCTTTGAGTGGGTCTTTGAGTGAGTGCGTGGGACTCTGATTGGGACTGTGAGTGGGTGCCTTAGTGTCTAAGTGGATCTGTGAGTGAGTACATGAGTCTCTGAGTGGGTATATGAGTATCTCAGTGGCTCTATGAATGGATGTGCAAGTTTCTTAGTGGGTTTGTGAGTGGGTGCATGAGTCTCTGAGTGGGTGCATGAGTCTCTGAGTTGGTCTGTGGGTGGGTGCATGGGTGACTAAGTAGATCTGTTACTGGGTGCATGGGTCTCTGAGAGGGTCTCTGAGTGGATGTGTCATTTTCTGACTGGGTCTGTGAGAGAGTCATTAGTCTCTGAGTAAGTGCATCAGCCTCTGAGTAGACATGTGAGTGGGTGGGTGAGTCTTTGAGTGGGTCTGTGAGTCAGTGTGTGAGTGGGTCTGTGAGTGGGTACATGAGTTTCTGAGTGGGTCTGTGAGTGGGTGCATAACTCTCTGAGTGGGCATGTGAGTGTGCACATGAGTCTTTGAGTGCATCTGTGAGTGGGTGCATGAGTGGGTCTGTGAGTAGGTGCATAAGAGTATCAGTGGGTCTGTGAGTAGGCACATGAGTCTGTGAGTGGGTCTGTAAGTGGGTGATTGAATCTCTGAGTGGGTCTGTGAATGGGCACATGCATTACTGAGTAGATGTGTGAGTGAGTGTGTGAGTCTCTGAGTGGGCCTGTAAGTCAGTGTGTGAGTCTCTGAGTGAGACCATGAGTGGATGTGAGTCTCTGAGTGGCTGTGTGAGTAGATGCATGAGTCTCTGAGTGGGTCTGTGAGTGGGTGCATGGGTCTCTGAGTGGGTGCATGAGTTTCTGAGTGGGTGTATAAGTCTGAGTGGGCCTGTGAGTGGGTGCATGAGTCTCCGAGTGGGACCATGAGTGGGTGTGAGTCTCTGAGTGGCTGTGTGAGTGGGTGCATGCATCTCTGAGTGGGTCTGTGAGTGGGTGCAAGGGTCTTTGAGTGGGTGTATAAGTTTCTCAGTGGGTCTGTGAGTGGGTGCATGAGTCTTTGAGTGGGTCTGTGAGTGAGTGTGTGAGTATCTGAGTGCATCTGTGAGTGGGTACATGAGTCTGTGAGTGGGTGTGTGAATCTTTGAGTGGGTCTGAGAGTGGGCGCATGCATCTACAAGTGGATCTGTGAGTGGGTGTGTGAGTCTCAGTGGGTTAGTGAGTGGGTGTGTGAGTGTCTGAGTGGGCCCATGAGTGGGTGTGAGTCTCTGAGTGGCTGTATGAGTGGGTGCATGAGTCTCTGAGTGGGTCTGTGAGTGGGTGCATGGGTTTCTGAGTTCGACTGTGAGGTGGTGCATGAGTTTCTCAGTGGGTCTATGAGTGGGTCTGTGAGTCTCTGAGTGGGACTGTGAGTGGGTGTGTGAGTCTGAGTGTGTCTGTGAGTAGTTGCATAAGCTTCAGAGTGGGTCCTGTGAATGGGTACATGAGTCTCTGAGTGCGTCTGTGAGTGGGTGCATGAGTGTCTGAGTAGATCTGTAAGTTGATGCATGAGTCTCTGAGTGGGTATATGAGTGGGTGCATTAGTCTATGGGTGGGTCTGTGAGAGGGGATGTGAGTCTCTGAGTGCATCTCTGAGTAGGTGCATGCATGAGCAGATCTGTAAGTGGGTGCATGAGTCTCTGAGTGTGTCTGTGAGTGGGTGCATGAGTGTCTGAGTGGGTGTGTGAGTGGGTGCATGAATTTCAGAGTGGGTCTGTTAGTGGATGAGTGAGTATCTAAGTGGATCTCTGGGTGGATGCATGAGTCTCTGAATGGGTCTGTGAGTAGATGCATAAGTCTCAGAGCGGGTCTGTGAGTGGGTGCATAAGTCTCAGAGCGGGTCTGTGAGTGGGTGCATGAGTCTCTGAGTGGGACTGTTGGTGGGTGTATGAGTCTGTGAGTGGGTATGTGAGTTTCTGAGTGCATCTATGAGTGGGTGTGTGAGTATCTGAGGGGATCTCTGGGTGGGTGTGTGAGTCTCTGAGTGGGTCTGTGAGTGGATGCATAAGTCTCAGAGTGGGTCTGTGAGTGGGTGTCTGAGTCTGTGAGTGAGTCTGTGAGTGGTTGCATGAGTCTGTGAGTGGGTGCATGAGTCTCTGAGTGGATCTGTGAGTGGGTGCATCATTGTCTGAGTGGGGCTGTGAATGTATTTTTTTTAATTCACTGATGTTCGCTAATTCACCGCAACATTACACGGGGGTGCACTGACGATTGCAGGAAATTTGCAAATGTTGCCCGTGAAAAAAAACATTTTAGCGATATATTGTACACACCTGAGGTCCCTGAAAGATCCCTACATTCCTCCCAAGGGGTCAGGACACATCCAACCTGACCCCTTATGCCAGGTTCTTCCATTTCATTTTGGCCCGGGGGACAGTTCGGATTAACTAAAATGGCTGCCGTAATTGTCTGCTCAGGTTGCGACCAGCCACTCACGGCATTCCTCTTGGTGCACGCATACGTGATTTGTTGCGAATTTGTTGTGAATTATCCACGATCACAGATATACAAATTTGAATTGAATTTACACCAAAAAACAAAAAGCACAATCTGTGGACCAAAAGCTAGCTTTCTGCAACAATTGTTGTAATTCCGTTCAGAGGTTCAGGCTGCAGGCGTGTCTAAACAGTCTAAGGGAATTAACATGGGAAACACACTATTTTTTTACCCATCCCCTTTTTCTTGGCCCCTGCTTGACGGAATATCCCCAAAACTTTCCATGCACAACAAGACCCAATATGACACTTTTTTGGGAAATTTTCGTGAAGATTCGTCAAACGGCACCAGAGATGTAGGCAAGTCAAAAACACTTTTTCTATGGAAACATGGAACGCCAGTAGGTAATATGTATGTTCCTATAGTAAGGACCAAAGTTTCCATAGGAAAAGTGTTTTTTGTTTTGCCAATAACTTTGGCGTCACATGACGAATCTTCACGAAATTTCCATAAAACATCCCCTTTGTAGTTCAGCTGATGTGTTGAAAGTTTTGGGGTGATCCATCAAGCAGGGGCCAAGAAAAAAGGGAGGTCCCAAATTGCCTTTTCTCTCTGTTATGTATATAGGGGTTTTTAATGTTTTGAACACGACTACAGCACAAACCGCTGAACAGAAGTACACCAAATTGAATGAATGATTGAATACTTTATTGTTCAGTGAAATAAAAAGTACAATATAACACAATTAAATCACCATATAACACATCATGAATAAATGGCATTTTACAATACCATCTTGAAACAATTAAAAACCTTCATGATAGATTCAAAGCTTCAAGGTAGGAACTATTTATAACGGTACCAATCTACAGTTATTACATTTCCGAGATCTTATTGCACTTATTTTGACCCATTGCCCCTAGGGTTTCCTATTTACGCTGTTGTCAATTAAGCCACATTTTGATCTGTACAGAATAGTCAAAGTGCAATGTGCCTTGATGGAAACTTCTGTCATCCTGATACTAAATAATAATCATGGATAAAACCAACATATTTAGTGCATTCAATCATGCGCCAAAGCTAATTAAAAGGGCACCTATCTACAGTTTTTATATATCATAAGCCTTGTTGCCCTTGTTTAATGCCATTGCACCTAGAGTATGCTACTGACACTGTTATTGGTTAGACCACAATTTAGTTTGTGCAAGATAATTATTAAAGTGCGATGTGCCTTTGATGGAATCCTTTCTCATCTTAATACTATATATTAATCATAGCTAAAACCATCATATTTAATCATACATCAGAAAAAGCCCATTGTGCAAAATAAAATCTAACTCATTGTGGCTATACCTCATACAGTCTATATGTGCCCCTTTCAACGGCCATTACAGCTCGCACTTTCCAAGTTTGCCCTCAGCAATAGACATATATTTTTTTTAAAATACCAGTAAATATCAGGTCTTTTCCTTGAAGACAAGCTATAACTGCTTGCCAACATGTGTGTATCATGTTCTGGTTAAAATACTGTCTCAGCAATCTTTTACGCTCTTCCATTAGGGCTAGGCAGCAACAGACAATATGGCAAATGTCTTCCCTATAATAATTACAGAGACAGCATGACATTTCTTTAGTCTGCCTCTTCCAAGCTGGTGAATTAAAGTGAAATTGGAAGTTTCCAAGTCGGAATCGCAGCAGCTTTAATTTTGGATTTAGTCCATTCAAGCCTCCCAGGTATTTAGAAATATTAAGGGACCATATATAGCGATGGCCATCTATGCATGGGCGCTATTTGTTAACACCTCTATATCCATCAAAGATGAAACCTTTTTGACCCTATTAAAAGCAATTTGAGAAAGGGATAAAGCCCACAGTTCCTCTGCCACAAAAGTGGATACAGCCAATTTAAAATATTCATGTGCTGAAGAATTTTTAGGATTACGTATTGCCTCCCACATAATTGTACTACGCCTAGATCTTGTATAATTTTTTAATTTATAGCAAAATTTCAAATATGCTCCAAGGCTACTTATATTCTGTCTCCTGAGGCCAAATTCTAAATGAATTTGGGCTGCAGAAGCCTGTCGAGGTAAATTAAACAGGTGACGAGAAGTTCCTACCATCAGGGTGTCTATGATTTTATCAGCCTTTCCTCTTTTATCTCCACACCAGTGGCATTGCTAGACCATGTGGCGCCCCTGGCGGTCCCTGTGTTTGGGGGCGGCATGTAAGAGCGGGGATGCTGGCGATTCATGCAGCGGCCACACCGGCAGGTGAGAGGGGGGTTGCTGGCGACCCGCAGTGGCTGCAGATAAGAGCGGGGGAGGCCGCCGCACCAAATACTTGTGACGCCCAGGGTGCCTCCCCCCCTTGCTATGCCACTGCTCCACACTGTACGTCAAAGATGGGACATGTTTAGCAGCCATTACTTGCAGGAGTGGCTGAAGAGACATGCCTTTTACGGAGTTCCATAGTAAGGTAAACTCAACAACTAATGAATTATTCCTTCTTAAAATTGCAGCAAACTGATTCTTAAGTTAGCCTCTGGAATCAAAAATCACCACCAAATATCTGTACTCTAATACTGATTCCAGCACTGGCCCTTCTATATAAAATGTTGGCGTAGAAGCTCTTCCCCTTGAAACAAGCATGGTTTTGGTTTTATTTAAGTTTACTTTTAACCCATGATCCGCAGCATACTGATCAGTTTTATTAATTAAGGGCTGAAGCCCCAACTTTGAATGACTAATGAAGGCAAAGTCATCAGCGTACAACAGAAGAGAGACTTTAAAACCAGCCACAGTCGGAGAATGTGAATTAACACTGTTCAGAGCAGGGGTGATACTGGCAAGATATAAATTAAATAAAAGGCTGACCAATTCACAGCCTTGTTTTAGACCATTCCTTGTAGGGATTTTTTTGGGAAACTGTTGAACCGTTGCCCAGTCTAACTCTTATCCAAGTGCCTGTATACAATAGTTGGATTGTTCCAAGGAGGAGAGGAGAAATTCCCCAGTTCGTCAACTTTGCCCATGTGAGAAGTTGGCCTGGTATATGCTGTTCACTAGTTGAAGTGGACACCTTGCACCAATACAATTCGACTCTTATGGTAGGTAGGTTTAAGACAACCTTTATAGAAAGCTATCCTAGTGGTAGCTGTGGAGAGCAGCCTTCAGGCTAAGTCTTGGAGGAATGTAAAGCAGCTTGTTTTACCACACAATCTCTTGAATCACCAAATGAAAAGACACCACACCGGTATATATATCAAATATATATGTATTTATTACTAAACAACTCTCTACTAATCTCTTGTGAGATTAGAAGTCAGGAACATATGCACAGATCAACGTTTCACAATAAATTAAGCACAAATATGGCTGGGGCCCTAGGGGCGTACCAGACCATATACTAAAAAGAGACTTAAGAACAACGACTTGCAAAGGGACAAGGCCTAGGGCCTTCAGAAGTGCTGGGGCCTCACGAAACCACCCAAGGCAGGTAAGTAAAGGACCCACGGGGGCGCGTGCAGTGAGTGAACACAGGCGCGGATCGCCGTAGACTTCAATGGGGCAAGTCGCGGTTGGAAATTAAAGAGTTTAAGGACACTTCGGGAGTAGCTACAAGCAAGTCACTTACAGGGTAAGTAGTTCTAGGGCCAACACCCACAGGAGCACCGTAGTGCTGGAGTTACCTCACCCAGGGAAGCCGGGTGCATAGGTGTCCTTTGGTGTCGGGTCGCGGCATCGTTTTCAATGGGAGCCAATGAAGACTTGCTGCTTGTGGAGACAGGAGAAGTGTCCGGTGGAATCCAAGCCTGGATTCGGAAGAAGGAGGACCTGAAAGCAGAGGGGACAGTGTTCACAGTCACTTGGCAGTGACCCGGGGCAAGGAAGATGAATGCCCACCGTCGTCGACAGATTCAGGTCGGTCATGGGTGTCTTGACTCTTCGGCCACGAGGTCCAGGAGGTGTCGAGGACAACTAGGAGCTGGATTCAGTGTGTCCCACAAAGTTTGCAGCTGACTGCAGTGTCGGCGACTCGATTGGAGCCAACAAGCCTTGGTAGCAGCAAGTCTTGCGGAAAAGACAAAAAGTCAATGGTGCAGACCAGCAAGGTCTGGAGAACTCACCCAGCAAGGGTAAATCAGGGCAGGCCTGGAGCAACCAGGGGAGCTCTTTGGTTCTGTAGAAAAGTCTTCAGCGGACCCACAAGCCGGCTGGCAAGGGACTGCAAAGACACCTTGGGAGGATTCACTCAACAGGGGCTCACGGTCACTCGGGATGGGGTAGGCCTCTGATCTTTGGAGGGATTCCTGCTAGAGGCTGGGACCACACGTGGTCCAAAGCACAGATTTGTACAATGTCATGGAGGGGTTGCACTTGACAATAGTGCATGGTACCCAGGGACTGCGGTTCCTTGTCACTCGTGAGGTCCACTTGCCTCAGCTTTGCTGGAGACTCACGATGGCCTTGCAGAAGTCAGGAAATCCTTGTCTTGGGCTGCAGGGACCTCGGGCTCCAGCGGGAGCGGTGTAGTTTACGACCATTGTTTCAGTTTTTGGTGCCTGCCAAGCAGGGGAGTCACTCCTTGACTCCAAGGGAGATTCTTCAGTCTTCCAGAGGTAGTGGAGCATCGAAGGTCCAGGATTCTTCAGTAGAGCGTCATCCAGGGAGATCTAGTTTGCAATGGCAAGGGTTCCCTACCTTATACTAAAAGGAAGGGAGGGACTAGCTCTAAGACCCCACCTATGGGAGGGTCAGGGAAGTGGGTGGCTACACCCACTTCCCTTTGTCCAGTTTCACGCCAGAGCAGGGGCAGGTAGCCCCTGAGCCAGTTTGAACTGGTGTATGCACAGAGGAGCCTTCTGCTCCCCCAGTGCAGGACTTCAAAGCACTCTAGGAGTGCACCCACCCAGACCCAATACACTAAACCCTGTCTGGGAGGTGGTCACACCTCCCTGTGACAGGATACCTATTGTTGGGCTTCCTCCACTGCGAGTTTCGGTCATCAGCAGGAGGGCAGCCCAGTGTCTGTGACTGGTGGCATCCATTTTGTGATGCCAGGGCTCTTCAGGATTCTACCATGTTTCCACAGTAGGTACATGTCTATCCCTCTAGAAGGGTGGGATCATACTCCCACACCAGGTACTGGTGTGGGGGTATGATTCCAAGGTGTTTGACACCAAACACGACATGTTTTGATGCAGCCATTCCAAAGTTAGCATTAACCGTGAGGTTATAATGCACTTAAGAGTATATGGTTTGACCGCATTCACAAACAGCCCCAGAGAATGGACTCTGAGAGCTGCAGAGGGGCCCTGCTCAGGCAGAGGCACCCTCTCACATAGAAACCAAGCACCCTGCCCTCAGGATTGATAGGGCCTGCCTTAGGGGTGACTGATAGGTTTAAATATGTGTGCAGGAGAGATATAGGGAACCTATATCTCAGTGAGGGGTGCTAGCACCTCCTCACCCAGGCTGCAGTAGCAGGCCTGTGGTGTCAGATTTAGTCTGCTTCCCAGGGGTGGCATAATACGTGCTTCAGCCCCTGGTAGGCCTGTGAAGTACCTATGCCCTTGGTACCTAAGGTACCATATACTAGGGACTCATAAGGTACCACAGTATCCAATCACTAGTGCACCTAGAGTGCACTCCAAGTCGTTTAGAGAGAACAGAGAGGCTGAGGCCCTGATTGGCAGGGTCCCAGCCAGACTATAGCCAGAAACCAGTGTAAACATCAGAAAAAAAAGTGGGGGCAACATAAGAGGCAGATCCTACTCTCCTACACAACCCCCCCCAAACGCAGGGACACTAAACTAACCTTGACCAGTTGAGTCTTCGTGCTCTAAGTGGAAATACCTTGAGAGTCCATCTGCATTGGCATGTTGGGTCCCAGGCCTATGTTCCACTGTATAGTCCATCCCCTGTAGGGAAATGAACCACCTCAAAAGTTTTGGGTTTTCACCTTTCATCTGTTTAAGCCATAGGAGGGGCTTGTGGTCAGTCTGAACTATGAAGTGAGTGCCAAACAAGTATGGCCTCAGCTTCTTCAGGGCCCACACCACAGCAAAGGCCTCCCTCTCTATAGCTGACCAACGTTTCTCTCTAGGGGTCAGCCTCCTGCTAATAAAAGCTACTGGCTGGTCTTGACCTTCATCATTCAGTTGAGACAGTACAGCTCCCACACCCAGCTCAGAAGCATCTGTTTGGACAATTAACTTTTTGGTGTAGTCTGGACTCTGTAAGATGGGGGCAGTGCACATGGCCTGCTTTAGGTCTTCAAATGCCTTCTGACAGCTAGCTGTCCACTGAACCTTTTTGGCATTTTCTTTGAGGTCAGATCATTCAAGGGGGTCACTATAGATCCATATCCCTTCACAAACCTCCTATAGTACCCAGTCAGGCCTAAGAAGGCTCTCACCTGTGTCTGGGTGGTTGGGGCAACCCATTCCATTATGGTTTGGATTTTACTCTGTAAAGGCTGAACCTGGCCTCCACCCACAAGGTGACCCAGGTACACAACCTGACTCTGCCCTATCTGGCACTTAGTGGCCTTGATAGTGAGGCCTGCTTTATGCAGAGCCTCCAAAACATTTCTGAGGTGGACCAGGTGATCCTGCCAGGAGGAACTAAAGACAGCAATATCATCTAGATAAGCTGTGCAATAAGTTTCCATCCCTGCCAGAACTTTATTCACCAACCTCTGAAAAGTGGCAGGTGCATTTTTCAATCCAAAGGGCATCACCACAAAGTGGTAGTGCCCACCAGGAGTCGAAAATGTTGTTTTGGCTTTTGCATCATCAGCTAATCTGATCTGCCAGTAGCCAGCTGTTAGGTCAAATGTACTCAGATATTTGGCTGAGGCCAAAGTATCAATCAGCTCATCTGCCCTTGGTATGGGATAGGCATCAGTCCTAGTGACTGCATTGAGGCCTCTGTAGTCTACACAAAACCTCATTTCTTTCTTACCACCCTGGGTATGAGGCTTGGGTACTAGGACTACTGGGCTAGCCCAAGGGCTATCTGAAGGCTCAATCACACCTAACTCCAACATTTTCTGGACTTCAGTCCTGATACAGTCCCTGACATGGTCAGGTTGCCTGTAGATTTTACTCTTGACAGGCAGACTGTCTCCAGTGTCCACCTCATGGGTGCACCAGGTAGTCTGACTAGGGGTCAGGCTAAACATATGTTTGTACTGTTGCAGAACTTGTCTGCACTCAGTTTGCTGATGGTCAGTGAGGCTGCTTGCCAAAGCAACACCATCTACTGACCCATCATCAGGGTTCTGTGAGAGCAGGTCAGGGAGAGGGTCACTCTCCTCCTCCTGGTCCTCATCAGTTGCCATGAGCAAGCCCATGTCAGCCCTGTCAACATATGGCTTTAATCTGTTGACATGGAGCACCCTCAGGGGCTCCTGGGAGTTCCAAGATTCACCAGATAGGTGACTTCTCCCTTTTGCTCAACTATTGTATGGGGGCCACTCCACTTGTCTTGGAGGGCTGCTGGGGCCACAGGCTCCAACACCCACACTTTCTGTCCTGGCTGGTACACAGTCAGCACAGTCTTTTGGTCATGGCAAGCTTTTGTAATTCTTGGCTGGCCTCCAGGTTTTTGGTTGCCTTTTTCATGTATTCAGCCATCCTGGAGCAGAGACCAAGTACATAGTCCATCACATCCTGTTTGGGGGGTTTGAGAGGTAACTCCCAGCCCTCTTTTACCGAACATAATGGACCTCTTACAGGATGCCCAAACAGAAGCTCAAATGGGCTGTAACCAACCCCCTTCTGTGGAACTTCTCTGTATGCAAACAACAGGCAGGGAAGAAGAAGGTCCCATTTCCGCCTAAGCTTCTCTGGGAGTCCTTTAATCATTCCCTTCAGGGTTTGTTGAAACGTTCAACCAACTCATTGCATTGTGGGTGATAGAGGGTGGTGAATTATAAGTTACACCACACTCCTTCCACATTGCTTTCAAATATCCTGACATGAAGTTTGTACCTCTGTCAGAGATGACCTCCTTTGGGAAACCCACTCTGGAGAAAACTCCAATGAGGGCTCTTGCCACCACAGGGGCTGTGGTGGTCCTCAGGGGAATTGCCTATGGGTACCTGGTGGCATGATCCACCACCACCAGGATAAATCTGTGCCCAGATGCAGTTTGAGGGTCAAGGGGACCAACAATGTCAATCCCTACCCTTTCAAAGGGTACCCCCACCACAGGTAGTGGTATCAGGGGGCCTTTGTGGTGCCACCTGCCTTGCCACTGGCTTGGCATGTGACACAGGAGCGACAAAACTCCTTTGTGTCTTCTGACATATGTGGCCAATGAAAATGTGGAACAAGCCTGTCCCAGGTCTTGTTTTGGCCCAAGTGACCTGCTAAAGGGATATCATGTGCTAGGGTCAAGAGGAACCCCTAAACTTCTGAGGTATTACCAACCTCCTGGTGGCTCCAGGGGCTGGATCTCTACCCTCAGAATATAGGAGTCCCTCATCCCAATAAACTTTATGGGACCCACTAGCACTCCCAGCAGCCTCAGCAGCAGCCTGCTGTCTGAGGGGTTCAAGAGAGGGGCAGCACTGTTGCTCCTTACTCAGATCTTCCCTAGAAGGGCCCCCTGCCCCCAAGAACTCAACCTGATCAGGCTCAAGTCCCTCTGGGGCAGTTCCTTCTTCAGGATCTGCTCCTCCTCCCTCAAGAGGGGAATCAGTGATCTGAGACAGAGGGAAGGCACTGCCTTACCCCTACTGCTCCTCTTCTTGGGAAGCATCTGGTCCATGGTTTCAGGATCCAGAGCTGGTTCAGTGTCATGCATTTTGGCCTGTGACCTGGTCACAGCAAATACCTCTGCAGGGATGCCCGACATCTCAGCATGAGTCCATAACTCTACTTCAGACCAGGCTGAAGTTTCTAGATCATTGCCCAACAGACATTCTACAGGGAGGTCTGCACTGACTACAACCTTCTTGAGGCCAGTTACCCCTCCCCAGGAGAAATTCACAACTGCCAGACTATGGTTGGTCCTGACATTGCTTGCATTGGTCACCTGGTACATTTCGCCCAGGATGATCTGTCCAGGGTCCACAAGGTCCTCTGCCACCATGGTGACACTAGCACCTGTGTCCCTAAATGCCAAAGCCTGTTTGCCATTTATTACAGGCTGCTGTTTGTATTTGCCCAGATTACTGGGGCTCACCAGGAAGGACATATCAAGGTCTCCATCACAAATCAGCAATGCCTGAGTGGGTACTCTGACTAGGCCAGAGTCCACTTCAGAACCCACGGTCAACCCTACTACACCCTTATTCTGAGTACCACCTCCACCAGTAGCTGAACTAGGGGGAACAGTTGCCTTAGGGGCATGAGTGGTGGTGGTTTGGTCTTTGGACTTATTACAATCAGAAGTCCAGTGCCCTTTCTGTTTACAGAATTTGAACCAGGGCTTCTTTTGGCCTTTTCCCTTGTTGGATTGTGACTCCCCACCAGATGCAGATTTTTGGGGCCCTTGTGAAGACTTCTGGTCTTTTGACTGATCCCCGCCTTTCTCAGAACCCTTAGAATCCTGCTTCTTGGTGTCACCCCCTTGGTTCTGGTTTTTCTGCCTCACCCTGGTTCTGACCCACTTGTCTGCCTTCTTTCCCAATTCTTGGGGAGAGGTCAGATCTGAGTCCACCAGGTATTGATGCAACAACTGGTTCTGGCAATTATTAAGGATCTGTTCTCTCATCATCAGATTATACAATCCCTTGAAATCAGTAGCCCTACTGCCAACCAGCCAACCCTTCAGAGCCTTGGTTGCACAATCAACAAAGTCAGTCCAGTCCTGAGTCTGTGCCTTCTGGGTGTCTCTGAACTTCAACCTGTTCTGCTCAGTGGTCAAGCCAAACCCATCTATCAGTGCACTCTTCAGGACTTCATAATCATCAGCATCCTCTTCTCTAACAGTGAGGAGCTTGCCTCTACCTTTATCTGAAAAGGAGAGCCACAAGATTGCTGCCCACTGCTTTTGGGGGACCTGCTGTACTCTACAGGCCCTTTCCATAGCAGTTATCCACTTATGGATATCATCCCCACTCTGGTAGGGAGGAACAACCTTGCTCAGGTTCCTATGGTCTGGAATATATTCTCTGCCTCTAGGGACACTGTTGCTGCCACCAGGGGGTTCTAACCCCTCTTTTCTAGAAGCTCTCTGGAGCTCCAGGGCTTCCTTATCTAATGCCAACTGCTTGGTTTTGAGGGCAAGTCTTGCTTCCTCATACTGCAGCAGTTTGTACATTCTGTCAGAGAGGTCTCTCTTCTTGGGAAGTAGGAGTTCCTCTGGTAGACAGATTCTCTGCCAGAGTGATAGGAGTGGTCAGAGTCCCTAGAAAGGGACCTAGGCCTCTCCTCCACATTGTCAGTTCTCTTAGGGAGAATTCCTCTGTCTTTTTCAGGCCCCTTGGGACCTGGCCCTTTAATCACAGAGTCTTGGTCATCCTGATGTTCATCATCTGACCCAGACACTGTAATTGACCCACCCACTGATTCAGACCCGTTAGCTCCTAGAGCTAATCGAAGATCATCTGCTGTTAGCAGATCTATCAGGTGTAGTGTGGAGGGACTCTGTCCTAACTTCAGGTGCCTTACAGCACACATGGCTTTCAAGTCCAAGAAAGTCATGTCCTCATACTGAAGCTGAGTGGATCCACTGGGTCCACCCTTTACAGACATTCTAGTGTTGTGCAGTGTTGTACTACCTACACTAGTTTGTGGCCTACTGATACTAGCTTGAGCTGTAGAAAGGTGTGCTATCCCTTGGCACACAGCTCTAAGTTCAGTAGAACTTATTGATACTAAGCTTGACTTTATATGTACCTTGAGTACCTATAGTGGTTTTCAGTTAGTAATTCATATAGAGATTTTCTGGTAAAACAATAGCAAGCTGGAATCCCACACGCTGCCACCAATGTGAGAAGTTGACCTGGTATATGCTGTTCACTACTTGAAGTGGACACCTTCCACCAGTACAATTCGACTCTTATGGTAGGTGGGTTTAAGACAACCTTTATAGAAAGCTATCCTAGTGGTAGCTGTGGAGAGCAGCCTTCAGGCTAAGTCTTGGAGGAATGCAAAGCAGCTTGTTTTACCACACAATCTCTTGAATCACCAAATGAAAAGACACCACACCGGTATATATATCAAATATATATGTATTTATTACTAAACAACTCTCTACTAATCTCTTGTGAGATTAGAAGTCAGGAACATATGCACAGATCAACGTTTCACAATAAATTAAGCACAAATATGGCTGGGGCCCTAGGGGCGTACCAGACCATATACTAAAAAAGAGACTTAAGAACAATGACTTGCAAAGGGACAAGGCCTAGGGCCTTCAGAAGTGCTGGGGCCCCATGAAACCACCCAAGGCAGGTAAGTAAAGGACCCACGGGGGGCGCGTGCAGTGAGTGAACACAGGCGCGGATCGCCGTAGACTTCAATGGGGCAAGTCGCGGTTGGAAATTAAGAGTTTAAGGACACTTCGGGAGTAGCTACAAGCAAGTCACTTACAGGGTAAGTAGTTCTAGGGCCAACACCCACAGGAGCACCATAGTGCTGGAGTTACCTCACCCAGGGAAGCCGGGTGCATAGGTGTCATTTGGTGTCGGGTCGCAGCGTTGTTTTCAATGGGAGCCAATGAAGACTTGCTGCTTGTGCAGACAGGAGAAGTGTCCGGTGGAATCCAAGCCTGGATTCGGAAGAAGGAGGACCTGAAAGCAGAGGGGACAGTGTTCACAGTCACTTGGCAGTGACCCGGGGCAAGGAAGATGAATGCTCACCGTCGTTGACAGATTCAGGTCATGGGTATCTTGACTCTTCGGCCACAAGGTCCAGGAGGCGTCGAGGACAACCAGGAGCTGTATTTAGTGTGTCCCATAAAGTCTGCAGCTGACTGCAGTGTCGGCGACTCGATTGGAGCCAACAAGCCTTGGTAGCAGCAAGTCTTGCGGAAAAGACAAAAAGTCAATGGTGCAGACCAGCAAGATCTGGGGAACTCACACAGCAAGGGTAAGTCAGGGCAGGCCTGGAGCAACCAGGGGAGACCTTTGGTTCTGTAGAAAAGTCTTCAGGGGACCCACAAGCCGGCTGGCAAGGGATCGCAAAGACACCTCAGGAGGATTCACTCAACAGGGGCCCACGGTCACTCGGGACAGGGTAGGCCTCTGATCTTTGGAGGAATTTCTGCTAGAGGCTGGGACCACACGTGCTCTAAAGCACAGGTTCGTAGATCATAGTAGAGGGGTTGCACTTGACAATAGTGCACCGTACCCAAGGACTGTGGTTTCTCGTCACTCGTGGGGTCCACTTGCCTCAGCTTCGCTGGGGACTCACAATGGCCTTGGAGAAGTCAGGAAATTCTCATCTTGGGCTGCAGGGACCTCTGGCTCCAGCAGGAGTGGTGTAGTTTGCGACTGTCATTTTAGTTTTTGGTGCCTGCCAAGCAGGGGAGTCACTCCTTGACTCCAAGGGAGATTCTTCAGTCTTCCAGAGGTAGTGGAACGTCGAAGGTCCGGGATTCTTCAGTAGAGTGTCGTCCAGGGAGATCTAGTTTGCAATGGCAAGGGTTCCCTACCTTATACTAAAAGGAAGGGAGGGACTAGCTCTAAGACCCCACCTATGGGAGGGTCAGGGGAGTGGGTGGCTACACCCACTTCCCTTTGTCCAGTTTCGCGCCAGAGCAGGGGCAGGTAGCCACTGAGCCGGTTTGAACTGGTGTATGCACAGAGGAGCCTTCTGCTCCCCCAGTGCAGGACTTCAAAGCACTCTAGGAGTGCACCCACTCAGCCCCAATACACTAAACCCTGTCTGGGAGGTGGTCACACCTCCCTGTGACAGGATACCTATTGTTGGGCTTCCTCCACTGCGAGTTTTGGTCATCAGCAGGAGGGCAGCCCAGTGTCTGTGACTGGTGGCATCCATTTTGTGATGCCATGGCTCTTCAGGATTCTACCGTGTTTCCACAGTAGGTACATGTCTATCACTCTAGAAGGGTGGGATCATACTCCCACACCAGGTACTGGTGTGGGGGTATGATTCCAAGGTGTTTGACACCAAACACGACATGTTTTGATGCAGCCATTCCAAAGTTAGCATTAACCGTGAGGTTATAATGCACTTAAGAGTATATGGTTTGACCGCATTCACAAACAGCCCCAGAGAATGGACTCTGAGAGCTGCAGAGGGGCCCTGCTCAGGCAGAGGCTCCCTCTCACATAGAAACCAAGCATCCTGCTCTCAGGATTGATAGGGCCTGCCTTAGGGGTGACTGATAGGTTTAAATGTGTGTGCAGGAGAGATATAGGGAACCTATATCTCAGTGAGGGGTGCTAGCACCTCCTCACCCAGGCTGCAGTAGCAGGCCTGTGGTGTCAGATTTAGTCTGCTTCCCAGGGGTGGCATAATACGTGCTTCAGCCCCTGGTAGGCCTGTGAAGTACCTATGCCCTTGGTACCTAAGGTACCATATACTAGGAACTCATAAGGTACCACAGTATCCAATCACTAGTGCACCTAGAGTGCACTCCAAGTCGTTTTGAGAGAACAGAGAGGCTGGGGCCCTGATTGGCAGGGTCCCAGCCAGACTATAGCCAGAAACAAGTGTAAACATCAGAAAAAAAAGTGGGGGCAACATAAGAGGCAGATCCTACTCTCCTACAGCCCATAGGATATTTCTCTGCACTGCATCGAATGCTGAGTGAAAGTCAACATAACACAAGTGGAGGTTTACTGAGCGGAGCCTTGCTTATCCGATTGTTAAAGCCAGCATCTGAATGTTAGTGGATATACCAATTCCCTTTATAAAGCCTGTCTGGTGTCTCTGCACCAAGGAGTTGGACTCCACCCAGGTCGTTAATTTGGTTAGGAGGCAATTTGCAAAAAACGTTGCCTCTCCATCCATTAAGGTAATCAACCCATAATTAGAGGGTAGAGAGGTTTGACCACCTTTATGTACTGGGGCCAGTATTGATCCTCCCCAGCTATCAGGCATTTCTTGGTTATGGAGTATATAATTGAATAAAATAGCCAACTTAGCTGCCCAGAATTGCAGATTCTGTTTATAAAGCACCTGTGGAAGACCATTATGGCCCAGGCCCCATCTCCATGACTCTTGCAGATCATTTTTTTCACCTCACCTGATGAAAACATTTTGAGAGAAGCTACCCCATAACACTTTTGGATGCCAGCTTTTGGGGGAGCCTTAGTTGTGACCGCGCCCCCATACATTTCCTCTAAGTGATGTGTATAGGAGGCTTCTGAAACAGTTGATGATGAAAGATGAGTCTTCCAGCTGTTAGTTTGGTTCCCTAATTTCCAAAATTCTCTGACATCCTTACGCTTGGAAGCAAGCAGGATTTTGCACCAAAACTGATCTACTTCTGTTTTCTCTGTGATCCATACAGCTTTTTATATAGCAATCTTAGTTTTGGTAGGACCTCACTCCGTACACTCAAATTTGAATTATTTGAATTATTTCCTATAGCATGATTCAGCTTCTTTCTTGCTGTTATTACTTGGGATGATGTTTTCCTGGGCCGCAGTAATACCGAAGCTGTAGTGGTTCTTGCCTTATGGCAGACAACTTGACTTTCCAATAAAAGCTTTGAAAATTGAGCCTTCTGATCCAAGAAGTTAAAAGTTGTTTCACATAATTTTTCCCATTGGAGTCTGTATTGATGTTCCACTTTGTCGATGCATGCTACCGACCACCGCAGTTTTTTTTATAGTTGGTCATTTTGGGATAGCCAATGTCTGGTGGAACTTGTTAGTGCGAGGAAACTTTTAAATTTAGTAGAATCATTTGGGGTTGGTGAATACTTTCCAGCCTATTTCCCAATTCATAATTAATCACCATATGAAATACAGGAAGAGACACTAAGGTGTAGTCTATGACTGATTGGGAATTTTCTAAGTGATGCATTTAGTGAGCCGGGACCACCCGGCCGTTCAGGGCTCTCAGGCCCAGATGCTCCATATTGCTCGTGAATTGCTACCTGCATGCATCTTTTCTCTGTTTAAATGATTGTAGCGCTGGAATATGCCAAATCTGATCAATTGTTTCCACTATTTGGCCCCTGGACACCACCTGGAGCAGGTTCATATTAAAATCACCGGCCATAAGAATGTAAGGCACTGGATTCATGTAAACTGAGTAGATATAAAACCCAGTAAAGTTTCAATGGTTTCTTCCTTTCTTTCCGACTGTGGATAGATGTAAACATTAATAATCAACAAGGGGAGTGCACTTGGTAGGTTATAGTCCCAGACCTTTACTGCTTGCAGATTAGGGTGGTCAATGTTGATCTCCTCTATTCTGAGTTAAGATCCACTGCTACATATAAGGCCAAGCCTCCGGCGGCACGACCCAATGTTTTTGTTTTAATCGCTGGTTTACTAAAGCACAAGTGTGCTGGAAGATCTATCACGTCTTGGGCCCATGTTTCTTGCAAAATCACCATATGAAATGTTTTAATAACATTTTTAAAGTCCTTGTCGCCATTTTTTCCTCTATGTCCCAAGCACAAACAATAGAGTCTCCTGCGATTGGCTAACAGCCAGGTGATTATTCTGCCACTTATACCACTGATCTTGTCAGTGGACTGCCCCCTTCCCTTCACAGCTCCGCCCGGTAGCTGCAGCCCCCGTAGCTGCTGACCCTCTGGTAATTGGTTCAAGGCCCTCCTCCACCCACAGGCACCCTCCTGTGCCTCATCCCTGGTGGTCAAGTGGGGAGCTTCTCTGCTCTGCTCTTCCCTCTATCTCTCTGCATTCTGCCTTTCTTTTTCCTTTCTTCCTTTCTCTTACTTGCTTTTTTCTCACTGTTTTCACAGTTTTCACTTTTTTCACTTTCTCCTCTCTCCTTTTTGCGCTTTTTCTTGTGTCCCTGCTGCTGCTCATCCCCCACGGCCCTGCCCCCCTCCAGCGCTGCTTCCCACTTTCCCACCTCCCAGCTGTCCAGCCCTCCCACTCACACTACTTTTGGCGGCTGCTGCGCGTTGTAGGTTCAATCTTCTGATCTTGTCAGTGGACTGCTCCCTTCCCTGCACAGCTCTGCCTGGTAGCTGCTGCCCCGTAGCTGCTGCTGCTGACCCTCTGGTCAGTGGTTCGAGGCTCTCCTCCACCCGCAGGCACCCACCTGCGCCTCATCCCTGGTGGTCTAGTGGGGAGATTCTCTGCTCTGTCATTGCTCTGCCCTCTGTCTCTCTGCCTTCTGCCTTTCTTTTTCCTTCCTTTAACTTGCTTGCTTTTTTCTCACTGTTTTCACTTTCTTCTCTCTCCTTTTTGCGCCTTTTCTCATGTCCCTAGCACTGCTCGTCCCCAGCGGCCCTGCCCCCCACCAGCACCCTTCCTGCTTTCCCGCCTCCCAGCTGTCCAGCCCTCACCCTCTCACTACTCATGGCGCTCGCTGCATGACCGCACCGCTTGCATGCCAAAGGCAAGTCCATCTGTGCCTGTCTACGCCTGGACCGCACCTAGCGCCACGGACCCTGGTTCTTAGACCATCCACCGATACTACGCCAGCGCCCTCCATGCACTCAACTCCGGACACCACACTGCCTGCCGCCAGAAATTGCCAATGGGCACCCAAGGCCCATTTTCCTGTTGGAACTGCAGCTGCACCTTTGCCTGCCACCGCATACCAGCCCCACCCACTACACAACCGACAAAAACAGAGCCCGGCCATCTCAACTGCATCCTGCTCAACATATGCTTACTCCACAAACATGCCGTGAAAATCTGAGACCTGCTCGACTCCGTCAACCCCGACATCGCCATCCTGACAAAAACCTGGATGAACTCCACCTTCGCCCCGGACATCACCACCACCATCCCGGACGGCTACAAGATCATCCACAAGGACCGCGTCAACAAACCAGGGGAGGCATCACCATTGTGCGCACTTAGGGAGTGTAAACCACTCCTCCCCCTGCTCTGGCCAGCCATGCACCGAGAGCCACTAATGAAATAGGAAAATTAAAATGATAATAACAAAAGTTATTATCATTTTATTTTTCCTTTTGTTCAGTGGGGCGACGCTCCTCCGCCTTAGCGGAGGAGCCGCCAGTGGATTTAAGGATATGCAAACATTTGTTAATAATATCCTTAACAGGGCAGTATCAGTCTCAGGGTTCGTAATGCCAACTTAACCAGTTTTCAGCAAATATCGTAGTGTTTGATCAAAACACAGATTAATTAAACATTTTCCTGCGCAAAAGGGGAACATGATACATTTTTCACATGCACTAATTCATCAAGTGCATTTGTACATGTGTAACACTGTGTGGGTCATACTGATTTATGCATCTACTCCCAAAGTCTCGGAGTACCAGCGGTTGTAGCAGGAGCACATCGCAATGTATCCCTCATTCATAGGTGGCTTATCTCCGAAGTGCACCTGCACCAATCCCACTCCTCTAGGGCAGTCTGTGGTTGCCACAGGTACAGGTGCGAAGCAAACTATGGAGAAAGATGTCCCGCACCTGCATTAAACTTCACTACTCATAAAAACCAGAAGAAAGGGGCCACACAATTACATTCCAACCTCTAATCGAGGATGGGGATTGAACAGGTTGCCCTTCCATGCATTGGCCCTTCAAGTCCTGAACGAAGAAACGAGCCCCCCAGATGCCTAGATGGCATGGGATCTTGCCCTTTGCCCCAGTCGCCATTGCGCACTGAGAACCTTGAACAGAACTTCCATCCAGCAGGAGTCAGTGGGGTGTTCTCGATGTTGATTTGTCGTTGTGCTTTTGTAACTTCAAGAACATTCGGGGTGTCTTGTTTTGGAGCCTCTTGTGTCAATTAGGTTCTTTTCTTTTCAGAACCAAGTACAGAAGACGTTCAGGTACTATAAGTGTGCACTCGTATTTGCCAATCGTCAACCGGGAGCAGTGAGACCATTTTCTAGAGTAAGCAGACTTGTAGCTTAATATATTGATTATTGCTTTGACCGGAGGGAAAAAAGGACAGAAGATGTGTGTTGCAATGTGTTATCTCATTAACACTCCATTCGTGAGGGAGGTGAGTTATGTCTGCTACCTCGCAAGTTGCTGCCATTTGCTTTTTACATAACACACACACATAGAGTTCTCCCTACGTAGTATTTTGACATTAATACTCACCGATGACTCTAAACGTGGTCCCGTTCCCTTTCCCATTCAGTGTGGGTGGTGGTATAATTGTCTTTATTGAGCAGATGTAGGTGCCAGCATCACTGATTTGAAGGTCTGAGATCACCAAGAAGGACTTATGGTTTCCATGCTGGACAACGAAAGCTTTTTCTTTTTCATCTGCTCTCCTCGAGTCACTGTTGACCGCAGTGGCAGTCCACGTGTTTATGTGCGTGTCCCTGCGATAGAGATCCCACTGTGAAGAGAACTTGTCAATATTTCGTCCCTGGCACGTGCAGTTCAGAACCGTCGAGTCTCCCTTTATTCCAGTGAGGGCAGCAGGCTGGTTCACACGAATAGCATTCTGAGACCCGGCTGGACAGAAGGCATAACATTAGGTGCATGTCACATTATAGAGCAACTTTAAAGTCAACATCAGTCCTCCCTCGCACCTCCTACAAATCATTAACGATCCCAAAACTCCTCTCTTCAGTCCCTGCGCCACAGGACTCACCCCCTACAGATACTCTGCCTCAATGCATACCATCGTGAATAGTATCCCAGCTCCTCCTCCCATGGTCAGTGATGCAGTGCTATCTAACTAAGTTTTCTGCAGACCAATACCCATATGTGCACCATTAAAGCATTGCTGAATTGTCATCCAAGCACTTTAGGTTAAAGATGTCACCATTACCTAGCTCCAGGGCCGGCTTTAGGGCAGTGCGACTGGTGCTGCCGCACTGGGCGCTGACCTGTGGAGGGGGCGCTGACTTCAGAAGGAGCGCTATGTTTAGCAATAACTATGATTGGAGAGATGAGGGGCACTTTGCCCGGTAGTAGTGAGAGAATCCGAGGAGGTGCTCATGGGGTGTGGGGGCACCTAAAACTGTTGTCGCACTGGGCACCATCAACGCTGGTCTGTTTGGCAATCTCAACTTCAAAAAGTGGATGTTTTTGAGGCAGGGCTGAAAAACAAAGTTTGCTTATTGCCGTGCTAACTAGTAAAAATCTGCCAATATACATTTACCTACAATAAGCTACATAAAATGAAACAAGAAGATACGTTGCTAAGGTGATATGAACAAGAAAGTACGACATCTTAAGATTCCTACATATTAAGACATTTTTGACCTTCACATAGTCCTCCCCAAGACCTAATAGTAAATAAATCTAATGTCACATGCAGATAACATATACAAATTTCAGTGTCAATATTTTGAACAATAATAAGCCAACATTCAATAGCCTTGTAGGACAAAGTAAGTAGACCTTGTTATTCATAATCATGTGAAACCCTCTTTTGTGGCAATAACTTGAGGGAAATGTTTCCTGTAAGAAATTATCAGTCTCTCAAATCCCCAGAGAGGATTTGTAGCCAACTCCTCCCTACATCCAGTGATGCTTGATAGCATTCCTTTACTTTGCTGCCCTTCACCCAGCCATCCAGTGCCTTACTGGAGTAATCCACAAAATCAACCCCTCGACACACCAAAAGAAATCAAAATCAAAGCATCTGATACTGCTGCTGGTGTCTTGGGGTGGATTCATACTTGTAATGGATATCGGCTGGTGGGGCTGGTGCCCCATCTGTATTTGTCCTGGCTACCTGTTGGACATGGCCCTTTCCGCAGAGTCATCCCCAAACGTTTTGCCTTCACCCTCCTGCTTTCTGAACCAGTTCAGTTTGGTTTTTAGAAGTCTGTGCACTTTACCTCTGCTAATGAGTGCTAAAGTACTTGTGATCTCTCCTTTAAAATTAGCAACATTGGCTTACACCTAATTGTCATATTTAATTTACTTGTAAGCCTCTTATAAAGTGGTAATATATGTACCCAGGGCCAGTAAATCCAATGCTACCAGTGGTCCTGCAGACTTCATTGTGCCACCCACTTAATTAGCCCTTTAAATATGTCTCAGGCCTGCAATTGCAGCCAGTGAGTGCAGTTTTGAACTATCATTTTGACCTGGCAAAATACACCTTTTGCAAGGCCTAAACATTCCTTTTTAGTATATATGTCACCCTAGAGAAGGCTCTAAGTAGCCCATAGGGCAGGGTGCACTGTATTAAAAAAGTTGGACATGTACTTTTGACGTTTACATGTCCTGATAGTGAAAAACTCTTAAATCTGTTTTGCACTGCTGCAAGGACTGCCTCCCCCAATCAATCATATGGTACTTGTATGTGTACCGTGAGGGTGTCCAGGCGCTGGGCTGCAGGATTCAGTCGAAAATCTAGGTCGTTAGCTTCTTCCTGAAGTCTGTCAGTGAGGGTGATGTTCGGAGCGGGAGGGAGTTCCCGGACTTGGCAGTGAGGTGGTAGAAGGGGTGTTCTTTGGCGTGGCAGCGGCGGATGCACAGAGTCTGTGCGAGGGCGAGGGAGGCAAAGCGATGGTTTCTGGATGGTTGGTGAACGTTCAGGAGATGGTTCATGTATGCAGGCCCCTGGTTGTGGAGGGCTTTGTAGGCTTGGGTCAGTAGATTGAACTGGCATCGCTTATGGGTGGGGAGCCAGTGGAGGTCTCTCAGGTGCTGGATGATGTGTGTCCTTTTGGGCAGGTTGAGGATCAGTCTGGCTGCTGTGTTCTGTATCATCTGGAGTCTTCTCATGAGTTTGCTGGTGGTGCCTGCATAGAGTGTGTTGCTGTAGTCAAGACGGCTGGTGATGAGGACCTGCATTACTATTTTTCTGGTGCTGATGGGGAGCCATTTGAAGATTCTGTGTAGCATGCAGAGAGTGTGGAAGCAGGCTGAGGAGACGGTGTTGACCTGTCGTTTTATGGAGAGTTTACTGTCTAGGATGATGCTGAGGTTCCGGGCGTGGTCTTTTGGTGTGGTGGTGGCTCCAAGTTCTGATGGCCACTAGTCATTCCAGGGGGAAGTGTGGCTACTGAAAATCTGCACTTCGGTTTTGTCCATGTTGAGCTTCAATCAGTTGTTCTTCATCCAGGCAGAGATATTTTTTATGCAGTTGTGGAAGTTGGACTTCGTGGTGGCGGAGTCTCCTGAGAGCGAGAGGACAAGCCGGGTGTCATCAGCGTAGGAAATTATGTTGATGTCGTGGGCTCTGGCGATGTCTGCTAGTGGCGTCATGTAGATGTTGAAGAGGGTAGCACTGAGGAATGAACCTTGAGGGATGCCGCAGATGGTGCGTTTGGGTTGTGAGGTGAAGGGGGGCGGATTCTCTGGGTTTGCCCCGTGAGGAAAGATGCCATCCACCTAAGGGAGTCTTCTTCGATTCTGATTTGGTGTAGTCGTTTGCTGAGTGTGTGGGGGGAGATGGTGTCAAAGGCTGTGGAGAAGTTGAGGAGGATCAGGGCGGCAGATTCTCCTCTGTCGAGTAGGGTGCAGATGTCATTTTTGTTTTGTCCTCATATCCCCTCAAATAAGCAAACACCCTCCCGATCTCATCTGCCCCTAGCTTTTATCGGGGTCTATTTTCAGTCAATGTCTGCGCCAAGGTACCACCCAGCACCATACATCAAAAGCTGACCAAAAGGTATAATCATCAGACATCATGGTCTTCTGTCAGATTCCAACAGATTCCAAAATGACCCAGACTCTACCTTCCTCTTATTCCAAATAATCTTATTGTCCAATTCCCTGAAATATATTACTGAGTTTCACCACTCCCTCCAAGTTGGGGTAGGGGTTGGCACCACACTTTGCATATCTCCCTCCTTGCCAAGAGGATCAAATAAAATATCAGCTGGCTTTGAGGCTTCGAAAGACCCCCAGATCCAAATCCATGCTGTACTGTACCAAACATAATTACCTCCATTTCCAATCCCAGGATGTCAGAGATTGTCTTACCCGCATTGCTCCAGAAGCTTTCCAGGGAAGGGCAGCTGGCAAACATGTGAATATCATACACCTCTCGAGCTCCGTACCACTTATATTTGAACTCCCCATCTCCTCTTATCTTAGCCAGTTTCGCTGGGGTCTAATAAGCTCTGTGTAAAGTGAAGAAGTGGTTTATCCTTAATGCAGCGGATTTAATTACAGAATAAAGCATGCTTATAGATACTTGTCATGACTCTTCTAACTCCACACTTGGCAAGCATCCTTCCCAGACCAGATGAGGGGGGTCTCATGGTTTCTTCTGCAGTTGCCACCAGATATCCATACCAGCATGACACATCCTTCTTTCTTGGTTACGGATCCTGAAGATCCTTCTCCATAGAATTTACTCCAGCATCCATCCACCCCTGATTTCTGAGTCGAGCAGATATCTGATAGAACTTAAACCTGGAGAGCGTTCCATCTGTAAATTCCCTCCAAGTATCCCAAGAAAGGTCCTTACCCCCTTCCACTATCTGCCCTGAAAACATCATTCCAGAGCCCTTCAGGGGTTTTGCCAGGCTGTCCAATAAACATTCCGGAGTTCCAGGTGAATTCCACACTGGTGACCAATTACTATAATACAATATCCCCAAAAGGGACCGAACCCTGTACCCCATTTTTGCCGCGGCATTCAAACACTTCAGCTGCACTTTCTTGAAAAATTTGGAAGTCCAAACTTATACATGAAGCCAGCCTCTAACAAATTATTCAGCATAGCACGATACATAAGAGTCACAAGTGAGCTAAAGTAGGGTGAGGATGTTGTCTATCATGGTAATTAGGGCCGTCTCTGTGGTGTGGTTGGCTCTGAATCCTGATTGGGATGGGTCTAGCAGGTTGTTTCGCTCCAGGTGTTCAGTGAATTGGAGGTTCATGGCTTTCTCTAGGACTTCAGTGGGAAACGGGAGCAGGCAGCTGAGGCGGTAGTTCTGGAGATCACTGGGGTCTGCAGTGGGTTGCTTGAGGAGGGGTTCGACCTCAGAGTGTTTCCTGGCATCGGGAAAGGTGGCTGTGGTGATGGAGGCATTGCGGATGGTGGTGAGCTGGTGGCTGATCTCGTCACTTAAGAGGTTGAAGAGTCGGTGGGGGAATGAGTTGGAGGGTGCTACCGAATGGACGGAGTTCCTTAGGGCAGTAGTGTTCGGTGTGCTGAGTTGATCCCATGTGGTGAGCAGGTGGTTGCTGGTAGTCTTCATGGAGGTGAGGAGGCTGAGGAGGTCGATGGGTTGGGGAGCAAAGTTCCTGGATATGGTGGCTATCTTTGTGTGGAGGTGTTCTGCTAGAGCATTGGAGAGTTTCTGTGAGGCAGAGATCAAGTTCTTGGGGGCAGGTGAACTTTCTGATGATGGTGAAGAGTTCCTTGGTCAGGTTGGCACTGGACTTGATGCGGTTTGCCAGGGTCTCCCTTTTCATGTCTCTGAGTTGGTGGTGGTAGGTGTTGAGGGTCAACTTGAAGGTGGCTCTCTCGGTGCCACTTCTGCTGGTGCACCATCTTCGTTCTAGGTGTTTCCATCTGCGCTTCAATGCGCTTAGTTCTGGGGTGTACCAGCTGGCTCATTTGGTGGGTCTGTGCAGTTTGGCTTGTTTGGTGGGGGCGAATCGGTTGGTTGCACAGCTGATCCAGTCGTTGAAGTTCTCTACTGCTCGATTATGGTTTGTGGAGATGTCAGGCTGGGTGATGCTGAGAGCATTGGTCCATTGGTGCTGAGTGACTTTGGCCCAGCTGCGGAAGGGGAAGATGTGGTAGTTGGGGGTGCTACGTGGTGGTCTGGCAATGGTGAAGTGGACGATGGAGTAATCGGACAAGGTGAGTTCCATGTTGTGGCTGTATCTGACTTTGTTGTTGCTGGATGTGAAGATGGGGTCTAGCGGGTGTCCTCCTCTGCGCGTGGGGTCTGAGACCAGCTGCGTGAATCCAAAGTTGTCCATTTATTCTAGGAGGTCAGTGGAGTTGGTGTCTGTCGGGTCGTCCAGGTGGAAGTTGAGGTTTCCCAGGAAGATGTAGTGTTGTTATTCATTGGCGAGCGGGGTAATGAATTCTGTGATGGTGTTGATGAGGCTGGTTTGAGGTCCTGGGGGTCTGTATGGGGGGTGCCTTTAATGGTGGTATTGTCGCCGGTGTGGAGTTGGAAGTTCAGGTGTTCCGTGATTGGCGTGGTTTCGTCTTCGGTGGTGGTGCAGATGATTGATCCCGTAGTATAACATTGGGTTAACTTATTACATTTAATAAGTGATAACTTTCAATTGGGAGCAGGTAGGCATGTCGGGTTTGGTGTCTAAAGAATTGCAATTTAAAGGCCTCTTTAATGGTAAAGTCAGATTTTAAGTTGCAATTCTGAGAATTTCACTTTTGGAAAGTTGGCATGTTGTTGTCCCGACCATTTTGTGCCTGGTGCCTGTATCCTGGGCAACATGACTAGGTGTAACTGGCAGTTGGTCTTTGTGAATTTCTCTCAGACAGTGAGCCAAAGGGAAGATAGGTGTTGGCAGGATGGGCTAACTCTGACTTGATGAGGGGGAGGAGCTGTCACCTACCACACTTGCACATCACAAAGGCTTTGCCTGGGCAAACTCACAAAGGGTTTGACACTAATCTTTTGTGGCCACAGACAAGGTGGGGCTGGGCAAGGAGGCAGGAAATTCCAGACACCCATGGGGTGGAAACCTTCAGAATCTTCTCCTACACCGGGTATAAATAATGGACCCTCAGACCCAACTCTTCAGTACACCTCGGGACCTGTGGAAGACTCAGAAGGACTGCTGTGCTGCTCTGCAAGGATGGCTTCTACTCTGCTTCCCTGCTGGCTGAGTGAAAAGACTAGACCTGCATCTTGAACCCAGGACTACCAGAGTGGCTCCAAGGGCTAGTTGGCTGGCCTCCTGATAATAGCCTCGGGGAAAGAAAAGGTTCCAACCAACCAACGTGAAAACAGCATGTGGATTCTGTCTGCTGTGAGTCCTACCCCCCAAGTGGTGCCACCCCAATCCTAGACCCTTGGAAGTGGACCTGAAGGTGCTCTGCTGCCCAGCTGTGGTCCTGTGGGCAGAACCGAGGCAGAGCAACACATCTTCTTGCAGCTGTGCTTCAGAACCTCTGCATTGTGACGCATCCCCGACACTGAACCTTGCATCACAGCCCACAGCCTTTTGGAACCACTGCTGCATGAAGCATCCTCTATGCAGGCCCTCGCATCACAAGCCCCTTGTCGACTGCATCCTCGACAAAGATGCAGGACTCCTCATTGCAGCCCCGCAGCTTCTTTGGAACTACCAGTTCACGATGCATCTTCAACGCAGGGCTTCACTTCATAAACCCCTCATCGATGACATCCTCAATGACGATGCAGGCCTCTGTATCACCGCCCACAGCTTCCTCAGAACAGTCGCTGCATGGCGCATCCTCGACGCGGGATCTCGCAAAATTCATGGGTACTCACAGATATTTTCCCTGGGGCCAAAAACTTTGGACCGAGGGCCGCATTGATGCCAGCAGGGTGGCGGTTGGGGTTTTAAGGGAGGAAAGGAGTGGTGGTAAAGTGGGTGTAGATGAAGCAAAGCATATACATCTAATGGCTGAAATGCACAACTTAACCAAATAGTGTGATCCTAGGCAGATGTTTTATTTCACTTACCTCCTTTTTCTTCAGTATCACATAGAAGAGGACCTCGAAATACATGACATCAGGATGCCCAATGTACAAAAAGTGACTTGCGTTTGATTTAATAAACTATAATGCTGTTCATGTATAATAGGAACCTCGGCAACCCAAAAAGTGGACATAACAACTGACTTGTTTTTTAGGTCACTATATTAGCATTGTTGCAGGGTGAGGGGAAGAATGAATGTTTCTAAATTCATGTCTGAAAACTATCCCTTTTAAAAAATACTTCTCAATGCACTGATATAATCTGATGTACTAAGGTGAAACGGTTCTGCATGTTAATGAAATACACCTTTTAAATGTAAAGACACTTAATCATATTTTTACACTTTTGCTGCAAGATGTCTTTAAAAATGAAAATGTTCCTAAAGTTAATTGGTGCAGGATGCCCTAGCTACTTCCTTCCTTTAACTTCAATTTGTCTTTAAATAAAAGCTTGCCTGCTTATTTAACATATTTTTGATGTTACTGCTGAGTCGAGTACACAGTTGCCCAGTGCTGCTGCTGATCAGGGGGCCGCATGTAAAGATCAGGAGGGCTGCATGCTTCCCCTAGGCGTACTTTTAGTATCACTGCTCTAATTAATATGAGCCACTAGTAATTACTCTGAGTTGCATTCCATCTTTTTTGGCTTGTCTGTGCCATTACAGACAGAGACCACCTGGGCACCTAGCCTGCCACTTGCCTTTGGCCTTCAGTTCCTACTTGTTGCAGCCTGATCCAGTGACTCTGCCACTGCCTGGGTTTTCCCACCTGATTTTTTCCGCTCACCATTGTTCCCTTCAACAAAAGCACCGCCCACCCCAGGACCTACTAAATGCAGGCTGCAGCGTGACTGCACAGCGGGCATGCGCAGCAGGAGCGCTGCTGGCACGCCAAGGGCAAGCCCGTCTGCTCCCATCCACACCTTGACTGTGCCCAGTGCCACGTACCCTAGCCCTCCCGTCCTCCACAGATACATCATCGCAGAGCTCTACACTCTCGACCCAGGACACCGCAACAAACACTGCCACCGTGCCAACCCATGCACTACAGTAGGACCTTTCACCTGCACCTACTGCCATTTCACCTGCCACAGCAGACACACCATCTCACCGACCAGCCCCACCCCGAACACACCACGGACATCACCTGAACAAAAAACCAACTAGCAAGTGCTCTTCTCAACATACGCTCACTATGCAAACATACCACTGAGATTTGGGACCTCGTCTCCACCCTCACACCCAACGTCCTCTTCCTCACTGAGACCTGGCTCAAACCAACTTCCGTGCCCGACATCACCACCGCAATACCCGAAGGATACAAGATCACCCACCACAACCGCATTAACAAGCCTGGCGGATGGATCGCCATCATACACAAGGAATCCATCCAAAGCACCATTACAAATGACAACATTACCCCAGCGATGAAACACCTCAACTTCTGACACCATACAGACAGCAAAACCACCATCAGAGGCACCCTCGCCTTCCATCCTTCAGCACCACGTTCAGCCATCTGCAACTTCATTGCCTACTTCATTGCCCCCTCACCATAGACTCCAACAACTACATTTTTATTGGCGACCTCAACTTCCATCTCGTCAACCACAATGACATCAACATTACCAACCTCCTCAACAGAATGAACATCAGACTCACCCAACTCGTACATGACCCCATGCACACCACAGACCACACTCTAGGCCCCATCTTTATGTCAGCGGCTGCATCAGGTACAGCCACACCACGGAACTCACCTGGACCGACCACTCCATTGTCCACTTCAACATCATCAGCTCACGGACCTCCCCACCCCGTCTGCCCAATGCCCCCCATCGCAGCTGGAGCCAAGTCTCAAAGGACACATGGATCAACTCCCCCAACACCACCCACCCATCTCCTCCAAAAACCTAGACCAGAATGTCAGAAACGTCAACAATTGGATCACCAACTGCGCCGGCAGCGTTGCTCCCATCAGCAACAACACCTACAGAAGGCCCACCAAGCAGGCTAGCTGGTACACTGAAGACCTCAGAACCACTAAATTACACTGTAAACAGCTGGAAAGTAGATGGCGCACAACCTCTACCACAGTTGAGAGTTGAAGTAAAAGGCCTTAGCCTCACACATAAAATCAAGTTCCAATAACAGCAAAGACCTCTACAATATCATCAAAGAATTCTCCAGCTGCAACAAACAGCATTACCCCCTCACAGGAACTCTGTGACAACCTTGCAATCTTCTTGCACGACAAGATCGCCAACATCTACTTAAACTCCAAACTCCAGCCCAATGCCCGACTTCTTCAACCAACACAACGACCCCTTGCCACCACAGACATCCAACTAACTGAATGGAGCCAGCTCTCTCTCACAGAACACTACCTCCATCATGAACTTGGTCTACTCAGGGGCCCCAACCGGCCCATGCCCTCAAAACATCTTCAACCTAGGCAAAGCCAAAATCAGCCAAGTACTCACCACCTTGTTCAACACCTCAATTGCCACAGCCACCTTCCCCGAAGACTGGAAACATGCAGAAGTCAACACCCTACCCTAAGGATCCTCGCTCAGCCGCGCCCTCTTCAACACTTATATGACACCTCTGGCCAGCATCACCAAAACCTACGGACTCAACATCATATCCTACGCTGACAACACACAACTCAACCTCTCCGTCTTCGAAGACACCACCAACGCCAAGGCATATATACACAACTGCATGACAGACGTCGCCAACTGGATGAAGTACAACTACCTGAAGCTCAACAGGGACAAGACAGAGGTACTGATTTTTGGAAACAAAAGCTCTCCGTGGGATGCATCCTGGTGGCCCTCAGAACTCAGACCTACGCCTACTCCCACTGACCACGCTAGGAACCTAGGCATCATTCTGGACAACAAGCTAACCATGATGATTCAGGTCAGCTCCATCTCCTCCTCCTGCTTCTTCATCCTCTGTATCCTTCATAAGATATTCAAATGCCTACCCCAAAGCTCAAGACACACCATCACCCAGGCCCTCATTTTCAGCTGACTGGACTATGGCACACTCTCTAAGCAGGGATCATAGCTCACCTCCTCTGATGACTACCAACAATACAGAATGCCTAAGCCACACTCATCTTGGATCTCCCGAGACAAACTCACGTCACCCCTTACCTCAGGGAACTCCACTGGCTCCCTGTACAGAAAAGATGCTAGTTCAAGCACCTGACCCATGATTACAAGGTCTTACACTACTGCGGACCCTCCTACTTGAACCACCGTCTGAACTTCCATCATCCCACCAGACACATCTGCGTCCCTTTCTCTAACCCTCCGACATAGCAGATGTGGAGTTCGCTCCTTCTAATACCTAGCAGCAAAGACATTGAATGAGCTACCATTTCATCTAGGAACCTCCCCATCACTTCCAGAGATCCGAAAGTTCCTGAAAACCTTGCTATTTGGCTAATCAACTGGATCCTGCCAGCAACTGGAGTCCCTCACGGGTGAAAAAAAGCACTGAAGATTGAACTGACAGGCCACAGCCCCTATAATCAGGAACACAAATATATAACTTGGCCCCTTTTAACATCAATGGCCTTGTCAATGAGGTGCAGCAAGAGTCCCATGCCAGTCTAGGTTCAACTAGTGTGAATTAGGACAGAGGGCCTCATATAGAGTTTAGTGGAGTGAGAGCACAAGTATAATAACTCAACAGTGTTTCTGCAGTCAAATCTGTAGTTCTTCGCTCTAAATAAATTCAGTGGAAGCGCTGGATATTGTATAGCAAAGCCTTAGCTGACTCCCCATTAGAAATCTCTGACCTGACAACTGGCCTGCCCCGGGTCATAAGGACAGTCACCCTGCACTAGTTCGTCAGGGCACCATCTTGATTTACCTGTCCGGGACTGCCGTGCACACTAGGATCGGTTTTTTTGTTCTTTTTTAAGAATAAACTCTAACTTGGTAGTTTGCCAAGAGGGTGTATGAAAGATGGCCCCAGCTTGGCAAAGCTTCACTGCCTTCATTCGAGTCACTACAGCCGCCGCCCCACTGAAGGCATGGAGGCCAGCCAACTGCATGGTGGAGAGCTCTGAATATGGCAGACGGTCCTTCACCTGGAGGCCAGTGGGCCACCTGCCTTACTCCACCTCAGGCCCAGGGTCACCTAAGGCAGAGCGGCAATTGACACCTCAGCTGCCGGTTGGACAAGCATATAATATATACATGTTATGCTCAATGTAACTTAAATAATTGCATGGATGCAGATTGCTCCTGATAGTTCATTTTCATCTGGACCTTCATGAAGCAAAGGAAATTCCAAGCATTAAAATCACCATTGAAAGTGTCTTTTTGGGGAAATAATCTTTAAAACATACCTTTTGCGTCAAAATTCCTAAAACAAGTGAATACATGAAATGTGTGAATTCACTACATTAATTTGCATGTACACATCTCGACACACACTTGCACATATATGTAAGCTCTTCATTACTATTGTTGCAAAAAAGAGTTCTGCCTTAGGTATGATTCCCCCTCCGGCAGTATATGTCTCACTCCCACATGCTTCCTTAAGCCCACATACATCTACGTTCACATCCCCCATCTATTTGCGGCAACTTCAGGTTTCCTCAAACCAATCATGCAGGCGCCGGGAATGAATCCTGGCTTCTTGGTGCTTAGAGCTACACTGTCCAGAATGATCACATCTCAACCACATTAATATTTTACCTCTTCAACGGGAATAAAAGTAAACTTTGGCATAAAGTTCAGACTCCCTCGGATGGGTTGTTTAAGGCCTTCCTTTAGGTTTTTCACCATGGTACCCTATGGCTCTTCTGTCATCCATCACACCTCCACCTCACCACCCTTTGGTGCCTGGGGGCCAGTGAACATGTCCAGCATCCTCTATATTCACTGGGGGCGCAAATATCCATTCTATATCCGGATCATCAAAACTGTGCAAGGCCCATCCGGGAATAAGGAACTCTCACATTGTACTGAGGTATACCAAGCTCTGTGGAGCGATCCTTCACAACCCCTAAATAGTGCAAATATTTTTATAAGTGCTGTTCCGACTTTTGAAGACTTTAAAAAAAATACATCTTTGAACTCGAACAGAAGGAGTCCCCTGCGGACCTATTGTCTAGTGCTTTTGCACAAAACACATATAGGAACCCTACCTGCAGAGAGGGTCCGCTCTAGCAGCAGCAAGAGAGAAATAAACGCTCCTTCCATGCTGGCGGTGGCGGCACAATGATCTCTGAGACCTGCTACGATGCAGCCTAACCACAAAGTGCACAGCAGTGTCCGGCAATTTCGTGCTCAGACACAAAACTCTTTGAAACATGAAAGGGGGGCACTCATGGGGGCTGCAAAGAGATATTGGGGTGGAAGGTCGGAGGCAGGTGTGAGGTTGTGGCAAAAAAGACTTTCGTTTTTGAGTCGCTTCAAAAGTATCTCTGAGAACCAATAATCGCAGTTTTCAGTGCATCGGACAAAATATGCTTCTAAAGGTTTCAAACTGAAGATTCAGTATTAGAAATGTTAAATCTGTTAATGTTTGCAAACAAGAGGTAACAAGGGCCATTGTTTTTATCCATATGCCCGTTGCTGATCACTCACGAACTCTCTAACCTTTTTGTCTCCTTGGTATGCCACAGATTTGTGTTTTCACACACTGGATTTAGTGCAGGAAAAAAGCAGCACAGAGCACAGTGCCAAGGTTCAAATGTTTTTTGTTGTTGCAGAGTCTGTAATTCACAAAATCACATGCTTTGTGATCGCAAAATGCTATCTTGCAATCTACAAAAGTTAAACTTTTGAGTTGAAAAAGTGTGGCTCGTTCCAAATCCCAAAGAGGAAGGGGCATGTAAGGTGTGTACCCTTAGGCCTGGGCAAAATGTTAATTATGCCGGAGTAATTTCTGTAATTGCGCATTACTGTTGTGATGCAAAATTACTGCAATTATGTTATTACGCTAACTTGAGTAATTTGGGGAAAAATCCTACCACAGGAGCCCAGGAACAACGATCTAAGAGAGAGCGAGCGACTGCTGGCTACTTCTGTTCATGTCCTGTGGCATTTAATGTTATTTTCTTAGCGCAAAATGCATCCTCTGGCCCATTTTGGATGTAAGGGTACATTTTGAACATAGAAAATAGCGCTAAATGTTGGATTACGCTTCTCACGTAATTATGCAGAATTACAAGTAATTTTGCAGTAATTACAAGAAATTGCGCTAAAGAGAATTGCGCCAGTTACGCCCACCTCTAGTGTCCCCTCCTACTTGTGAGTTAGAGCGGAAGATACCATAAACCATGGATCAGTACCTGCCCAGAGGGGATGGGGGGAGCAGACAGTGGACCAATGAATGCTCCGCGGACCTAATTCCTTCCAAGTATATTTGGAAAACAGGGCGAGCTAGAGTTTAATAAAAATGCCCACTTGAAACAAAGTGAACAGGGAGGATGGAGTTTTGTCGTCCCTCTAAGGCCCTCAGTTCTTGTGTTTAGCTTCACTTGCAGGGATTTTGCGACCTCCTGTAATTGTACTTTTTCTGATCAAGCGTTTAGTAGCTCAGTCACAGAACAAAGTGAAGATCTATTCGCAAACCATTCCATGTGCAATTATCACATACTGGTTTGCGAACATGCCTTAGTACACCAGGCCCTGCGTTTTTCGCCATTTCTTTCACAACGCCACCCACTAAACACTGTTGATAACATTCGTTTTTTTCTCAAATATTCAACGAAACCTCTGAAGGCCCTTGTGGTCGGAGAACACGAGTTGCTCGAATATGTCACCAAGGGGAAACTGTGGTTAAGAAAACCCCTTCAAGGCGCAACCAAATTAGAAGAAATGTTGTGCTTGTACAAAATAATTTGGTTTCCTCTGTCCACTCTCCACCAGTCTAAGACTCTAAGGCTGGGGTTGAATTTGCTAATAGCGTGCACTTTTCAGATAAGACAAAATAATTCCCCTGCCGCTTACTTTCCACTACAAGGTAAAAACACATATTCTTAGAAGGGAGACTGGCGCAGGAGACGTGGCATTTGTCTCTCTCTGAGAATGCGGATTCGTAAACAGGGAGGACTACTTAAAAGAGCCACTTAACTAATCTACAGAGGTTCTGAGGCATTCAATCTCAACTTTTGCAGATCTATCAGTGATTAATAAATATCTTTTCATTCCACAGCTACAGGTGCAGGGGTCTTGGATCACGCATTTCACCCAGAAAGCACATATGTTTGTTTAGGATTCTATTGATTTGTTATGATTTGTTCCTTGACCAATTTAAACAAAATAACATATGTTACCATGCATGGCTTTCCACGTGCACCTTTACCCACGGGCATTAGAAAGCGCTGACCTTTAGCACGCAATGCAGTGGGATTGACTGATTTTTTTATTGGATTTGCGCATTAATATGTCTGCAGTAGTGAGATATAATAGTAATGGTTCGTGTACTGAGTTCTTTCTGATCCAAGGATGCTTTCTTGTACCTTTTTTGCTTACCCTTTATATTAATAATATGGAATCGGTCTTACAGGCAGATAGAACTGATTTACCATGCATTGGGAGTTGCTTTGTATCTACTATGTTGTATGTAGACGATGCAGTGTTATAGGGTAAAACAGCATTCAGTGTACAATGGCAGTTAAACAACTTTGTTAGTTTTATGAACTTGCTGGAACTCTCTACTAACTATTCTAAATCATTTGTTATGATTACAGACCCCAGGTCTGTTAAGACTTGGGGTGGGCATAACCCCAAGTGTATTTACCGTGAAAGTACTCAAAATCACGTATGTTTGTGTGAGAAGCAAAATCCAGCATTTAGCTCTATTTTCTTAGCAAAAGATGCACTCTTGTATTCAAAATTGGCCCGACGATGCATTTTGCGCTATGTAAATAGCACTACATGCTACAGGATACAAACAGCAGTAGCCGATAGCCGCTCTCTCTCTTAGTTCATTGATCCTGTGCTCCTACAGTAGGCTTTTTGCCTGAAATCACTCTTAATTAGTCAAGCTGGAGTAATGTCCTATTACTTACTGGTAATCTTCATTACTCCTGGTCCCGTTGTCCTCGTCCCATTCCTTAACTAATTGGAGATGACCATCTCCGCGACACAAAAAAAGAACAGGAGCATGCTGGGATACCCAACCCACTCCCTCCCACTGGGAGTACATAAGCGGTACCAGCCCAGCATGCAGCCTGAAAACACCAAGCCAACAGCCGGAAGGCCGGCCGCCAGGGAGGGAGGGAGGGGCGTAAGGAATGGGACGAGGACAACGGGACCAGGAGTAATGAAGATTACCGGTAAGTAATAGGACATTACCCCCAGGTCCCTCCTGTCCTCGTCCCATTCCTTAACTAATTGGAGAATACCAAAGCAGAGTACCCGGCCTTCCGGAACCCCACCAACGCCAGGGGCAGCAGACCAAAAAACGTCACCCCCACGGGAACAAAAGGAGCCCCCACGAAAGGGGAAAAAATGCAGATAGGAGCACACAACCAACAACGCCCCCAACCAAGCGGACAGAGCCGAGACCCCAAAAACCAGCAGGGGACGACCAGAAAAAAACTCAAGAACCCCCCAGGAAAGCGAGAAGGGGGCCCCACATGCAGAGTCAAGCCCCAAGGGAACAACCAGAGGGGCCAAAACAAAGACCCACCCCCCGGAACCACCAAAAGAAGTCCAGGAGAAGTGGACGCGCCCCAACGGAGAAACGGAGCCAGAAAGGGCAACCGACCAGGGAGAAACCCCCAAGGACGAAGCCCAAGGCCCCAGGCAGAAGGCAGCCACCCAACCAGGAACCCAACAGGCCAACCCAGCCCAGTGGCCAGGAGCAGAGGAGAACAGGCCGCACAGGGCGGCAGGGTCGAAGGCCTGGGAAGGAACACCGCAGAGGCAAGCCAGAGAGTGAACCTCCCCCAAAACAGGGAAGAAGGAGAACCACAGGCGCAGGAACCCACAAAGGACCACACCAAAAGCGAGGGGAAGTATGACGAAACCGAAGAGGCACGCCAAAGTAAGAGAGCAAGGAAAGACACGACCAACCACAGGACCACCCCAACACACCAGGGGAAGCCACCAGCAGAGCCGCAAAGACCAAAGAGGGCAGAACCGGACAACAAAACAGGCACAGACCCAGAGGAACAGCCAGGAAGAAAAGGGGGCAGGGACCCCAAGTAAGGCCCCCCCCCGCCGACAACAGCAGCAACAGGGAACCCGGAGGCCAGAAACCCACAGAAGGACCAGGCCACAGGGCAGGACCGACCAACGGCCAACCCCAGCCGAGACACCGAAGAGCCACAGGAACAAAAAGGCCGCCCCACCGGGAGAAGAACCCGGGGCACAAGAAACAGCCAAGCGGCCAGGCCCGAGGCACACCCCCAAGCAGGAGACACCGGGACACGTAGCCCAGCAACCCGCCCAACGGAGGCCAGGGAGAGCAAATAAGCGCAACCCGAAGCAGACCGGGCAAAAAAACCAGGGCCCAACCCAGAAAGACAACAACAGAGGCAAAACACAGAACCGGGGAAACCAAACCCCAGAACCGGAAAGGAGGAAACACCTCCAAACAAGAGCCGAACACCCTTCAGGAGGACAAAGGAGGACAACACGGAACCACCGAAGGTGAACCCCGAAAGGAGCAGCAGAAGGGCAAAACAGGAAAGACCAACAAGGAGGCCAACAGCCCAACCCCTCAGGACCCACAAACGCCCAAGAAGCCAGCCGGAGAAACCGGCAGACCAGCCAGCCAGGAGGCACTCATCACGGCGCCACCAGGACCCGGAAGGAGAACCAAGAAGGGGCTCAGGGAAAGGCACCGCAGCCAACCACAGCCAGGCCACCCAGAGAGCGGAGAAGCAGAGGGACGGAGCCCAGCAGCCCACACAACTGACCCAGCTCCACAGCCAGCCAAAAAGGAGCGGCACAGGAAAAGGACAGACGAACAGCCCAGGACCGCGCCAAAGCCCGAGAGAACAAGCGGCCAGGAAAGGACCCAAGCAGGGACCAAAAGAGGACCCCAAGCAAACAAGGGCCCCACAGCACAAAGCCCGACACCACCAAGCCGAAAAGCGCACCAGCGACCCACACGCATAAGCGAACGGGAGGCCAAACACAGGGACCGCAAGGGCAAACCCAACAGGGGCAGAGCCCAGGCCCCAAGAGCACACCGGAACAACCCAGGCACCAGAAACCAAAGTAGAGGAGCCCGGAGAAGCCAAAGGCGCACCACCCAACAGGGGAGCGGGAACAGACCCAAACAAGGGGAGAAGAATACCCCAGAGCCAACAAGAGAGCAAGGGACACAGACACCACAGGCTGAAAACAGCCCGTGAGGGAAAAGGCCAGAGCCCCAGACCCGAGGCAAAGCCAACCGCAACCCAAGCGGAGCGAGAGGAGCGGGAAGCAGTAAAGCGGCCCACACACCAGGGGAGGCCAACACCAACAAGCAGGGAAAGGGCACAGCAAACAGGGCAGGGCACAGGAGCCGGGCACCCGAAGAACAAGGGGACACCCAAGGCAGAGGCCAAGGAAGACCAACGACACCCAGCCACCACAGGAGGCAAAAGGAGCAGAAGGCGAGAAGGCAAGCCCAAACCACAATAATCCAACAAGGGAAATACAAGCGGGGCGAAGGAAACCACAACCAGAAACCAAACCCCAGCAACCCGGCAGCAGGCGAGAAGCAAATCCAACTCCAGCCAGAACCCCCCAGGGCCACAACCAGCACCACACCGGGGCCAACAGCCCAACAAGGCCAAGGCCCACCGGGACAGAGGGAGAGCACAACAGCGCCCCCCAACGAAAAACAAGGGGGAGAACCCAGCGAACCCGCGGAAGGCAGACACCCTGAGCACGGGGCAAGAAAAAGCACCCGGACGGATGCAAGAAGCGCCCAACAGCGAAAACCGCAGATAGGCACCCATACAGGCACGCACCAGGCCCGAACCCACAGAAGGGCAGGAACCAACGGGCGGAAGGGCAGCAGGCAGCCGAAGGAAGCCCAACAACAGCAAGGCACCAGGACTCGAAAAAGAGGGCAAAACGCCAGGCAAGCAGCCAGGGCCAAACAAAACAGGCCACAGCAACAGGCAAACCCAGGCGTACCCCAAAACAGGCACCAACCAGGGCCGACCAGGGACAACAGAAGCCCGCAGGGAAGGACGGCCGGAGGCTCAGAGGACAGAGCAAAGAGGCCACAAGAAGAAGCCAACAAACCCCAGAAGAGACCGCCCAAAGCGAGCCACGTCCCAGCAAGCAGATACCACCCCAGGGAGGAACCAGGGCCGACCCGGCCAAACCACAGGGCGGGCAGCAGGTGCAACAGAAGCCAAGGCCGCAGGCCAGCATAGCAGGAGAGCACAGCAAGCAAGAAACCGCCAGGCGGCAAGCACCAAGGGGACGGGCCAACAACAGACCCACAGGGACCGACCCCCAGCCCAGATGCCAACCAGCAACAAGCGCCGAGCAAGTGGAAAACCAGAAGGCCAGGGAAGACAGGCCAGCAAAGGCAGGGGAGCCAACGGCGCAGGCAACCGAAGAGGCCAAGGATCGCCAGGAACCCAGGAGCAGGGGGCAGCGGAGGCAGAGAACCAGGCCGGAGACACCAAAGACCCCGGAGCGAGACAGCAAACGGACCCACGCCACACGCAACCCAGAGGGCCAGCACGCTGGAACAGGAGCCAACAAAGAGAAGCCCCACAGGAATCCAGCAACACCAGGCGAGACCTGAGGATGACGGGACCCAACAGCACCGGACAGCAAGGAACCCACACGGCAAGGCCCCAGGGAGACCAGCAGGCAGCAACCCAAACCCCCGAAGAGGGCAAGGGGGAAGACACACCAGCCAGGGCCGCAAGCAAACCCCACGGAAAGCTCAAAAGCCCACCGAACCAGGAACATCCAGGCGAACTCCCATCCAGGAAGAACCAGACCCGACCCTGCCAACCAACGAAAGCAGACAAGATCAGGGGGACACAGGGAGGCATGGCCAGAGGCCAAGACAGTTGATGCAACCATGGAAGGACCAGGAGTCGAACAAGACACCTGCAGAGCAAGACCCAGACACCCAACAGGGTAGCCAGGCGCCGAATAACAGATGTACATTGCACGCCAACTCAATGGCACCCATCTTAACAACCCCAGAAAGGAGAAGATGCTCCGTCGGGACAGGAACCTGTGACCATGAGCACACACACAGGCACCCGCAGCGGATGCTGAAGTCCACCAAGCCACCAGACCCAGCACATGTCGCCCACAAAGGAGAAAAAAAGGGGACCGCTATGCGGTACTCACCAATGGGGCAGGAAGGGCGCACCACAAGCCCACTGCCCCCCCATCAGCCAGCCCAGGCGCACACCAGGAGACCAGCACCGGGTGGAGAAGTACGCCAAAAACGGCCTCCGAGGCCACAGCAAGGCCAAGCCATGGACCGACCCAACCGAGCACCAGGGGCACCAAGGAAGAAGAGGAGGCCGGCAGGACGTCCAGCAGGGAGAATCCCTGTCCCTCAAAGCATGCCCGGAGTCCTTACACACGCAGAAGAAAGCCAGAGCACGTCCACTGGGCAGACCGCCGAACAGGAACCAAACTCCAGGCAGGGGGCCAAGGAGCATCGCCCAGCAGAGCCCCAGGACCCGCCAAACAGCCGAAGCAGCGCGTCTCCCAGACCGGCCAAGCCACAGGGAGACACGCACTGCAACCCGGAAGAGACCGGGAGGAAGTGCGCCCCAGCCGCAAAGGGCCGGGCGGCAACAACGCATCTATTGGCAAGCCCGGCAGGCCATGAGAACGCGGAAAGAGGATGGCGAGGACAGCCCAGCAGCCCCGACGAGACGTCCAGCGAAGAATCCATCAGGTAAGACCAAACACGTCCCATTCTGTCGGAAGACAGAAAAAAAGAACAGGCTGCATGCTGGGCTGGTACCGCTTATGTACTCCCAGTGGGAGGGAGTGGGTTGGATATCCCAGCATGCTCCTGTTCTTTTTTTCTCTCGCGGAGATGGTCATCTCCAATTAGTTAAGGAATGGGACGAGGACAGGAGGGACCTGGGGGTAATGGCGTAATTTTGCATCAGAAGAGTCATGCATAGGGGGGCGTGGTTTGCGCGCAGATAAGATGGCCGCATATTTGTGAGCTCCGGTGAGCCTACCTGAGGCCGTTCGGATTCCTAAGCTCGGAGTCCTTGAAGGCCGGTTCCCGATTTGAATATTGGAAGCGGAATGCAGCGTGGATACGGAGGAGGAGTTGCGGCGCATTTGGAGCGCCTCTAACACCTTTTTTTTTTGGGGGGGGGGATGTGCTCGTTTCTTCTCAGACGCGGCGCTTAAGATGGCGGCGGCGCAAGGAATACGGGTCCGTTAATACTGAAGGCTTCCTGTTCAGAGGTACGGCAGTGAGGGCGGAAAGGGCATTTCGCCTAACAGTGTATAAAACGCTGTTTCTTTATACGTATGGCGCTTTATGATGCAGATTCAGTTGGGGGTTTTAGAGGAGCACTGAGACGGTCTGTTTTTAACCCTCTACTGACTGAAGGTGTGCAACGCTGCCTACCCTGAGGTGAAGTTCAAGTGATAGTCAGCTGTGAGTGCCTGCACCATATTGACTAGTAACTTATGGAACGCTGCTCTTTTTATATGTGGCACTTTTTCCTGAGATGCAGTATATCCAGTGTGAAGGCACTTTGATTGAGTGCAGTGACTGGATGGTTTCATCCTTCATCAGATGAATGTGGGATGCTTATAAGAGGAGACATCAAAGGTCCTTTTGCGCTCCAACGTATATGTTAGTTCCTACTTTCCAACGTGAAGACCACCCTGTTACCAGTTTATGATAGGTAACGGCTCTGCATCTGCTTTCTAATTGACTGGTTCACTCCTATCTTCTGCTATAGTGACAACAGTCTGTGATTATCTGCAATTACTTTTCTAATATCACCTCTGGTTGGACATCAGTTTCTCAGAGGAGTGCCCTTATGTGAGCAACTGATATAGAACGTGGTGGAGGTTACTAGTCTTCCGGATGGTGACACTTCCTGGGGCTCAGCTGAGTGTCTGATTACTGCTGACTGTCCCCTGAGGGGCTTCCTCTGTGGCCTTTCCAGACAGTGATTTGGTGGTCTGGTGCAGTGAGTTGTCGGTGGGGGTGGCTTCTTATCACCTGCATATTTTTACTCCAATGGCAGACAATATGGGTCTCTCTGCAAAGGATAAGGATGCAAAAGGTACTCTCAAGAGATCCAAGCAAACATCTCCCACGCCAGAGTTAACGCCTAAGGATTCTACTACTACTGTAGACACAATCCTTCTACGTTTAAACACGGTTCATGATATTGCGCAGAGTACTAAAACAAACACGGACCTACTTCAAGTTGAAGTTGCGGCGATCAGAAGTGACTTCAAAAGTTTGTCATTGCGTGTTTCAAATGCAGAATCTCGTATAAGTTCAGTTGAGGACACATCACATCAACAGGCTAGGCATGTGCAGAGTCTGGAACGCTCTATGGCTTCTTTGCGGAGGGACCTTACAGATCAGGAGGATAGGAACCGTAGGAGTAACTTATGTATTTTTGGTCTACCAGAGGAAGCGGAGAAAGCTGCTCGTTCAATGCTTGATTTTTTTACTGGATTGGATCCCTGCTGTTCTCCATATCTCCTTTCAGAAAGACTTTGAAATAGGGCGTGCTCATAGAGTTCCCTCGTTTCGACCTAAGTCCTCGTCACATCCTAGACCTATAGTTTTCAAGCCTCTATGACATCAACACTCAGAGCTTATTCTGTCTCAGATGAGGAAGATCAGATCGATTACCTGGGAGGGCCACAAGATTGCTATATCTCAAGATTTTGCTAGAGATACTGTCATCAGGCGGAAAGGTTTCTTGAATCTTATACGGAGGCTTTCGGAAATGAACATTCCTTTTTCTTTCGCTGGTCCCTCACGATTTAGAATAACTTTTAAAGGTCGCTCTCAGATTTTTTATGAACCATCCGAGTTAACAACATTTCTGGACAATCAATCTGAATCACGAATGGATTCTGACTCTCCCTCGGTCTCCTCTGGTTCTTGAAAGAGATATCTTTTTTTTTCATGTCTGGAAATTGGAATTTCTCTGTGCCTATCTTTCCCTTTACAGGTTTTGAGGTTCCTTTTTTCCTGTGGGAAGTTAGAGGGCCCCTTATTTCACTCGTGTATATGGGCCTTTCATGTTATTTCCATATTTTTCTTCGTATTAACCTTTCCTTTGCAGGTTCATCTCTTCACTTACAGTTTATGGTGACGTCTCTTACACTTTTCTTTTTTCCCGCCTATTCTTTGTAAAACAGTTTATGTAATGGTCTCTCTTTCTTTGTGCTCTGATCTGGATCTCTTTTTCTCTTTTGAGGGAGATGAGACCCCCTTCTTTCCTTTGGTCTGTTGTTCCATCTTATTTGAGTATACATGTTATGGTCACTTCTTGGCTTTTTCATTATCCTTCTGGTTTGTTTTTCTTTCTCCCTGTGGTACTTTTTATTTTTACTATTTAATTGGTGTCTCTGGATATCATTTCTATTACCTGGTATAAATGCGAATTGCTGGTAACATTTATGGTCTGCTTAAAAAGGCTCATTTATTATTAGCTATGTATTCCACTAACTCTTTTTCTTCACAGGTACTAGCTGGAGCGGCTATAAGAATTTGTGCTTTATTAATTCATTGCATATTGATTGCTTTTTAGATTTCTCTTAGGTATTTCACTTTCTTGTTTCATAGCTTAATTTTTTCATAGGTATTGCTGGAGGTTAGTTAGAGGCTGCATTTTTATTTTTATAATTTATGCTTGTACTCTATATTATATATTTCATGAATGGCGTTGATAAATAGATTGAATATTCCAGTTTTCTTCTGGGGAGGGTCGGATCTAAAGGATATTTGATTTTTAGGTGATCTGATTATTTTTGCTGTTGGGGACTCCTGAATATTCCTTTTCTTCACAGGCGTTAGGAATGCATTTATTTAAAATTTTTACTAGGTATTTATTTGATAGCGTTTAATGGTATGTAAAATGCGGTTCTAGATTCAGTTTTTTATCAATTGGCAAGGTCGATTATATATTTATCAATTGTTCTAGTTGTCTTCCCTTTCCTATCTGTAATATTGGTACATTTCTTCTTTTCATTCATATCCTTTATGAATTTGTTATTATAGAGAATATAGTACCTGATAGCTGTGAAGCTTTTAATGAAACTGATTCTGATATATACTGTTCCTCTATGTTTGTGTTGCTCTCCTTTCTCTAATGCTTCCATTTTCTTTTCTATTTCATCTCTTCTATGGCTGGTGGTAAACAATGGCCTCTTTGGCTGCCCTTTTCATGTTCCCCCGTACATGGTTCTGGTCTCTTATAGACTTCCCCTGGTGGGGTTTTTCTTCTTATTTGTGCAGTTTGTGGCTCTTTTCTTATTTCTTCTTTCTTTTTTCTTTTTTACGTTTCTCTTTTTCTCTCTCCATTCCTTTCCTCTTCAGGATTCCAGCCTTACCTTCTTACATCTATTTCTATGAGTTTCCTTCCCTTGTTGTTTCTTTTATGCAGCATACATTCTTTGTTGTTTCTCATTCACGCACTTCTTTTATCTTTACTAATTTCTCTTATTTATGGCGGGCTTAAATGTGCTGACACTTAATGTGCGTGGCTTGAATCACCCAGTAAAGAGATAAAAAATTCTGGATTACTGCAAAAGTCTCTCTACCGATATTGTGTTACTGCAAGAAACTAAAATAGCTTATAAGGAGGCCTTATTGTTGCGTAAACAATGGGTTTCGGATGTGTCGTGTTCAGAGGCTTCTGGGAAGAGAAATGGGTTGGTTACTTTAATTTCTAAAAATTCGGGTTTGTCCATTGTTTCGGCGGAACACGATCTTGAGGGTAGGTGGCTGCTTACGCGTTTATCTAATGGGTCATCTGATCTTTATATTATGAATATCTATGCTCCCAATAGTGATGATCCGTCTTTTTGGTGAACAATAACCAAGAAGCTTTCGGAATTATCTATAAGTGATAAACTGATTGTTGGAGGGGATTTTAATTTGCCAATGGATCCTCTCTTGGACAGACATTCTGCATTCAAATTTCGGCCACCCAGGGCGCATAAACAAATGCTTACCATGTGTTCTTCCCAACGGCTTACTGATGTGTGGAGAATGCATAATCCCACTGGTAGTGACTTTACCTTCTTCTCTTCTCCCCATTCTAGCTTCTCTCGCATTGACTACCTCTTAACCCATGCTAGTATGCTGAAACATACTACAAATGTGACAATTCACCCTATAGTTGTCTCTGATCATGCAGCAGTTTCTTTCACTCTTCTTAATGTGACGGATTGTTGTGGATCACGTACTTGGCGTCTTAATACAGAAATCTTACATGATGACAAAGAAGTTGAAGTTCTTGATGCAGCTATACATACCTTTTCCGAGAGAATGAATCATCCGTGACATCCCCTGTAGTTCTATGGGACACTTTCAAATGTACCCTTAGGGGCAACATCATTCAAATAATGGCACGAAGGAACAGTGTTATTAAAAAGAGCTCCTTTCGCTTACAGACAATATTAAGCATAAAGAATCATTATATAGAGGTTCTAAAGAGAAAACGCTACTGCAGGAAATTAAGAATCTTAAATATAAGTATAACTCTATCTTGACCAAGAGGGCACATATTGGGGTACAATTACAAAAATCAAAACGTTTGCTACTAAAAAATCGAGCGGGTAAAGTTCTAGCGGCAACTTTAAAGTATCAGGACACTAACGTTCGATCTACTCAGATCACTTGTATCACAGATTCTGCGGGTACTCGGAAATTCCTGACTAAGGATATTTTGGAGGTATTTCGTGATTTTTATTCCAATTTATATACCCCTAAACACCAATGTTCTTTGGCGCAGTGCCAACAATTCTTGGCCTCTATTCCTACTTCCACCATTGCTGACACGGATATAGAATCTCTAAGTAAACCAATCGAGTCTGAGGAAGTCATTCAAGCTATTAAGGCAACTAGATCAGGGAAAGCGCCAGGACTCTATTGAGTTTTTTAAGAAATCAGTTCATCTTTAGTACCGCATCTTCAACAGGTTTTTGACACTTTTGTTTCCTCAGGGAAGGTATCGGGCTCGGCAACGGAGGCTACTATAGTGGTTATCCCTAAAGAAGGGAAGGATTTGTCGGACCCCAAGAACTTCCGTCCAATTTCTTTGCTCAACATGGAAGCAAAAATGTTTGCAAAAATTTTGGCAAAACGTTTGGAGCGCCATATTCCTACACTCATTCATCCTTCCCAGACAGGTTTTGTTAAGGGAAGACTGGCTAGGGATAATATCCGCACTTTCTGCCACATCTTAGAGAAAGCAAATGGATCTAGGTCGCCGTCGGCAGCTATTGCACTTGACACTGAGAAAGCTTTCGATAAGGTCTCCTGGCCTTTTCTTCAAGCAGTACTTCAATCTCATAACTTAGGTGATGTGTTCATTGGAATGGTCATGTCATTATATACTCAACCCAAGGCTAATATTAGAATTAATGGAGCTACTTCATCCTTCTTTGATCTTGGCCAGGGTACCCGGCAGGGTTGCCCATTATCACCACTTCTCTTTTAATTGTCTGTTGACCCGTTACTTAGATTACTTAACTTTAATCAGGACATTCAGGGTTTTCAATTTGGTTCACAGCGCATCAAAACGGCTGCGTATGCGGACGATGTTCTTATCTTCTCAGAAGATATAGAAAGAGTAATTCCTGCTATTTCTAGCATTATCAAGGAATTTTCTCTTGTTTCAGGATATACTTTAAACAAAGACAAAACCGAAATGTTTCCTCTTAATCGGTTATGTTTTTCTTCTCACATGGGAGATGCGGGATACAAATGGCAGTCTGAACGGCTTAAATACTTAGGGATTTGGTTTTGTGCGACTTTGTCGGATACTGTCTCTTACAATGAATCTCAGGTAATAGATAATGTGAAAAAGTTATTGGAGGCTTGGTCGCCTAAGTTTATCTCATGGTGGGGACGTCTCCAGACATTGAAAATGATGATAACTCCCATTGTCAATTTTGTGTCATCTATGCTCCCTATCAATCTCTCCTCTTCTTTTTTTCATGAAATGGATGTGATCATCTCTAAATTTCTCTGGAGCGACAAATGTGCCAGGATCGCGTACAATCAATTGAGAAAATCTTATGATATGGGGGGTTGCAATTTCCCAGATTGGAGCTTATACCAGTCGGCGTTCTTAGCCTCTCAGGGGACTTTATGGTTTCCTTCTGATACTAGGTATATTCCGCCATGGTTATATATTGAACAACATTTGTGTTCTCCCTTACCTACCTCTGCTTTGATGACTGCATCTACATTGACTTTCCCCTTCTCTGGACGTATTATATCAGATACCATTTTAGCATTGAAAAAGATTGATAAGAAAGTTTCCTTACACATTCAAAACTCTAGTTGGTCTTCTTTGTGGCATAATCCCAGGATTAAGATTCAGGTGAATGCGGCGACGAGGTTAAATTGGGCCAACAAAGGCATTACATTGATCAAGCATCTTTATAATGTTAACAATGAACCTTTACCTTTCTCTTCGTTAGCCTCAGTATATAAGCTCAATAATATTGATTTCTATTCATTCCTTAAAATTAAGGTAGCTTTATCCAAGAGTATTTTTCATCCAGATTCACATACTGTTTCTCTCCTACAGCTTTGGGGTAAGGCAGGACATATTGCTTCTAGGATATATAAGTTTTTGTTCACTACTCCGTCATCGCTTTCTACGGTTACACAGCTCAAATGGATACACCACTTTGATGCTGATGTATTCAAACATATTACACCGGACACTTGGAAAACCATTGGGAAATTTTCCCTACCTAATAAAGTTGCTCCTTCTCTGATTCAATCAAAGTTTTTCACCATCAATCTTCTGCATTGGACCCCAGCTCGACTGTATACACTTAAACTTAAAGATGATGATCTTTGCTGGAATTGTAAAAGTGCTGCTGGTACCCCTCAACATATGTTTTTTGAATGCTCCCTTCTCCAAGTGTTTTGGAAGTTAATTCATAAGCATTTATTACTAATTTTTAATATCCAGTTTGAGCTTTCCTTTCCTTTAGTCTTGTTGGGTCCTTGGGCAGCTTCACCTCCACTTCCTTTAGATGAGTTAGATTTACAACTCCTGGATCTATTGTTATCCATAGCTGTGAAGATTATTTTATCAGAATGGAAATCATGTAATTCCTTATCGCATCACACATGGTGGGCATGGGTATCGTTTCTCCGCGGTGCTCACACCTCGGTGGAGGAGAGACAATATACCCCTTCTATCTCTTCTGGTGTATGGAGATCGCTTGACAAATATATCCATTTAGCTTCTCAGGGTCTGGTGGCTCAGTATCCTTTTTTCACCGCTGATTGATTTTCCCTTTTATTTAGTAAGGCTGGAGTCTCTTTCTCTCTTCTCTTTCCTTCTTTTTCTCTTTTTCTTTCTTGTTCTCTATCTTACTATTCTTTTCTTTTCTTTCCTCTTGCAGGTCTTTTTATTTATCTTTTGTGGGATCAATTATTTTTACCCAAATGTAATACAAATGAATTGACATGAGTAGGTTCTTATATATCTGTTCTTATTAAGGTTTAGCCATTATTTATAATATTGCTCATATTTATTCTTTTTATTAATTATTTATTGTTCAAGATGGTTTTTATGTATTACATGCTGTAGTACCTTAATTATTTATACTCTCTCTCTTAAATTAATAAAATTGTTTGAACAAAAAAAAAAAAAAAAAGAAGAGTCATGCATAATTGCTGAAATTACTCTAATTACTCCAGCAAAATAAAACTTTTGCCCAGGCCTTAAGACTAAATTGCATTTTGTTCAAGGCAGATCCATTTCTAGAGTGAATTCCTTCTCCTATCTGGGGGTATGGGTTGGCTCATGGGCACCGTTTCTGTCTAGAAGGAAAATCTTTTGTGTAGGGCAACTGCTTTGTTCTTTGACTTTGCCTCTTATTTAGGAACATAAACATAAATAAATGAAACAAATTCCGTTACGCGCGCTGCATCGCATTTGGCGATGCAGCGCGGCAACTAAGTTCGTTTTATTTATTTATATGTCTACTTACCTCTATTCAGCCGTATTCCGTAGTTTACTACCCCCCACCCTGCCCCTCCCCCGCCCCACGTCACCACCCGGCAGCACTCCCACCACGGGCCGCTACTGCCTGTCTAACATTTGTTGCTGGCAGCAACCACTGATACCCGTTAGCTAGGTTGCGCTTAGTCTTGTTAAGAATTTAGGATCTTGTGTTGCTGCGACTGTATGTGTCCACAAGATACACTGCACTTTGCTGTGTTCTGTGTGTGTTTTATTTTCCCCAAGAAAGTTTTTTATTAAACCTCTGTTGAAGGGTAGAGGTTTTTATCAAGCACACTGTTATATGATGAATTTATATGTTCTTCTATTGTAAATCTTATATAAGAAACAATTAAGGTCAACCATAGGGTCGGTGACCCTTGATGTAATTTTCAATTATTCATCCGTTCAGTCTAATATATATTGATTGACTATTGTTTTATATGTATTGATTTCTTATTGTGTTTTTTTAATACTTTTATGATCTATGTTTCTGTTGGTTTAGATTGTCTGGATTTTATGTTTTGTTATGGATCACTCTGTGAAGCCGAAATAAATGCATATGATGATGATGATGATGATGATATAAAATCACATAGATGTGTGTGTGTGTAGGTTCCTGCCCCTGAACCCTAAAAACCTCTTACTTTCCTTTAGCTCTCCCTCCACCCAGGTCTGAACCTTAAGAACCCCTTATCTCTCTTTACCTCTTCCTGCCACCCAACCTATAAAGCTTGCTTGGTACTTACCTGCATGGTATTTATTTACCTGCATGGTAATATCCTGCGGGGAAAAAACTACAGGGTAAAGACTTCGTAGCTTTTGAATGCCACTACTTCAAAATATTAATTGGTCTAAGAATTGTATTGTCAAGAGGTTATATATAAGTGTGTGTGTTCTCTTTCCACTCTCTGTGTGCCCTTAGGAGGCTGTGTCTTATATTTTGTGCTATAGGAATATACCTAAATTTAAACAAAGATGTAGTAGGGTACTGGTGGCCTTTTCAATGGAACCACTTTGATATACTTTGATATGGGACTGTCCCTTGCAAAGTTTGAGGTTCTAATGGAATGTTTGGGATTGAGAGTCTCACACCTGCTTATGCCAGTCAATCAGTTCATAAAAGAACGACCTACCAAACACTAGAGAGGTTTCTTTTCTGAACTATACTGGTACAGACATTTTAACTGAAGCAGTTGTATCATTTCAAAGAAGCACTTACATCTCGAGACCTCAGCAGACTCAAAGTCAACCACAATGGAGGATAAGGAGAGTGAGGAAAATCCACCCTCCTTTTTATCAAGGTGAAGAAGGGCATCTTTGATTGTGGAGTAGGGATCTCAGAAGAGTATTATGTCTAGCAAATAGTGGGAATGGATTGATCCTTGCAAATCCAATCACTATCTTGCCATTGGGTGCTATCTACATCTATTTTTTCCCTGGAGTAGTATTCATCATGGCGGGAGATACAGTGGAGGTGGTCCTGATAGAGGAGAAAGAAATATATTTTTACTTCCTGATCATTCAAAAAACACTAATGTTTAGGGGCTCATTGTTAAGGTGAGCTTGTTTCCCATCTTGTGTTCACAGCTGTTAGAAATTCTGGTTTCTGGTTGGCCAGGGAATGCACCTAAGCCAGGCAGAACCCACCACTCTAGTCAGGGTACGGGAGTTACAAACCCAAGATAATCCCTGCTCACCCCCTTGGTAGCTTGGCAGAGCAGTCAGGCTTATCCCAGAGGCAATGTGTAAAGCGCTTGCACAACACACACACCAGTGACACAATAAATACACCACCAAAGAGACTCAACACAGTAGTATATCAAATATCTCATATATTGTATATAAAACACATAGACCACAATCACATAAATCACAATTACTTTGCCCACTAGGCAGGTGTCATTACAGTACAGGTAGTGAAAATAAGTAAATACTTAAAAGTTGCACACGTCTCACAATATCCTCACTGCACACATATTATGTAGCCCCTGAAACGATTCTCCTTATCCTCTCACTGAAAGGTATAAACTGACATGAACCATGACTAGGCCTGGGTGGAGCTCGTGGAGTTTCACTCTGAGGAAGTCCGCGGAGTTGCCGAAAAACTCCACCAAATTCCGCAGAGTTCTGCAAGAGGGTGGATTGTATTTTTTTTATTTATTAGTTATCAACTTCATGTTACCGTAAAGAAATTCACAAACTCCTATTCTATCTGTAGTTCATAACATTGGACACTAGATGTCTTTGTTGCATCAAATACATATGATTTCAGCTACAGATTTGAGGTTGGTGCCCACGAGATGTGTAATCTTCTACACGCACATGAATTAAATATTAAAGTAACTTTACCTCCTGCATATTCTGCAAATAGCTAAAGGAAAGAAACTCACCCACTTTTAAAAGTCGGTGTTCGGTTTGGAAATGCCAAGACCCACACCACGTAACAGGTCAGATCGATGCTATCCATATGTAGAAGAAAAGGCAAGTGTTTCACGGAGCACACATTCTCTTAATTTCTTAATTCTTAGCAGGTCGCTGATCAGAGGTGTCTAGAGACGCACTGCAGGTTTGGTAGACGGCACAGCATCCCATCCAGCAGTGGTGAGAGAAGGTGGCCAAGAAGACAGATTTGTTAGCAGCCCTGCAGTGGAGAATGAAGGGCGCAGGGCAGGCCACTAGATCCCATTTTCATCGCATGCAGCAGATGGTAGTAAAGGAGAAGAAATAGTGCGGTGGGCAGCCTGCTGCACTGCAGCGCTATACTTGAGGGGGCTAGTAGGAAGCACAAATGCTGTGTGGATAGCGGCTCCTGGAGGGAGTTCCGCCGGGCAGTGACGTGGGGTGGGGGAGGGGCAGGGTGGGGGCTAGTAAAAACCGGAATCCGGCCGAACCGAGGTAAGTTAGCAAATAAATAAATAAAACGAATTTCGTAGCGCGCGCTGCATCGGGAGCAGAGCAGACACAGCCACTCTGAGGCTGATGGAGGCCGCTGTAATGCTTTGCAGCTCACAAATTGATTTATTATCTCGGCGCTGACAAACTCCTGCGCTGCACGACTTGAACCCAAGCTGTCGCCAAAGTCGGTATTTAGGAACGCGCTCTTTCAAAACGAGGCATGAAACACCCAGACAAGCAATGTTCAAGCACATCTAAAAAGAGGCTTGAGAAGCAGGATTTAAATAATAAATGTGTCAGGATTCAGAACGTGGCTGCGTTTCAAGCCTCGTTCTGAATGCCGACACGTTTATTATTTGAATCCTGCTTCTCAAACTGCTTTTTGATAGCTTGAACGTCGCTTGTCTGGGTGGTGTGTTTAGGGCCTGAGGTGGAGCTAAACTCCGCTACGCGGTGGCTTGCTGAGTTTTTACAGTGCCCAAAACTCCACAAACTCCGCCAGCAGAGCAGAGTTTGACGCCCAGCCTTAACCATGACATCACGGTATACTGTTAGATTAGGAACAGAATACATAAATTACCAAATTTCTTCGTACATGAATCACCATACGGTATTCCAGGCCCGCATCCTGTTCCGACCCCTCGAGGCCCGGGAAAGCAGTGCGCCAAGGGAGAGCGCAAGGTATGTCAAATGACTATCTGTGAAACCCTGGAGCCTGGCACACCAGTGCTCCTGTGACGTGGTTTACTCTGAGCTCACAGGGCTTTCCCCGTCTGTGGCCAACTTCCCAGTGGGTGCCTCTGTTGAGGACTCACCCAGGATGCCACTAATCCAGATTAACCTGCCTCAGGGCACCAGGGGCGACCTCGCTGGGTCTCCCACGCCTAAGTGAGGAAAAAGGCAGCTGCCCACGTTCGAGCGGTGAAGCCGCACAACAGCCTCCGTTTCTGCCACAACTGCCCCAGGGGACTCGGCCAGTCCCAGGGCAACACAGCACAGCAACGCCTCCTTAGCAGCTCCCGTCGTGCCTTGGTTCAGCAGCCTCCATGAGGGAGCATCCGGACCAGACTTGGCTTCCCTCGCTTCGTAGAGACGGCCTCAGCTGTCCGAAAGTTAGCGCCCAGGTTTCCCTGAACCGGCGTGAGAATTGCCGTTCGGGGAGTTTCTTCTTTGCTTGGCTTGTGGTGTGGGCGTGGCCCTGGTAGGTCAACTTGGGTCACAGAAGTGATACACAGCTGAGGGGAAGAGTTGATTTGCTCAGATCCTCAGCTACGAGAACGGGTGCCTGCTTGTGCCCAGGGGCCACTGGGCAGGGTGCCCTTCGGACGGCACACCGGTTCTCCCACAGAAAATGCCGTAGTGACCAGGACACTAGGGAAAATCGCTCACCACGTGCCTACTTTGTAAAACAAAGAAGAAGAACAGTCCACTCCTTCTCCTGCTACAGCCATGAGCTTCAACTGCAGGTGAACCCACCCTTCACACCATAAAAGGGGTAGTGCTCCTCACACAGCTCTTCAGCGCACCTTCCAGGCAGGTTACTTTGGGATCCAGCAAGGATCTTTCTTGAAGTCTTTGATTTCCCTGAGACTTCCAACAGGAGGCAAGAACACACAAGCCCTTGGATATTCTTCACAAGCAGGATACAACAGCATTGTAAAAAGAGTCAGTCCTTTTCCACTGCCACAGACAGAAGCAGCAACTGCAGGCCAACCCACCCCTCACACAGAAAAGGTAGCACTCCTCACACAGCTCTCCCGTTCTTCTTCTTGGCAGGGTCCTCTTGCTTCCAGAAGTAGTCTAAAGTCCTGGGGTTTAAGGTCTCATACTTATGCCACATTTTCCCATTGTTCTCTGTGCTTCAGAGTCTCTGAGCTCAGGACAAACCAGTGCTGTCCTCCCTGGTCCAGCTTGACCACAGGTGGTGGAGACAGCATTGTGCAAAGGAGACACTGCCTATTCATGAGTCACCCAGGCAAGGCAGAACACACCTTACCCCCCCCCCCACCCCACCCTCTGACTGCCTAGAGTGAATGCACATCCCCAGCTCCTGTCACTCCAAAACCAGACGGTGAACACACAAACAGGCAGAGGCACACAGAATGGTAAAGCAAGCAAATGCCCACTTTCTAAAAGCAGCTTTTTGTTAACACACGATTTAAAAAACACTTTTACTAGAGTTCCGAGAGCCAAAACCCAATTTCTCTATTTTGTCCCAAAGGCAAGTTACACTTGTAAGATGTTACAAGGCAGCTCTCATGTTAACCTATGGCACAGACAGTCTTTCAACAGTGAAAATCAAACTACACAGTATGTCACTATCAGGACATGTAACACACACTAGTACATGTCCTACCTTTCCTGTACACTGCATCCTGCCCACAGGGCTGCCTTGGACCTACATGAGGGGTGCCTTATATGTATGAAAAGGGAAGGTTAGGGCCTGGCAAATGGGTGTATTTGCCAGGTTGACATGGCAGTTAAAACTGCGTCTGCAGACACTGCAGTAGCAGGTCTGAGATACATTTTCATGGCTACTCATGTGGGTGGCACAACCAGTGCTGCAAGCCCACTAGTAGCATTTGATTTACAGACCCTGGCGCACTCAGTGCACTTTACTAGGGACTTACCAGTAAATCAAGTATGCCAATCGTGGATAACCAATCATAATCACAATTTACACAGAGAGCATAGAATATGCACTTTAGCATTGATCAGCAGTGGTAAAGTGCCCAGAGTCCTATAGCCAACAAAAACAGGGTCAGAAAAATAGGAGGCAAAAGGCAAAAGGTTTGGGGACAAACCTATAAAAAGGGCCAGGTCTAACAACAGCACTCCCATGCACTACATGATGGTGAGCGTCATAAGAGGTGTAACAGAAAGTGCAACCTTGATTGAGCCCACTTAGGTGGTAATGTTATACTTCTAATGGGGGCTCTATGGTACCACTGTCATCATAAAAAGAAAGGTTCTCTCAATCAATCAGCATTTGTAAAGCGCAAATCTGTCACCTCTATGGGTATCTGGGCATTGTGTCTCTGTCAAAGAGCCAAGTCTTGAGCCTCTTTCTGAAGTCTGCCAGCAAGGGGGCCGTACGGAGCTGGAGGGGGAGGTTGTTCCAGGTCTTGGCAGCAATGTAGGAGAAGGAGCGGCTGCAGCTGCAGGTGCACTGAACGCAAAGGGTGTGTTTGAGGGCGAGTGAAGAGGAGCACAGGCATCTAGTGGGTTGGTGGAAGTTCAGTCGATGGTTGAGGTAGGCAGGTCCTAGGTCATGGAGGGCTTTGTAGGCGTGCATGAGGATCTTGAACTGCCTTTTTTTCTGGATGGGGAGCCAGTGGAGGTCTTTCAGGTGGGGGGGTGATGTGGGTTCATTTGGGGAGGTCCGGGATGAGTCTGGCTGCAGCGTTCTGTATGGTCTGGAGTCTTCTGAGGAGCTGGATGGAGATGCTGGCCTAGAGGGCATTGCCATAGTCGAGGTGGCTGGTGACGAGGGCCTGAGTGACGGTCTTTCTGGTGTTGGTTGGGATCCATCTGAATATTCTATGGAATATGCGAAGTGTGTGGAAGCAGGAGGAGGCGACTGTGTTAACTTGTCATTTCATGGTCAGTTGGCTGTCGAGGATGATGCCGAGGTTGTGTGCGTGGTCGTCAGTGTGGGTGTGGGTCCGAGTTCTGCAGGCCACCAGCTATGGTCCCATGTGGAGGTGTTCTTCCCAAAGATCAGATCTTCAGTTTTGTCAGAGTTCAGTTGGAGGCAGTTGTCTCTTATCCATTTTTCTACGTTGGTCATGTCATTGCAGAAGTTGGTTTTGGCATTGGCTGGGTCATCGGTGAGCGAGAAGATCAGTTGAGTGTCATCTGCGTAGGAGATTATGCTGAGTCCATGGGATCTGACGACGTATGCGAGGGGGTCATGAAGATGTTGAACAGGGTGGGGCTGAGGGATGATCCTTGTTATACCCCGCATATGATGTCTTTAGGTGTGGAGGTGCTGGGAGGCAGTTGGATGCTCTGTGTGCGTCCTGTAAGGAAAGGCGGCGATCCACTTGAGGGCATCTTGCCATATGCCTATGTTGTAGAGTCTGTTTATGAGGGTGTTGTAAGAGACTGTGTCGAATACTGCAGAGAGGTAGGGAGCATCAGGGCCACCATGTCTCCAAGGTCGAGGAGTGTTTTGATGTCGTCTGCGGCGGCAATCAGTGCGGTCTCAGTGCGGTGGTTGGCACAGAATCCTGACTGAGAGGTGTCCAGTAGATGGTTTTGTTCCAGGAATTCAGGAAGCTGCTGGTTGATGGCTTTCTTGAGAACTTTGGCCAGGTAGGGGAGCAGGGAGATCGGACGATCATTTTTGAGATCGTTTGGGTCAGCAGAGATTTTTTTTTAAGAGGGGTCTGATGTCTGCGTGTTTTCATCTGTCTGGGAAGGTTGCTGTGGAGATGGAGGTGTTGAGGATACTGGTGAGTTGCATGCTGATTGGGTTCATTGCGAGGTTGTAGAGGTGGTGGGTGCAGGGGTCGGTGGGCACTGCGGAGTGGATGGAAGACATGATGGCTGAGGTGGTCAGGACGGTGAGCGGTGACCAGGTGGTGATTGTTTGGCTGATGTTTGATGGTTGGTTGAGGTCATCGTGGTTGATGGTGGCGGGTTGGTTGTTGAAATTGTTGTAGATGTTGGTGATCTTGCTGTGGAAGTAGTCTGAGAGGGTGTCGCAGAGTTCTTCAGAGGGGAGAATGGTGTTCACTATGGCTGTCAGGTTGGAGAATTCTTTGACTATTTTGAAGATTTCTCTTGTGTGTTTAGCAGCGGAGTCAATTCGGGTGGTGATGACTGCTTTCTTGGCTTCTTTGATGTGCCGGTGATAGTTGCTGAGGGCTTTTTTGTGAACTGCTCTGTCAACGGGGTTCCTGGTGGCGTGCCATCACTTCTCCAGTTGGTGGCAGTTGTGCTTGGTGGTCCTGAGTTTGGAGTGTACCAGCTGGCATGTTTGGAGCTTTTGTTGGTTTTTGTAGGTTCCAGTGGGGTGACTCTGTCGGCACAGTCGATGATCCAGGCAGCTAAGTTCTGGACGGCCTGGTTAAGGTCTGTTGAGGCCTCGGGTTGGAAGGTGGTGAGGGTCTGTAGTGTAGTTCCTATTTCCCTAATAGGCTCTGCGCATTGGAATAATATACCCTATAGATTTGAGATAGGACTGAGGTCAGTATGTCCCTATCGAGTATATTAAACTTAATTACTTTGTGCCAGCTAACTCAGAGGCCACTAGAAACTCCTTGTAAACAAGAAGGGAGTAGTTTCTGGCAACCGCATAAACATGACAACTTTGTTTCCCTTTAGAATCGGAACACTCTCAGAATCGTGGAAACAACAGATAACAGTTTCACTCAGCTAATCGTGCATGCTTAGTTTCTTCAGAGTTACACAGAAAGAATAGACGGGCATTTCAATAAAAGGATTTATTGAACAGTCTTGTTTCTCGTGTAAGAGATATGAGCTGTTATGATCAAAAGACAGTATGCAAGATATATTATGTACAGCGTAAGCAGTAGAAAGAAATAATACTGCGCTAGCATTATCTTTTAGCTATGACACATATATTCATATACATAAATAACATAAGCTAAAAATGCGAGTACTCATAAGATGCTTCTCTAACTAGTTCTACCCCGGTGTACCTAACCTAAGTGTAGTGCAAGGTAAGAAGTAGGTGATGTATTCTATAGTATGGTATGCTATAGTATGCCAAGTCTCTGGTATGGCAAGAGTCTGGTATGCCAAGAGTTCCTCTAGGTTCTAGTCAGCTCCATACCTTGAGAATGAGAGAGGTGGGAATCTCTTTCCGGGTCTCGAACTCTAAAACCCCGCGAAGGGAGTCAGAACACTGGAAGCTGGATTCTCTGCAAGCAGGGATGACAGCGTCTCTTGTCAGTGCGTCAGGCCGGGATACGGGCTCCTCTAAAGTCGAGGTCTCCTCCTACTTGCTTGGGCAAGGGAAGGTATATTTATACCCGGTAGGTGCCTTGGAATGTTAGCATTGACGTAAAGTCGGGCAGAGGAAGACGTCAGGAATGAACCCTTAAGGAATAGCGGTTCATGCATAATAAATGAGTTCTTGGAGAAATCAATAATCCTGTGCTAGGGAACTCCCAAGAGCTTAAGGGTCTGGTTTCTAAGAACTCGTTGTGAAGTTGGGGTGGACGGATGTAGGTGACCATGCCTGTATTTGGATAGCATGGCTAATGCCTAAATAAGGGCTGGGATCTTATGCCTATATAAGGGCAATGCAAATTGTGCCTATATAAGGACATGTTTCAGGAAAACCTATATACGGACACCTAAAGCGGAATAAAACACCCACTCCACTTTCGAATGAACGATAGTACTAAATGCTAAACAATAAATGCTAAACATTAAACTGAGTACCACATGTTGCTAAAAACATTTCTAAAAGCATATTAAAAGAAGTTTTTTTTAAAGAAACGGTTGCTAAACATGTAATGCAATAGGTACTGTACATTTAAAGCATTTTTTCATTCTAGGCATATATCATAAATAAAATGCAACATGAATGAATAAACAGAAATATATACATATGACGAAATGGTTGACAAGTATTCAAAAAATCAAAGCCATTTCATATCATGGTACTAAATGAAATTGTGGTAAATAAGGTGACAATGTGTCCCTGGAAGTATGCAAAGAAGTCCGTTCTATATGAATAGTTCTACTGTAAGCAGATTGAATTGCCATGTATTTTCAAAAATAGAGAGAGAAAAAAAAAATTCAATTTTCAGGAAGAGTTCCAAGTTTTGTTCTGTTTTGAAAATATGGAGGCCAAATTCATTGCATCCCTAATACACTGTGAGCCGAATCAAAGTCAGTGTATGGGTCTGGTGTAAACATGAAATCATCTATTCCTGTAGACAAAAGATCGTCTACCGATATCGGTGACAGTTGGAATACCTCATTTAAAAGGTTAACTGCACAGAGATGTGAAGCATCGCCTTCAGCATAGGATGCCGCAGCAATGTTCGCGTCCGTTGTTACCTGTGTGCCTGTCGATCCATCTCGTACCTCAGCAGCAGCAGTAAGCGTCTGTGAGATCTCAAGGAATGCCGTCATCAGGATTGGTTGCCTCTGGGGACAACACAGAGCATGGGCCGTTATCGGGTCCAGCAGAGTATCGATATCCGTTGGCATGACTGATGGGAGTGTTAGACAGATGTCTAGCACGCATTCTTCACCACAAAGCAGGCAGCATAGAACAGGTAAGATGCAATCTTGCCAGATTGGTCTAAATGACAGAAACCATGTTGTATTAAGTTCCCGTAGACGAGGTATGCCCAAAAGTTGCACTATGCGCTCACGGCACTTCCGTTCTAGGAGAGCTTTCTCCAAATTGCTGGGAGTGACGCCGGTTGATAGGCTTGCCATAGCGTAGTAGTAGGAATAAAAACAGGATTCCTGCAACGAGTGCTAGAATTAATGGCACACCACCAAACACCGAATGTGCGAAGTTTGGAATGATTCCGAGGACTGCCTGAAAAGGTGTTAACAGTCCTGAACAGATGGTCTTAAATACATGTACAATCCCGGTCGTATCAGACATGTTTAAGATATGTCCCATCATTTCTACGAAATGTATAGGGCAGTTTGTATGAATTAAAGCCTGTATCTCAGCCGAAATCCTTGCAATTTGTAGATCATAGATTTCTTTGGCCGAGGTCAAAGGCACGGTTTGTTGTAAAAGCATGGCTTTCATTCTGCTTAAAGTATCAAAACGTATAAAAGAAACATTCAATGAAGGCCATAGAGGTGACTCCCTGACTGTGTCTATTTGGGGGAACAATACTTGCATACAACAAGTAACCCTGGAGCTAACCGTTACCAGATATGGGATTCCTGGCAACATGCCACAGCAACTCTGATCATTCAACATGAGGTAACTCCCGTTAGAAAGTTGGCCAAACGTTGGATTAATCACAGCAGCTGGTGTACCCTGCAGGTGGCAGGACAAGTTTGCCACAGAACCATTACAAGCCCCGAGTAAAGAAATGTCCTGACATATGAGAGATCCGCTTAGTGCATTTTCACAGTGTGTACCGCTTAGAAACACTTCACGATCCCCACTCCAACATCTGTATTCGTAAGGTAAATCCCAGGATGTCTTAATGTATTCTTCACCCAACCTTTCATATTTGCCTGCTTGCATTTGTTTGAGGCAATACTGAAAATGAAAAGTAGAGACAGGCAGAGTTACTTTCCCATGAATAAGCCATTCTGTAGCTGGTTTTTCCTGCTATCGTAAATGGTAATTTTTCCAGTTTTTCAATTGCCAGCACTGTATACTTTGCTCCCCTTTGTGCCAGTTCGATCTGTTTATCCGTTAGATTGTATTCTGCAAACAGAGACGACGTGTTGATAAAACGCCAAGGCACATAGCCTGCACGCAAGGATTGCAGCGTCCAGCCTAATAACATAATAGAACGTAACTGAGATTGGCCTTGTTGTAACCTGGCTAAATCTTGTTCCAGTATGTTAATAGCAGAGGATACAATGTTGTCCAGTGAATAAATTCTGGATGACAAAGTTGTTAACCCATTGTCGACCACAGTGAGAGATTTCTCTAAGTTAATACGATCAAGCTCACGTATTCTTTCTGCGGCCTCTGCCTGTGAAACCTTCCATACTTCATTATAAGCAGCATAAATGCCGGCATATATGAAACGTTTTTGACGTGGTTTTCTTGGTCCTAGCAAGTATTCCCTAAGGTCTGCGTCTTATTTAAGTAAAGATAAGTGTTGTTTCACATCCTCAAGTGTAAATTTTTGTAACCAGTCGAGGCACAATTTTCCTACACTGTATGTTGTTACTACCCCCGGATGTTGTCGTTGAACATAACGTGGGTCTGGCCTATGGATAGTAAAGCCCTGTATTCTATTCAGGAATCTTTCTTGACAGATGTTTGTGTCTGTGGGCCAGAGCAACCATTTTTTCCAATCAGGATCTGATCTGTTGTTTTGTAGTATTGTGTCTACTGTGACCGCTCCCTGTGTAGTGGTATTACTTGCAGGTGTTGGTACAGAAGGTGTGTTCATGTCTTTGATCTTGGCTAAACCAAGGCAAGACGTTTGTTGCACAGTGTCATTCAAAAACTTTACTTGATGTGGGAGGATACAGGCTCTAAACAAAGCTTCTATCCCCTGCACTTGCCAATCTTTAGAACCCCAGACAGATTTTGTGTCGATTGTGTCTTTCCAAAAGTCAAATCCTTGTCTAGACAGTTGGGTAATAAAGGCTGCAGAATAAATCTGTTTTGTATTAGTTAACATAATTTTCTGTCCTGTTTTGTTTACATTCTTATAGTAAAATGTTTCTGGATCAGATGTATTGTACCCTGAAAAATATGGAAACTTCTTTGCAAACGTTTTTGAACGACCCCTTGGTGGTGTAGAACAATGTTCCCATTGGTTAAACATAAAAACATTTCTAGGTGTTGCAGATTTATGCAAGAAATGATGACCATAGTGGTTGTAACAATAAAGCTGTTCGCAGTCTGATGAGCCCTCTAAGTATTCATTGTTAGACAACGCAGCAGACCTTTCTAGATCAGACATATCATTAACTGTCTCAAAGTCCCAATCATCAGAATAGGTACTGGAGGTAATAAAGACACTTAATGAAATTTTAAATAAATGTGGAATCTTCAAAAGTTCCGTCGGGCCGAATATGTCGAAATCGGTTTTGTCCCAAACTATACCATCCTGTATAGGAACGGCTGTGATGTTCACTGCTGACAAGTCTCTTGTTTCACGATGGGAAGATTTGTGTGGTTTTAAAAGTAAGTTCACATTTTTACTTTCAGTGTCCATACGAATGTATCTGCCATTTATAAGCATGCTAAGAGTCATAACCAAAGCTAGCCAAAACAGAAAGAAAAATATTCCAGAAATAATCCATATTTCAATCCATGGTGAAACCAGATAAGTCTCTTTCAGAAAATGAAAAAGGTCTTGTACTTGTTGTTTGAAAGTTTTTGGGGCTGGCGTCGTTTCAGGCTCACTCGGATCCTCAGAAAACTTATCAAAGTTAATGAAATAGCCAGAAGCAGTTCGGTCAATTGTTGAAATTGCATCAGGATTCGTAGAAATCGCTGGAACCAGTTGATCACGTGTTACGTTGGTGTAGACAGGTGTATTTGGACGAACTGTTACTTGAGTTTCAAGAGGGATGAGTTCCATAGCATTGTTGCTTAGTCCTTCATCTTTTACTGCTGAATTCTCGATGGTTATGAGTCTTTCAGTCTGAACCTCTTGGATAGTAGCGAGAGGAGTGCGTCTGCTACTAGGTCGGAGTCCACGAGGCCTACTATTTAGTATTGGCCACATACTGTGGTTTGATGAGGTCGATTGACACATCTTTTCTCCTTTTTTCCAGCAAGGGGCGGCAGAAGTACTGTTCTTGTTCTGTGGACAGCTAGGACAGGTACTGGTTGTCTGTAAGAAGGTCCAAATTCCTTCTTGTCCGCAATCTTCTCTCTGACTAGATCCCCAACTTTTGAGATCCAGACAGGCCTTGCTGGGACTGCCGGTTTTTCCCCTGTGGTGGTTGGCTTCAGGAACACGTTGCTTTGTTTCGATCTTAGTTCATTTAGATCCTGTAAAACAGCCAAACGATCTTTGATATCAAAGGGTTTATTTTCCACCACTGTGCCTTTACATTCGAGATCAGGAACCCACATTCTTGTCCCAAATAGGACCTCATATGGAGTGACCCCCCCTAGAGAACTTCTTGGCAAATTATTCAATGAGCGTTGGACCCCATAAAGATGTTTGACCCACCCATCACCCGAACCTAATACTCTAGCTGTTGTAGACTGCTTTATGTCCCGGTTTTTCCTTTCCACAACAGAATTTCCCTCAGGATGAAACAGAGAGGAGTACCGCAATGCTACGCCCAAACAAGCCATGGCTTCTTTGTAAGCCCGAGAGCTAAACACAGGGCCCTGGTCAGAATGTAGTGTGCCAATTGCGTATGTGCCGATAAAGACTCGCAAATCTTTTATATCAGTTCGAGCGTCAGCCGAGCGCTGAGGCCACATCCATAGGAACCTTGAGCACGAATCCACTGCGACCATTATATATTTATAGTTACCGTCCCTTTGCAAGGGACCGCAGTGGTCCAGGGAAAAAAACAAGCTAATGGCTTGTCTGAAATCAACAGGGGTGTCTGCGCAGGACGTTTCACTGTGGAGACTTTCATCTGTTGGCATATTTCACATTCCAAAACATAGTTTTTGGTCTGTTTCCTAATGCCAGGCCACCAATATCTTTGTTTTAGTAAAGATACTGTTGCAGAAACTCCTGCATGGGCAGAGGCTATCCCCTCATGTGCTGCTAGGATCAGTCCTAATCTACGCTCCATGTTTGGAATTACCCTATCCCCCACTCCAGGGATTCGAGCAAAAGGAACGTTGTTCGCATCAATTACATAAGAGTACTTGAGTGGAAATTTCTTTGGTAACGCTGCACCACTGCCTTTGCTTGCAGCATTGACAGCCAACAATATCTCACTGTCTATTCTCGTTTTTGAACGAGTGATCGCAGCTACGGAACAGCCCCCTTTGTGGCTTCATCAGCCAATGAATTCCCTGCAATGTGAACGCCATCACGTTGATGACTCAGCGTGTGTATCACGTGAGCTTTTGGTAGTTCGTCTCTCAACTGAACTACTTGTTCCCAAAGCGTTTTATGCTTTATTGTGCCACCTTTTGCATCTTTGAACCCGTTTTCAAGCCAATTCTGTATATATTCATTATACGACTGAACACAGTAAAAAGAATCGCACACTATAAGTGTGGGGAATTCGCGATCTGTATTTTCTAGTGCCAGTTTGAATGCTTGTAGCTCAGCTCGCTGAGCTGTACAATCTCCTAGAGATTGAGTTTTAGTGACCATTGGTCTGAAGATACCATCTTGCATGCGACCTTTAGCGATTGCGCACGCTGCACTGTAAGCTTGCTTACTCCCTGTAGCGGGTTGTGCTGATCCGTCAGTATAAATTATAAATTCGTACTGATCGAGAGGCAGAATTTCAGTGGGCAGAGGACATTCATGTTCATATTGCAGGAACGCTTGTGTTTTTAGATCAGGATCAAAAACATATTCAACATCTGTTGCAGCAAGAGAATTAACCCATTGTATCCATCTAGGATATAAAGCTTTTGCATTTGGAATGCTCGCTTTTGTAACCGTCTCTAAGGCTGGTACTGGAGTTACGACAATAATGCGTTTCCCTTGAGCTAGAGCTCTTTCTTTTGCTACAGCGGTTTGAACTGCTGTCAGTATTTTTTCTGTTGAAGTGAAGCGCATTTCTGCTTGTGTATACAAATGTGATTTGTATGGTATTGGTACTTTTTCACCCTCATTAAATGTTAAATAGGTGAATCTGCATTGACCCGAAATTATTCAGATCACTAAATTGCATTTATTTACGCGTGTTTGTAAGTGATTTGTTGCTAACATGTTAGCTTGGAGTGAACGCAGGATTTCTGTGTGTTCTTGTGTCCAATGTTTTGTTGAAAATACAGGTTTTATTAATTCGTAGAGAGGTTTAACCCTTTCTGCGTAATTTAGAATGTAAGTTCTTCCAAAATTTAGGAAACTCAAGATGGATTGTAAATTTATCAGCGTTTTTGGAGGTTGGAGCAGCGCGCACTTTTCTAAAAAGTTAGCTGCCAGGCTCTTGCCTTCACTTGAAAGCTCATATCCTAGGAAAAGGACATTGAGATGGGCAATTCTGGATTTTTTAAAGTTGAATTTATAGCCCTCAGAGGCGAAGCCCAATATAATGGTACTCACCCTATTCAAGTGCCTATCTAGGTCATCGTCTGTCAGATAGATGTCATCGACATATGACAATGCCTCATTATCATAAATTTGTAGTAACTCTGTTACTCTTGCTGAGAATAACCCCGGGCTGTTTTTGAACCCTTGTGGGTGTCGACAAAATTGACGCTGGGTCCCCATTATGGAGAAAGCTGTTAAGTATCTGCTTTCACATGCTATGTTTTGACAAAAGAAACCATTTGAAATAACCAATGTGGTTTTATATTTTTTGCGCACAATGTTATTCATTAATGCTGTACTATGTGCATTTTGCACTGCAAATGTTTTGGAACAAGTGTTCAAGTGTCTGTAATCCAAAACTAGACGATATGTATTGTCTGGTTTGGATACAGGAAACAAAGGATTGTTCATTGAGGAGGTGCATGTTTCAATCACCCCTTGGTATTCAAGTTGATCTAAGATCTCCCTGACCTGTTTTTTAGCTTCTTGCTTTATTGGGTACTGCCTTTGTGCAGTAGGTTCATTTTTTAGCTGTATTTTGTGGTGAGGTGAGTCCTCATCCCATCCTACATGATTTTTGTATAATGCTGGGGCCTGGGCAACTGCCCATTTCCTGGCATAAGTATATTTTAGGTGAATTGGAATATGGTTGGAGAAGACTGGCATAATGATGTCCTCGCCATGTGGGCACTCCCTGACAAAGTTTGGTGGCCAGTCCTTTTCTGCTAGAAGTATATCATAACCCCTTGAAAGTTTCTCCCAAAAGAAAGTTTTCACTTTTTTTGGTATGTCTCCCTCCATTCGGAGTGTTATTTCATATAACTTTTGTGGAGTACTAACCCTGGTGTCTACAGTTTCTACTGTGATGTACTCATTCAAGTCCAGTATCTCCAGAAGTTCCCTCAGGTTCTGGCGAGCTATTGTTACTTCTGCTGCACTGTCCAGCATTGTCTGAGCCCATTCTCCGTTCTTGAGCTGTGTTCTCAGTATTCTCGGCATGTCTGATCTTCAGACCTGCTACCTTCTTTTTTGTGAATTGAGGTTTTGATTTATTTTTCTGAACGTGTTTATCGTCTTTGGATTTTACGCGTTCTTCTCTGTGTTCTGACCGTCCTCTTCTTTCTGATGTCTGTGACGATATCTGAAAGGTACGAGAGGAACGTGTATCAGTATCTTGATATCTGTCAGGTTTTCTTAAATTATCCCTATTCCTGAGGTTATACCTCCTTTCAGAGGGCTCCTTTTGAGGAGACCTACCTCGGGATTGAGAACGTGTCTCGTTTGAATTTTGTTTATTAGTTTCCCACTTCTTTTTAGAAGTTATAGGATTTTGTTTAATAGAGTCCTTTTCAGGACTTTCAGATAGTTTTGGCTTCAAAGGTTTTCCACCCAAACTATCTCTGCCTAATTCTGCATAAGATTGTTCTATTATTCTGGGTAGTTCATGTTGATGTTCTGTTACATCAAATTCCCTTAAGCGTTGGCGGATCACCACTGATGCTGCCTCCCCTTTAATATTAGATAATATTATTGTTGAGACCTGGTCGAAGTTTTTCAGTAATTTCATACCTAAATTCAGAGCAGGTTCTGCCCCGTATTTGTTTTGAATTTGTTTCAGGACATCTGGTATTACTGCAATTGATGGAACACCATGTGTTTTAGTATAGATGGCAGCAAAGACTGCGCCCCAAGTGGTGCAGTCTTCCAGTTGTGGTGTGATCCCCATTGGTAAACAGATTGTTAGGATTCTGTGTTTCTCATAAGGGCTAGTATTTGGAAATACTGCTTCGATTTGAGTCATTTTTTGAGCTATCCAGAATGGAATTTGTTCACGTTTTGTGGGCATTTTACCCATGACTGCGTGTAAAGTCTGTGGAGAAATTTTTAGTGTATTCCCCTGTTGAGGGGTTTGATTTGGAATGGTCATTGGTGTTTGGACTGTGAAAGTCTGCATGACATATTGGACTAATTGTCTGTAAATTTTTATTAACTCTTGTAATTGAGTAAGTAATTCCTCGTCTGACATCTCTTCAATGTCAGGATGAGGTGTGTAGCCGGCTAGAATCGGCCATGTTGCTACTGGTCTACCTAGTGGACCGAGCCTGGTAATGTTTTTGTGATGTTTTAGGGCGCCTTTAAACCAGAGATGATGCTCCTGGTATGTGAGTGGAATTTCAATATCCTCGAAAGGAATATATTCCTCTGGTGGTTCATCTTCTTTAAAGAAGTGAAACACTTTTGTTACTGGATTTGATTCTGGGAATACTATCCATGAATAGAATACCTCTGTCTGAAAGGATTTGTGTGCCTCTGTCACAAAAACTGCTCTACCACCTCTTGGTGATAGGCCGTGTTTTATAAGTTTTAGAGTGGTGGCTCTCCTTAAGTTTGGAGGGATGTTTATAACACCCTCATCGGTTTCATTTAAACCTGTAAAGTTAAAAGCTGTTACGACTGGATCAGCCGCAGCTACACCGTTCTCGGTGGCAGTATCCCCGTTCAGGGACATTTTTTGGGGGAAAAATGTAGAACAAGTTTCAAGGAAACAAAAGATAAGGTGCACAATATTTTGGAACACTGTATCCTTCAACGTTGAACAAACCAAACAGCTAATATATAGGATTTTTGTTCTATATAGCTTTGGCGGATATTTAACCCTATCCACTCCAGACGTCTTATGGAGTATGTGAGTAGGGGTCTCTGAGAAAAGCACGACTGAGTTACTCAGTATCTAGCGTTAAATTAGTGCCTTACCAAACGTTGGGCGCCATGTAGTGTAGTTCCTATTTCCCTACTAGGCTCTGCGCATTGGAATAATATACCCTATAGATTCGACATAGGACTGAGGTCAGTATGTCCCTATCGAGCATATTAAACTTAATTACTTTGTGCCAGCTAACTCAGAGGCCACTAGAAACTCCTTGTAAACAAGAAGGGAGTAGTTTCTGGCAACCGCATAAACATGACAACTTTGTTTCCCTTTAGAATCGGAACACTCTCAGAATCGTGGAAACAACAGATAACAGTTTCACTCAGTTAATCGTGCATGCTTAGTTTCTTCAGAGTTACACAGAAAGAATAGACGGGCGTTTCAATAAAAGGATTTATTGAACAGTCTTGTTTCTCGTGTAAGAGATATGAGCTGTTATGATCACAAGACAGTATGCGAGATATATTATGTACAGCGTAAGCAGTAGAAAGAAATAATACTGCGCTAGCATTATCTTTTAGCTATGACACATATATTCATATACATAAATAACATAAGCTAAAAATGCGAGTACTCATAAGATGCTTCTCTAACTAGTTCTACCCCAGTGTACCTAACCTAAGTGTAGTGCAAGGTAAGAAGTAGGTGATGTATTCTATAGTATGGTATGCTATAGTATGCCAAGTCTCTGGTATGTCAAGAGTCTGGTATGCCAAGAGTCCCTCTAGGTTCTAGTCAGCTCCATACCTTGAGAATGAGAGAGGTGGGAATCTCTTTCCGGATCTCGAACTCTAACACCCCGCGAAGGGGGTCAGAACACTGGAAGCTGGATTCTCTGCGAGCAGGGATGACAGCGTCTCTTGTCAGAGCGTCAGGCCGGGATACGGGCTCCTCTAAAGTCGAGGTCTCCTCCTACTTGCTTGGGCAAGGGAAGGTATATTTATACCCGGTAGGTGCCTTGGAATGTTAGCATTGACGTAAAGTCGGGCAGAGGAAGACGTCAGGAATGAACCCTTAAGGAATAGCGGTTCATGCATAATAAATGAGTTCTTGGAGAAATCAATAATCCTGTGCTAGGGGAACTCCCAAGAGCTTAAGGGTCTGGTTTCTAAGAACTCGTTGTGACGTTGGGGTGGACGGATGTAGGTGACCATGCCTGTATTTGGATAGCATGGCTAATGCCTAAATAAGGACTGGGATCTTATGCCTATATAAGGGCAATGCGAATTGTGCCTATATAAGGACATGTCTCAGGAAAACCTATATACGGACACCTAAAGCGGAATACAACAGGTCTGTGACCAATGAGTTTCGGTGGCCTTGTTCCAGTTGCAGTGGGAATAGATCTGCCGCCTGGTGATTGTGTGCTGCGCATCTGTGATGGTGAAGTGTACGATGGTGTGGTCTGTCCAGGTGAGTTCAGCTTTGATTATACATTAATCATCTAGAGTAGTGCTTCCCAAACATTTTAGAACCAGGACCCAATTTTTAGAATGGCAACTTTCGCGACTCACCTAGCTTTAATTGATATGAGGTGGGCACATTTTCAATGTAACTAAAGCATCGTGTGGTAGTGCACTGTGATTTACAGGCAGTACATTTTCTATTGAAATGGCAACAAAATTTCCACAGAGATGCAGTTTTACTGATTAAACTATATTGCACACAAATGATAATGTGTGGAAATTGGGTTTCAGAGAATATTTATCATTTGTGCATCACCAAGTACAGTGTCTTGATTTGTTCTTATCATATTAAAATCTTTTGTTTCCATCACACAGAATTACAAAAAAAGTGCTTCAATTTTGCTTTCCTAAATGCTGAATGTGTATAGTTCATTTACAAGTATATACATTTTGTTGTGCTACAAACAACTGATAGCCTACAGACTTTCCTTTCGCACTCCTTGTACCCCTCAAGGTTGTCACATAATTCACTTTAATTTCTTTATCTTACTGCAAAGTGAGAGGAGTTCATAAACACCTATCCCCATGTTAAAAAATAAGCAGCAATTTGTCAGAAGAAATAGTCTGACATTTGACCTCTGTCTTTGAAGTGCAGTAAACGTGACAAGATAAATACAAAATGTAAAGGTAGCTTTATTTATTGTTTGGACTTTTGCCACCCACCAAAAACAGCTGGGTAACGCTGGACTGGAGAAGATTCATCACTGATAGGGATACGTCCTATCTATTACTGTACACATATGATGTTGTCTTAATCTCTAGAACAGTGATGGGACTCCAGCAGTTTGCTGTTAGTCTTAATCAAGAAGTACATGGTGTTCAATATCAGTTGAAGAATACCAAATCAAAGACGATTTATGTTAATGCCACCAGCTTGAAATCTGTATTATCTTTTATTTCTCTGGGGGTGGAGTTCGTTTGTGGTTTGATTTAAAATCCGTGATGGCACTGTTTTCATTTTTGCCTCCGAGTTACAGGGAATTTATCCATGCAATAATTTGCATACACAAAACAGTGTTGAAAATGCAATGTACGTTGCCAGAATTTGTGGTCAATGTCTATTCCACCCTTAAAGGCTGAGAAAAATTGCTTTATTGGAAGACCGCTGGACATCCCGAGTCTAAATCTAATCTCCCTCTTTATGTAGCACTGGGCATGAGGTTTTTATAAGAAGATTCGATGAATGCAAGGATTTCAATGTAGTGCAATGAAACTGCGGGGATCTGTACATCTGTCCTGTGGGATGCTGGGTCTGTGGGCATTGCACTGAATATCCCTTTATTTAAACGTAGAAAGAGTCAAAGTAACTTTTTGGGCACTCCCGGCTTATTTACAAATTCAGAACATCCGTCATCTAGGGGTATTGATTTCCCCTATGGGTTTGGTACCTTGTTTCCTGGACTTCTCAATGGAAAGCCTCTCTGCTGAAGATTGTTATTTTTACCACTGTGACAACGTCCCTTTCCGATCAACTATGCACTTTAAGTTTTTACATGCATTTTAGGCCACGAGAAGGGAAGTTTTACTGCTAATCTCCAAACAAATTACCTCCTATCACTTTTAATGTTGAGATCTTCCATGGCATTCGCTGTCATAAAAATGTGTTCAATCTGCTATTTTTAAATTCTATTGTTTGGGATTAAAGACTACTATCTATTGCTTATTAGATGCAGTGTATTGTATTAACTTTTATGAGTTTTATACTAAAACTGCATTGCAATGTATGATTTTTAATGTGAAACATCATCGTATAAATGTGTTTATGATGATGACTGAGCGGCAGCCTGTGTTACCAGATTGAATGTAATAACAGAGCTTTCACACGCTTGGAAATGTGCACTCTTTGTCCAGTTAATAGTTTTTTAAGCAGGTACTTTTAACCCCTTTGTATACTAGAACTGCTAGCTGGACTTGAAATATCTCACAAATTTCTCACAAAGCCTCTGCAGACTCATGGATTTTAGAAAATCACACAAATCTCCCTATTTTCATATGGTTCGGAGATTGCATTTTTCAATCATTTTATTCTATTTTTCCTTTTATATGCTTTTAGGCTGGTATAATAAAGCCTATTTTTTCCTGTCTTGACTCATAGTAAATAGCGGTACCAAATGGTACCTATAAAAATCATACTATTTGACTGTCTGGTTTAATGGTAACGGATGATTTCTTTATGTTAAAAAAAAATCACTTCAAATCTGTATGCCTGTGACGTAAGACCCACCTGCCCTGCAACCCCCCACTTGTCATCATTACAAAGCAACCATACTGATGTCTAGTCTCATGTAAATGGGCTTCCTGTCGATCTAATTTGAGATTACTTGTGTCTATTAATTCCCTGTTTCTGTGGACAAGCTACTGCAGACTTGGAAATGGTCTTCATGGTGTCTTGGGTAAAATTGGTTCAATTTTCTATTAAAAAAAAGAGTGTGTCCGGGCCATGTGTTATGCCTTTTTCATTCCATCTTTCTTCAATCTTTCATCTTTTCTGTCTACATGCCTTGGGTGCAGGGTTTCCTCCGTGGCCGTTTGAGGGTATGCATTTATAAATGGATGCCAAGTATTAAATAGGAACCTTCCATTTTGCCTATTTTCATTTTAAAATGTGCGCTGGAAGTGAATGGGAATAGTTCTTATGGGATTGTTTTGCTGAAAATGGTTAGGGTCTTTAAATGGAGTCATTTGGGACAAGACCACGATATATGCCATACTCCCAAAAAAAACACATACGTGTTTTTTGTTTGTTTTGGGATACTTAACAGCTGTTCAAGTAGGGATTGCAATGACTTGCGGTGCAAAGTTTACCACACCCTGTAGTTACAGAGTGTGAGACAGAATGACACAATTCACACCTCTAGAAAAATGTCAACAAGTTAAACCTTCAAGAATTTAGAGGGGGAAAAGGTCCGGTAAACACCAGGATACGCAGATTTTGGTGCAGAATGCATAAAAATCTGCATGCTACACCCCTTTTTATTAGATAGATAGATAGATAGATAGATAGATAGATAGATAGATAGATAGATAGATAGATAGATAGATAGATGCTCTTTAACATACCTGGCAAATTCTGAACTCCAGGCTATCAGATTTTACCAATTGCAAAACCTTTTCTAACACACTCCTCCCCCCTCGTAATCGAGGCCTAGGAGTGAGATGATGCTGTGTAGACTGAAAAACCAGGTTCCAGTCTTTCTCTCCCCTCTGTTCTCCTGTTCCACTAACCACATTGGTTACAATAATACCTCAGTAATGGTGTTGCAACATCTACACCAGCACTGTCCAAAGTAGGTGGGGGAAGTTCAAACCATGTCAGGTTTTCAGAACAACTACTGACTTACCTAAAGTAATAACATTTCAATGAATGCACGTGTATCTTAGTTGGCTATCCTGAAAATCAGACACGGATGTGGCTCACTGAGAGCTTCATTGGAAATTCCTAATTTGTGCAGTATTACCTGCTCATATGTTCTTGTTGCCTCTGTGCTAGGACTGCCATTAGTGTACTTTGTTTGAGTGCTGTGGCTGCTCCTTTTCATCTCCTTCCATTGTTCAAGCAGGTCATGTAGGGTATAGACGATTTACCGAATGTAACATAAAAAATGCTTCCAGCAACTGATTCCTCAAATAGGGGGCCAGATGTACAAAGCTTTTTTCAGGTCGCAGCGGCCCGATTCACAGAATCGGGCTGTTTGCAACTAAAAAAATATCTTTTTAAATGTACAACATCCTATTTTGCAATTCAGTAACCTACTACCGAATCGCAAAAAGGTTTGTGATTTGGTATTAGGAAGGTGCGTGTTAAGGGTGTCCCTTCCTAATACTGAATCACAATGGTATTTGTGAATGTTTTGCAACCGAAATGCTGTCGCAAAACATTCACATTTTACCGCCTACTTCAAGTAGATGGTAACCCATTCGCAAATGGGAAGGGGTCCCCAGGGGACTTGGAAATGCAATAGATCACATATTTTGGGGAGTTGGAGCTATTTGCATTGTAAATGGCAATGTTTTTACTTATCCATTATGTCTTTTATTTGTTAGATCTATTGCCATTGTAAATGGCAATGTTTTTTGCTTATGTGCTATGTAGTGTATGTATGTGGTGTGTTGTGGAATTATGTGGGTTGAATTGAATTAGTTAGTTAGTTGTGAAATTGTGTGGCGTGAAATTGTGTGGTGTGGAGTGGATTTGTGTATTGGAATTATGTGGCATACTGTGCTGTGAAATTATGTGGAATGTAATTATGTCTAGTGGGATTGTGTGTTTTGGTGTGTAATTATGTAGAATGGTATTTTGTGTTGTGGGTGGTATGTAGTGGAGTTTAATGGTGTGCTGTGAAAATGGGAATGCTGTCCTTACACCATGTCACTTGTCGTTCTGTGTGGCCCAAACACATTTGTTGCACTGGCCTCGTTGACGATTTTGGAGCGTCCACATCCCAAGATGAAATTGTGGGATCAAAGGAATGCAAGATACCACCATGCTTAGCAGGACCTTGTATTTTTCGGATTGCAATTTTCTGCAGAGTGAATCATCAGCCAGAGCTATGAGCCTCTCTTCTAGGTCTTAAGAGGGGCCTTCAGAGGGTCCATGCACAATCAAGCTCTTAAGAATAGTGCTTGTCAGCTGGAAGTGAGAATGGATTTTATTTCACTGAGGGTGAGGACCAATATGTGTAGCAGACGTAATGGGTACCATCCAAGATGCCTGTTATTTCTCGAAAACTTTCAGAAGCCAGTCATCCATGGAAAGGAGCACCCATATGTCGAAAGGGGGATGCACCCGGGCTAGACATGTGGTGAAAGCTCATGGAGGAGGCCAAAGGTTAGCATTCAGAACTGGTAGGGATGGTCAAATAGAGGTACTTTGATGGTGCAGATGTGGAAATATGCGTCCTTCATGTTCATAGAAGCCATGAACTCCCACCGTTGAAGGACCAAGTGAGGACTAAACGATGTTGAGAAGGGTGACTACCTCAAAGCTTTCCTGTTTGATCTACATTCTGAGTGGCTGAAGATCTAGGTGGGGGAGCTATTCCTGAGATTTTTTGCAAAGAACAACCTCAAATAAAAGCCATGGTGTCTCTGCGAGTTTGCCCCGGATTCAATAGCATGTTTTAGCCTGCCGATGAAGATATTGCTCCTTTTTGAAGTTCTACAGCAGTGGACTGTAGACAAATCTCTATTGCATTTCCACACCAGATTATATTCAGAACCCAGTGTTATGGGGTGATATCATGGCAGTATGGCCTAAAAGCCAATATCATCCCTCCTATGGGATGTTTGGGGTAGATACCCTGAGAAGTCAGGTGCCCCTAGCGTGGTACTAGTCCTACTAAATGAGGCACTTCTCCCTTTACACGGTGTTCTGCTGGTGGCCTGTAGCTGCTTCCCATACTGAAAAGAAGATTGCACCTGTTAATGCAAGTCTTTTTGGCTGTTAGAGTGAAACTTTCTCAAAGAGTAAGCGCTTCGCTGTCCACAGGCCTGGTGCAGGTAGGATTAGAAATGCTGGTAGTGCTGAAGGGTGCCCAACGATTTTGCACACTTTTTGCTGTCCTTTATTGTCTGGAGGGCATCATTTACATGTTTTACAAACAGGTGAAGTCTTCAAACTGCATGTTGTGAACTTTGGACACATCTACAGCAGCCAAAAAAACAAACTTTCTGTTGTGAAGAACGGCTTTGGCTGGTGCACTGCAGTCTTTAGGTAGGTTCAAGAAATAGTGAGATTTAATTTCATGGCTTCCTGTCCTACCGGAAGATGATGGCGCTGGTGAACTTAATGGAGCCGCTGCAAGGCACCAATCCTTGGTATTGAGTGCGTACAGACTGTAAAGAGTGGGCTAATGAAAGTATATCCATAGAGACTGGGAAAATGTGAATGGTTGTTCACATACTGTACAGAGTGGTGTAAAGGGCTTGAGAGCGCACCAAGACTGAAGAAAATGGTGCAATGAGAATGAGAGTGTGTAGAATGTAGAGAATGAGGCAATTGGAATGTGTGTGTACAGAGTGCAGAGAAATAAAGGTACACATACTAAATACAACGGGTTATAGGAATAAGTATACTCCGCAACACTTTAGTTTGGTCTCGATTATTCGGCTATCAGGATCAAGCTGTTAGCACTAAATGCCCACTCCATTTTTAGGCTGACAGGTTAAGGTTTTGTAGATCAGGCGGGTATGCAAGCCGCAGAACTCCGTGCAGCTAAATAGATTTCTAAAGCATTGTTTATATGCTCTGGCTGTAGACTTACAGTTATGATTCAATGATAAATTGTCAGTGCAGTGTACACAGAGTAACTGGAATTCTTTGTTTTGACTGCATTGTGCATTTTAAAGGGGGTGGGACATGCAACAAAAGCAGGAACATATATATATATATATTGTGACAAGCCATTAGGTTTTGTGTTAAGTTTTATTACAGGATGAATCGCCCACAAAATGACTGTAATTGAGCGTGTTGGCATGATTTTATGATTTATCTGCAAATAAATCTTTTAAATGCATATGTAGAGGCTACAAAGAAAAGGGCAGTCACTGGCGGCAAGCATGAGGTCAAATATAACATCAGGTTTGCAGCTGTGATAGCCTGGTACCGCCCTGTGACCATCCGTGGGTATTGGCACTTAATTGACCACTCGGGATAGATATAAGTGTCTTTGTATTTTTATTTCAAAGAAAGAAACAGTCTATGTCAAGAAAGAAAATAAGTCCCGGTGTTGAGTTTCATAGCATCTTCTTCTTTTCCAGGTCCTTTGGAGTTCCTCTCCGCCAGTACCCTCGATAGAAGCAAAGAAGCAGGTAAGTGTCTACCCTTATGTTTTACTAGAATAAGGTAGTTTAGTGAGGGTGACTTCTTTTCTAACTCCTAAGGAGAGTGCTTGTTAGCAAAACAAGAGAATAATAAAAAAAAAATAGATAGCCCCAAAACAGTTAACTTAATGATGATTGACTTCCACTGTCTGTTTCCTTTGTAGTCTTAAGGGTTCTTTCTCTTTTCTATTTGCCTTTTTCTTTTAATATCTTTCTTTATTTGTCTTTCCTTTTGTCTTGTTCCTCCTCTCATTCGCCCCCTCTCATTTTCTCCCTCTTGTTCGTCCCCTCCCCCTCCTTCCTCCTCTCTTTTTTTTAAATTACTTTAAGGCTTTTCGGTTCCTAACTAGGAACCGGGCATGCACCTGGTGGAGCCACGTCCCTCCTGGGACGCGGCGGGGCTCTAAAGATAACCGGCCTGCAGGAGACTTTGCTTCGGCCGTTACTTCCCGCTTCTCATTTGGGAGGTCGGGTCCCCGACAACCTGCCTCAACACTCGCTCCTTTCCCCGCGACTCTTTCGTTTCCTCCGTCTTCTTCACATTCACCCTCCTCACGACGCTGGTTTTCTCGTTTCTCCTCGCTCTAGCGGAGACGCCGCTCCTCGGCTTCTTTCTCTTCCGGGTCGTCTGTAGAGACGTGACTCCTCCCCTCTGCCTGACTTCCAGGACAGGCAAGGAGGAATGAACCGGCCGGTGCGTTGGATCCGTCAGGTCGGTGACACACCCCCACTCCTCCTTCCTGCTGCTGACCGTGTCAGAACACATCAAACCTCTGAGAGGTTTATGTCCCGTCGCGGGACCTCCGTGCCCCAGAGCACAGCAGGAAGCAGCTGGTGTAACCGGGGTCCAATGATGAATGTGTCCGAAGTCTGGAAGCAAGGCTCAGGGGAGGGCATAACCTGCAAGCTGCCAGCCGGCTAGTGTTGCAAAGAATAGCCGTACACGAGAAGTATTCTTCTTAGGTTTATTCTCAACTTAAACCCCCTTCTGACAGCAAGGCAATGTAGGCACAACCACCAGCAGGCAGCTCCATATAACGAATGCCACACCATTCTACAAAGACCTCATATACAAATCTAGAACACTCAACAGTGAGAGTGGCTCGAGCACACGCTCGAGCCCAACACAACACTTCCCCTTTTCTCCAAAAACAAAAACAACAAACCCCAAATTTTTTTTTTTAAACTACGGAATAATAAACAATAGAATAAACAACAAGGAATTACAGAAAATCTTAGTGAAGTATAAATACTAATCACACTAAGCAAACGAGGGCTAGTTATACAATTTCAAAATTAGTTGTAAATATGTGTAATATAATCATCAAATTTTTTAGGTTTGGTACACACACGTTTAGCACAAGACTTTCCCCCCCCTCCAACACCTTTGGATTCACTCTGGACGGAGCATTCGGGACTAACATCAAAACTACGAGCATCTGACGATTGGATAGGGATGTTAACAGTATCATTAGGTGAACACAATTCTTTTATTTCATAATCAATCCAGTCATACCTGTGCGCTTGCACTTGATTGTCTTTAGTGAAGATTTCCTCAATATGTCCTTTGTATAAAGCAATTCTATTGGCATTCCACACTTTTCCATCACTCAATAGTGCTGAGTTACACAAGATTTTAATTACTTTAAGGGGAGCAGAGTATTTGCTTTCACCCTTGCGTACAAGCCTCCCTTTCTTTACTTTCACTATATCACCAACTTGTAACTTGACCTTACTTCTTTTACATGCATCAGCATGTTTTTCCACCAAAATATTTTGTTTATTTGCTAGGGACTGCTTAACATCCTTAACTGACCATGAAATAATCTTAGTGCACTTCAACCAACCCATGTTGTCGTTTGTGCGAGGTGATATCCCCCTCATGAGTTCAAAAGGGGAGTGGTTAGTCGATACACAATTTGTGATTCTATATGCACTTACCATTTTCCTTAACTCATCTTCCCAATCTTTATCATTGCTGTGTGCTAATTCTATGATGTTTTTGATCACCCTGTTGAAGCGCTCAACGCTTCCATTGCCTTCGGGATGATAAAGAGAGGTAGTTCTATGTACAATGCCAGTTTCCTTGATAAATGTCTTGAAATGCTCACCAACAAATTGCCCACCATTGTCGGAAACTAAGGGGTCGATTCCGATCTCGGTCGGAGGCGCACCCAACACTATTCGGCCGGGAAAAAAGCCAGGCGAATGCCTGTTTCCCGACGGATTCGCACATTCTCCCGAACGAGCAAGTACGATGCGCACAACTGCATAGATTCCGACCCAGTCGTACTCACCCAATCCAGGTCCTGTTCTCCGACCGAGCCGGATCCGTAAACGCAGAATCGAGTCGCACAGAAGCCAAAATGCAGCCCCGTCCGGCCGGACAAGTACGATGCGCTTTCCGTACGTGCCGAACCCGTCGCTACGCACGGCACGTCAAAGCATCCGGGAGAGGCGCACATAAGCTCCGATTCGCGCCACAACACGATCCACGGCTACGAGACGAACACGCCAGCGACGAGGACGAGGCAAAGCAAAGAGAAAGACGAACGAGACGAACCAACTATGAATCCCATCGTGCCGATCCTACCAATACTCTACATCTACTACCGGAACAGGCACGGACGCGTACGGCGCAGAAGGTAAGTCAGACACCAAGCACAAAAACAAACTACACGCACCGACATATCACACACACACAGAGGGATGCAGAAATTACTTACACCAGCAAAAGCAGCACCATAGGGGCGGGATGGCCATCACCAATACCACATATACACATAGGGGCCTGGATGCCCACCACCACTACCACCCCTACTCAGGGGGTGCCAGATGCCTGTCACTACTCCCACCTCCACCCAGGGTGTGCCAGATGCCTAGCACTACTACCACCCCTACCCAGGGGGTGCCAGATGCCAACCACCACTACCACCTCTACCCATGGGGGGCTGGATGCCTACCACTACTACCACCCCTACTCAGGGGGTGCCAGATGCCTACCACTACTACCACCTCTACCCATGGGGGGCTGGAGGCCTACCACTACTACCACCTCTACCCATGGGGGGCTGGATGCCCACCACCACTACCACCCCTACTCAGGGGGTGCCAGATGCCTACCACTACTACCACCTCTACCCATGGGGGGCTGGATGCCTGTCACTACTCCCACCTCTACCCAGGGGGTGCCAGATGCCTACCACTACTACCACCCCTACCCATGGGGGCCAGATGCCTACCACTACTACCACCTCTACCCAGGGGTGCCAGATGCCTACCACTACTACCACCTCTACCCATGGGGGCTGGATGCCTGTCACTACTCCCACCTCTACCCAGGGGTGCCAGATGCCTACCACTACTACCACCCCTCCCCAGGGGGTGCCAGATGCCTACCACTACTACCACCCTTACCCAGGGGTGCCAGATGCCTACCACTACTACCACCCCTCCCCAGGGGGTGCCAGATGCCTACCACTACTACCACCCTTACCCAGGGGGTGCCAGATGCCTACCACTACTACCACCCTTACCCAGGGGGTGCCAGATGCCAACCACTACTACCACCTCTACCCATGGGGGGCTGGATGCCTACCACTACTACCACCTCTACCCAGGGGGTGCCAGATGCCTACCACTACTACCACCTCTACCCATGGGGGGCTGGATGCCTATCACTACTCCCACCTCTACCCAGGAGGTGCCAGATGCCTACCACTACTACCACCTCTACCCATGGGGGGCTGGATGCCTACCACTACTACCACCCCTACTCAGGGGGTGCCAGATGCCTACCACTACTACCACCTCTACCCATGGGGGGCTGGATGCCTACCACTACTACCACCTCTACCCATGGGGGGCTGGATGCCCACCACCACTACCACCCCTACTCAGGGGGTGCCAGATGCCTACCACTACTACCACCTCTACCCATGGGGGGCTGGATGCCTGTCACTACTCCCACCTCTACCCAGGGGGTGCCAGATGCCTACCACTACTACCACCCCTACCCATGGGGGGCCAGATGCCTACCACTACTACCACCTCTACCCAGGGGGGGCTGGATGCCTGTCACTACTCCCACCTCTACCCAGGGGGTGCCAGATGCCTACAACTACTACCACCCCCACTCACAGGATGGCTAATACATGACACAACAAGCACACACCAACATAAACAATGCAACATAAAGACATCCCCCAACACCATGACAAGCGTGTGTAGACTGTGTCAAATGGCTACAACACTGAACATGACTTTGAACATACAATGTGACCCCCTATCACATGTGCCACACATAAATGTGTGTGGCCCCCACAATGCAAGCAGACCATGACCACTGTGGCAATGGGGTCCAACCCCCATCATCACAGTGACCAAAATGTAAGTGTGGGGCCCATAGCTGAAGCACATCTTGAACATTGTGGCAATGGGGTACAAACCCCCATCATCACATTGACCAAAAGGTAAGTGTGGGGCCCATAGCTGAAGCACATCTTGAACATTGTGGCAATGGGGTTCAAACCCCCATCATCACAGTGACCAAAATGTAAGTGTGGGGCCCATAGCTGAAGCACATCTTGAACATTGTGGCAATGGGGTACAAACCCCCATCATCACAGTGACCAAAAGGTAAGTGTGGGGCCCATAGCTGAAGCACATCTTGAACATTGTGGCAATGGGGTTCAAACCCCCATCATCACAGTGACCAAAATGTAAGTGTTGACATTGAAAAAGCTGCAACTGCCAAACTGCATGGATGAGTCCTGGTCACAGAACAACAAACACATCAGTGGCAAAGTAGTGCTTGTGTCCCATAGCAACATAGATTGGGGGAGGCAAACACTGCAGTGCAAATAAGACATACCTTTGGCCATGTGCAGACAAACATCACCCATGGGGGCTGACACTGTCAACATTCATCAATGACACAATGACAGAAGTGACCATGATAATGCAGACCCACATATTTGCACCAATGGGCACACAAATGCAGATACCTTGTGGAGACTGTAGATGTGAGGTGAACAGATACCATACCATGGCAGCAATGGGACACACAAACAGTGATCATTGTGCTGACTGATGACCTAGGAGTCCCAGGGACAGCAGGGGAAACCCACCAAACAACATACAGCCAATGGCACACTAAAGACATGCCAATGCAGTGGTGCAGATGCACAAACACAAACAGGCAGACCCACACTGCACATCAAACACAACAGGTGAGGGGGGTGCCAGTGTCCCCAGGCAACCACACAACACATGATGAGGCCTGAATACCAATTACACAGATGTGCATACAGTGCCACACAAAGGTAACTCATGGATCCAAATCCCCTATGTGGGCAATCAGGCATTGTTAGATGAGAGGGAGCACCAATCACACATGTCACACAAGCATGTAGGAACAGCAACTGACACAGCAAGACACAGAGACACCACAGCATTACCCCCAGGGTCCCCACAATGTGGTGACCCTGGGCTGCATTACAATCCCACTGTGATGACAAAGCTAGATGTCGTTCACACTGTGAACCACAGTCATGTGTCCTGAGCATCAAACTACCATCACACCTACACAAGCACAAATCAATCAGCACGGCCAGTAAGCCAAGGCCAACATGGAGGCAGGGGTCTAGCCGTGCAACAACTCTCATCTGCACACACTCAACACCACACACCTCGACCTCCAACAATGTGCAGCAGTGAAGCACACATGCACTGGTGACATTGCACATGCACCCATGACAATCCCATGGGTGGTGGTGGGAACCAAGGTGCAGAAACACATCACACATGGCCACTCAACAAGACCCTTGAATGTCTGACACACTGCACACTACGCTGTACATGGACATGACGGCAATACCACACCAACCAATGGGATCCCAGCCACAGTCCCACACCAATGAAGAAGCCAAGGTCACCCACAAAGAACACACAAAGACAACTACCAACATTCCAGCCCTGACCCTGAGGAGTGCCAGCAGTCACTCACACAACGTGTCACAATCACTGAAAGCTAACACAAACTGGAAATTACATGACAGGTGTAAACAACAAGTGCCAAGGGGAATCCTGACTGTGACCCATCTGCGTCTGCCCACAAACTCAGCCCTCACAGCCAACACACCTATGGGTGACACCCTGATGACCAGTAATGTGCCATGCACCCACATCACAGAGAACCCAGGGAGATGCTTTGGGGGAACATAGGTCAACTCAGCAAGCATCACAAACAGGAACACCACTAGGGATCCCAGCATGCACAGCAAAATGGAAGTGAACACACAGACATGCTCATACAACACACACCTTGGGCGCAGGTGATGTCACAGGAGTACACACTGCCATGAGGGGACTCCACTCCTGTGTGAGGAAAGCTGTGCCATATGTTGCCACAGTAGGGCTCCATCATGTCAGCAGAACACTTGGTCACACAGTCAACAATATTGCACCAAACGAAGGCTCCCGTCACATCAGCCTGGTCATGGGAGTGTCAACGAAATCATCAGCACAGATCCAACACACATGTATAGCAAGTTGCACTGACAACACAGATGAGTCCTTCCCCATTGATGCCCAAACCTGCATGTCCAGTGGAGATGGCCACACGGTCAGGGAAGTAGAATAATTGAACAATGGCAAGCACAACAGATGTGCAGGGGTGGAAGCCACAGATGTGACATTGCTAATGTAAGTAGGAAATCCCATTGCCAAATATTGAAAATATGACACCTTCAGATGCTGCTAAGGATGACATGGATACACCACAGGCTAGGACACATTCCCCCTGGACCCCATGGGTTCCTGAACAGTAACACTTCATTTTAATGAGACTAAATATCACCATCACTGCAGCAAGGGCATGGTTAGCATCATCAACATCATGTACATCAGAAGCAAAAGCACTAGAGAACAGAAAGTCGCTTTATTCAGCATATGTGGGTTCAAAAGTTGAAGTCCAGTAAAAAAGAAACAAAGGCCAATGGCCAGTCCATCCTGAAAGTCTAAACAGGGTGACAGTGGCAGATGTCACCCTACGCATGCCTGCACTGATAAAAACCAGGGACAATCCCCTCGGAGGGGTATACGGGGGGCAGGCCAGGCACCGCAGGGACAGGATCAGGGCTCACCAGAAGGAGGCAGGGAAGGGGTGGTGGGTGCTGAAGAGCCACTGACAACTGCAGTGGAGGTGTCTGACATGGTGTGTGCCGGCACAACTGGGGGGCATGACACTGATGGTGTGGGTGCCGGCACGACTGCAGTGGACCGTGCAGATGTAGTGGACAGGTCCCCCACTGCAGTGCCCAAGTCAGACAGGGTGGTAGTGGACTCCACTGCAGTGCCTACCTCCAGGGGAGGAGAATGGGGATCAGGTAAGGTGGGCAGGGCAGAGGGGAGGACACCGTCTCCACACCAGTGGCACAGACAAGCGCAGCGGGTGGTGTGGGGCCGGAAGAGCAAGTGGCAGGGGAGAAGGCCGGATCTTTTTGGGGATGGTGTATCTGTGGGTGGGGGAACCTGGGGCAGGGTGTGGTGGTGGCACCTGTGGAGTGGGGGCCTGAGGGATGGAGGAAGGAGACTTGGTGCCTGAGCTGCAGGGCGGCGGCGGGGTCTTGATCTTCCGGGTCCGGGGGACTTGCGGATGGGGGCGTCAGTCGGTCTGCTCCTGGGGGAGGGTGTCCGGGGGCGAGGGGCACTCCGCTCCGTGTGGGTGGGCTTCCTCTTCCCCCTGAATGCTGGATCAGCTGGATCGGAGGGGAAGAGGCTGAGGTCACTGAGGAAGAGCCGCTGTGTCTTTGGGGTTGCAGGTGAGGCAAGGGAGGGGGCTTTGGAGGGAGAGGCAACTGATGACTGCGCAGTGCTCGTGGATGCGTGTGTGTGTGCCTGGGCCCCATCACCTGTGAGTGTGGTTTCAGTCCCCTGACTGTGCGTGCGTGTGCGTCTTGTCTGTGGCGTGTGTGTGTGTGTGCTGCTCGTGTCTGTGCTGGTGTGTGCCTGTGCCGGTGTGTGTGTGCTAGGGACAAGTAAGGTGCTGGGGAGTGTGGATGGGGCAGAGGCAGGAGGGGTGAGGGACTGTTGGAGGAGGGACACTGCTGCCGTCAGGGAGGAGTCCATGGACCTATTGCCCCTCTTTAGGGCAGACATGCCCGATGAGATGCCCTCCATGAACGACACCAGCTGAGTCAACAGAGTGGTGTGTGCATGGAGGACACTCAGCATCGCTGTCTGCCCTACATGGAGCTGGCAAAGGAGGTACACAGACTCCTCACTCAGGGCAGCAGGGGACACAGGGGCAGGGGGTGCGGTGCCTGGCCCGAAGGAGACACGCTCCCGAACATGGGAGCCTCCACGGACCTCGGGAATGGGAGCCGATGGGAGGGCGGTGGTGGTGGTGGGGACAGCAACACTAGCTTGGGTGTGGTGGCTGCTGACACCCGCATCCACAAGGGAGTCATCCTCCGAGCTGCTGTGGTCCTCAGCTGAGGTGGATGGTGCTGAGGACTCCTCGGTGTGGCTCCCCTCGCCCTCCGTGCCACTGGGTCCCTCCGACCACTCCTCGGCTGCTGACCCAGTCTGGCTCTGCGGCTCCTCCTGGTCTGTGGAGCTGTCCCCTCCTGTGGCTGTGGATGTATCTGCAAACAATAGGGAAACTTTTCAGACATCAGTCACCTGCACCGAACGCACACACCACAGTAAGTACAGCACATTACAGTGCAAGCCCTGGCATCCTTAGTTGAACATTGCCAAAAGTGCCCAAACAGAATAGGAGGAATAGCCAATTGTCAGTCTGATGGTCAACCATGGCACTCACATCCCTCCTGGCCTTGCACACATCTGTCTGGTGTCTGTTGGATGGCAATACCCCAGTGTGGACACATGCACCACCTACACAGTAGTTGGACAGTGCAGAAAACACGGTGAAGCATGTAAACATGCACACATCACAACTCTTGCCACTGAGTCAGTACAGGTGTCCGGATGAAAGGGATGCCCAGAGTCAAATATGAAATGCATGTGATGCATACCAGCGACAGACACCATGATGCACCCATGTCCTGATAGCCATTGCCACAATGGTGTGCATGTAGCACATGTCACTCCCCTGCAGGATCACTCATAGGAAGTTACATGCCATGGCACAGGCATGCCTGCTAAGTCATACATCACTGTCTCCAGTCACATGGGCAGGGCAGCCAGACAACAACAGTCTGCACTATGTCACAATAGTAGGTCATGGGGAATGAAAGTCCTGGAGCTGAACAAGTGCACATGTACATCCCCCACACACCACATCATCTGAACCCTTATCTGTCCACGTCATACCGATTGGACATATGGGAGACCTGTAACACAACCCTCTGAACCTGAGCACCTCACAATCTGCTGTGAATGGGAAACAGCTGCCTGAACTTCACATTCGCATACCCCAGTCTGCACGGTCAGGTGATCAAACACCTATGTGTCACCCAAGTATCGTCTACTATGGTCACATCTCCGGTGGCATGCTGAGCCCCAACCGAGAGACACCCCAGCAGTCATGACAAGGAAGCCACAGCACACTGACACAGAGGCAGACACCTGAGGGGACATATCACTGAGCACAACGTGTCAGCTGATACACAGGAGTGGGAGTACAGAGTGTATTGTATGGCCTGGAGTAGGCATGACTGTCCTGCCCCACATGAATGAGGGATGATCCCTGGACAGTAGGCAGCTGGCTAAGTATGTGTGACACACATAATATACACACTCCTGGGGCCCAAGCATTGTTCCCACCCGCAGCATGGGTGTGTGCCAGATACCCCAGGCACATGTGGTGGATCAGCTCAGCAATTGGACCACATATCAAAGTAACACGCAGATTACATGTCAGAACACAGGCATTGTGTAAGAAAAGGACCCACCCATGATGCCCACCACAGAGTTAGGGGAACAGATGCTGTCCCCCACCTTGAGTCAAGCAAACTGCAAGGACACAGTACCCAAGTGACACAAATCCCTGACTGCAAGGGCCACACCTGGGTATCAGATAAGGAGTGGGCAGTGCACAATCGAGGGACATGGGTCCTGGACCACATGACTGATGTACTGTGGAAGTTCAACCAGGCCAGAGGAGGGCACATAGCATGGCAGACAAAGTTCACAATGCAGTCATGGACTCACCCCCTCCTTGCTGCTCCCTAGCCTTCAGCTGCCCATCCAGATCAGGAAAGACCACCGCCAGGATCCTGAGCATGTGGGGGGTCAGGGTCCGGTGTCCGCCCCTCCTGCGAGGAGGCGACAGCTTCAGCTGGACCCGTGCGATCCTCCGGGTCCAGCCCCGAAGGTCCTGCCACCTCTTCTGGCAGTTGCGGATCCGGCGCTTGTAGTCCCCCACGGATCTCACTGCCCGGATGATGGTCAGCCATATCTTCTGCTTCTGGTGGGCATCAACCTGTGAGGAAGACAAAGTGAGAATGCCATTACTACACATGCAACATATCCGTGCATTACACAGTTGGATATACATGTCTCAATCACAGGGGCACATGATGTATACAGGCAGTGCAACGATGGCTATGGACAGCATGCCAGCAGTTACTACATGGTATCATTGCCTGGGAAGTAAAACCTTGTTTAAATGCACTGTCACTGCACTATACCTGTTCAGTGCATGTAACTACACACTATGGGGGGTGACAACTACTCAGTGAGCCTGCTAGCCAGTGGCGTGCAGACTGTTAGCCTTGCTAGTCAGACAACATGCACATTTAGTAAGGTAGTGGACAGCACACTCACCCGCTCCCCTGCTTTCCCATACAGCTTGTTGTACTGTGGAAGGAGGCTGTCCAGCAGGGCCTGGTTCTCCTCAGTGCTGAAGGCTGGGGCTCTCTCCACAGTACGTGCCATTGCAGGGTCCAGAGGGTGCAGATACAGCAGCAGTGGTGGTGGCAGATGTCGTCCTGGAGCATGTAGTGCAGGCAAGTGAGCTCTCAGGGGAACAGCCAGCATTATATGTGTGCTGCAGAGGCAGATACTATCCCATGTGTCCAAAGTGATAGTTCCAAGTCCTTAGCATCTTCTGAATCTGGCCAATCCATGGAATTGCACCACTTACACACGCCCACAGCATCCTTCAAAAGTTCAACTTCATGACACCCATGAATTTGCAACATTGTTGTGGGTGATCAACTGAATTTCCAGCATCAGACTCGTTCAAGATTTGAAAACGCGTCCGTTGCCAGGCCAGGCCATAGCCAATGGGTGCGCACCGATCGGTCCATTGCTGTTCAACGCGAACCCGGATACAACGCGTACCCGCTCACATTGAATGCAATGGGCCGGCCGGGCACACCGATCGGTCCATTGCTGTTCAACGCGTACCCGGATACAATGCGTACCCGCTCACATTGAATGCAATGGGCCGGCCGGGCACACCGATCGGTCCATTGCTGTTCAACTCGTACCCAGATACAACGCGTACCCGCTCACATTGAATGCAATGGGCCGGCCGGGCACACCAATCGGTCCATTGCTGTTCAACGCGTACCCGGATACAACGCGTACCCGCTCACATTGATTGCAATGGGACGGCCGGGCACACCGATCGGTCCATTGCTGTTCAACGCGTATTGCGGATACAACGCGTACCCGCTCACATTGAATGCAATGGGCCGGCCGGGCACACCGATCGGTCCATTGCTGTTCAACGCGTACCCGGATACAGTGCGTACCCGCTCACATTGAATGCAATGGGCCGGCCGAGCACACCGATCGGTCCATTGCTGTTCAACGCGTACCCGGATACAACGCGTACCCGCTCACATTGTATGCAATGGGCCGGCCGGGCACACCGATTGGTCCATTGCTGTTCAACGCGTATTGCGGATACAACGCGTACCCGCTCACATTGAATGCAATGGGCCGGCCGGGCACACCGATCGGTCCATTGCTGTACAACGCATCCCTGTACAAGTCACTGGCATATGTCACCATGCCTGTCACAGGTGAATATATGCCAGCAACATATACTTCCCAGGGAGTGAGGGGCACACCTACAACACCACACCCTGTCCACACTGTATCCTGAGGCATGTAAGGCTGCATTACCTATTCCGTGTATGGGGGTGAACATGTTGTTCTGTGGGTGGCACTTGGGGGCAGCCACTCCCAGGCTGTGCACGTGTTCATGGGGACAGAATCCTTGGTGTTTCATGTACATGACCACTGTGATGTGCAACTGTTCATTTCTGTGCATGTGGCATGGTCACATTTCACGGTGGTGTATGTGTATGTCATGTCACATACCCCTGAGTCCCATGTGTGACGGTATGTACGTCCCAGGGTGACCCATTGCCACAATGGTGATGGTCCTCCACAGTCTGTGTGCATGTTGTGTTTACAATGTCTCTGATTCCATGTGCACAATGGGAGACAGTCTCCACATCCACGTTGTTTGTGCATGGACTTTGATGTTGTACGTGTGTGTGTCACAGACGTCCATGTCTGTCCTGCAGAGGCAACAGGGACAACTACCTGTGGGGGTCATGGTTGTTTTGCTGTGGTGTATTCATGATACACCATGTCATGCCAGTGTCCATGTGGCAATACAGGGTCCCTGGGAATCTACCTGTCGTTGAGCTGTGATGCCTGGGGCACATCTGTCCTCACATGTCACTGTGGGGTGTGTTTGGAACGTGGCAGCAGGAGATGGGAACTGTGACACGGCCTCATGATATCCCATGGCACAACCTGAGACTTGTTGATGCCACTTGTTGAACTGTGATGTTAGATGTTGGCCATGTATCTGCCATGCATGTCCTTACGGAACTGCACACATCATGTACTTGTGCCTCAAAATGATGTATCATGTGATATTGAGTATGGTCAATGCCACATATGTGGGGTGACTGACAATCTTTCTTTCTTCACCTATGCACTGCAGGGCACCAGCATTCCCTGACCTTGCAACCATGGTGGAACGGGACTGCATCCGACGGTACCGCTTCACCAGGCCGCTGATTGAGGTGTTGACGGTGCGGTTGGCCCCACATTTGCAAGCTGGCCGGACATACCCTACAGCGCTGACCCCCAAGGTGAAGGTGATGGCAACCCTACACTTCTTTGCCACCGGTACCTTTCAACACACTGTGGCGACTGCTGGTGGGATGTCACAGACCATGTTCAGCCGTGTGCTCCGCGATGTTTTGGAGGCTATGTTGATTTACCTGAACCAGTACATCTATTTCCCTAGACTCCAACAACTCACTGACGTGAAGAGTGACTTCTATGCCCTGGGGAGGATGCCGCATGTCATTGGCTCCATTGATGGGACACATGTTGCTTTGGTACCACCACAGGCCCAAGAGCAGGCATACAGGAACCGCAAACACTACCACTCGGTCAATGCACTGGTGGTATGTCTTGCAGATATGAGCATCTCACATGTCTGTGCCCGTTTCCCCGGTTCTGCACACGATGCCTACGTGATGAGGAGTAGTCGCATCCCGAGGATGATGTCACAGATGCGGAACCAGCGTGCCTGGCTTGTTGGTGTGTACTGACTTAGTGCCATTGTGTGTGTTCTGCAATGTAGTGTTCCACCCTCTTTTCCATCTCAGCTAATGTGCAATTGTCTGCATGTAGGTGACTCCGGATACCCCAACATGCCGTGGTTGCTGACGCCCCTCAGGAACCCTGTGACACCAGGCCAGATGCGCTACAATGAGGCACATGGTCGGACCAGGAGAGTGATTGAGCGGACCTTTGGTCTCCTGAAGAGCCGCTTCCGCTGCCTGGACAAGACAGGAGGGGCCCTCCCATATGTCCCAGCAAAGGTGTGCAAGATTGTCATCGTCTGCTGCATGCTACACAACCTGGCAGTGCGGAAGGAGTTGCCTCTCATCCTGGATGACGATGACCAACATCCGCCACCTGTGGAGGATCCTGGTCTGGACCACGATGCCAGTGATGATGATGATGATGATGGTGATGTCCGCACACAGCTCATCACTTCTTCTTCAGCTGATTGTGAGTATCCAGAGATGTCATGTCAATGATGTGAGTATGCATGATATGTGTTGGTGGTGCTCTGGTGCTGTTTGAGTGTGTCCATGTGCTACATGACTGTATGCGTGTAGCTATGTGTCCTTACAGGTAGTCTGTACTCCCCAACAGTGTTGACATGCTAACTTGGTTCTGGGTGGGTATCTTGTGACATGTATTGGGCATGAGTATTGCAGTTCTGTCCTGTTCTTCAGTGCTTTTGACTGTGTTTCATTTCTGTCCTTCACAGGGTACTTTCAGAGTGGTTTGGTCAACTGTGATCCCCAACACCGTGATTCGACTTCCAGGGTGGTAGCTGTCGTGTCCCTACAGGTGATGTGAGCCACACCCATGGACTTCCTTCCTTCTACACTTGTTGACTGTGTGCCCGCTGCCAGGTGGGATTGCCTTGCATCTGTAGTGGTTACAACATGTTGCAAATGTGTAATAAACCTGTGCTTCACTTTGTGATGTGCGTTGTCTGTGGTCACACATCTGACTGACATTTGCTTACTGCACCAGTGGACTAGTTGACAGAGACTGTGAATAGGTGTTGTGTCTGTGCATTGCACCGTATTTCCTGGCAACATCAGTGTAGGCGATGAGTCAGATGGGCTAGGTGACGCCGATACGACGCCAGCACCCTCCACGCACTCAACCCCGGAAAAGATCACGCCTGCTACCAGGCCACCCCGAAGCGCACCCAAGGGCCCTTCACCTGCCGGAACTGCAGCTTCGCCAGCACCCGCCCCGCCAAACCACCGCCCAGGAAAGAACCCAACTACCTCAGATGCATCCTCCTCAACACCCGCTCCGCCCGCAAACACGCCATCGAACTCTGGGACCTTCTCGACTCAACCTCCCCAGACGTCGCATTCCTGACGGAGACCTGGCTGAATCCCGCTTCAGCCCCCGACATCGCCATTGCCATCCCGGATGGATACAAGATCACCCGCAGGGACCGCACCAACGGAGTCGGAGGAGGCATCGCCATCGTCCACAGGAACACCCTCAGAGTCTCAACCAACACCGACGACACCCTCAGCACCGCCGAACACATGCACTTCCAGATCCACACCGATCCCAACACCACCCTCAGAGGAACCCTCATCTACAGACCCCCGGACCCCGACCACAGTTCAGCGATTCCATCGCTGACTTCGTCAGCACACACGCCATCGCCTCCATGGACTACATCCTCCTCGGGGACCTGAACTTCCACCTCGAGAACAACAAGGACACCAACTCCACCACCCTGATCGACAACCTCGCCACCCTCGGACTCAGACAGCTCGTGACTACACCCACCCACGCCGCCGGCCACACGCTCGACTCCATCTTTTCCGCAAGCCCACACGTCTCCAACCACACCTCCGAACCCCACTGGACTGACCACCACTGCATCCACTTCACCTACAGGAAGCCCACCACGCACCACCGCACCGAACAAATGCCTCGCCGCTGCTGGAGCAGAGTCACGGAAGACCAGCTAACCACAACCTTCGCCCTGAGCCCACCCGCCGAACCCTCCGACCCCGACACCGCCGCCCGCAACCTCAGACAGTGGATCGACGACTGCGCCAACACCCTCGCCCCGCTCAAGAATCCGCCCAACAGCCACACCAGCAAGAAAGCCACCTGGTTCACCGAAGACCTCCAGGCCTCCAAACGAACATGCCGAAAACTGGAGAAGATCTGGCTCCACGAACGGACAGCGGACAGCTACGCCGCCCACAAGAGCGCCACCCGCAGTCACCATCACCTCATCAGATCCGCCAAAGGGCCTCACTCAAAGACCGCCTAGACAACAACGCACACAACAGCAAAGAGCTCTTCAACATCGTGAAGGAACTCTCCAACCCCAGCTCCAACACCAACGACATCCAGCCGTCGCGAGACCTGTGCGACTCACTGGCCACCTTCTTCCACCGCAAAATCGCCGACATCCACGACAGCTTCAACACCACGACCGCCCCGGCAACCACCGAGACCACTGCCCCCACAACCACCAACCGCCTGCTCTCCTGGACCAACATCAACGACGAGGACACCAGCGAGATCATGAACACCATCCACTCCGGTTCACCGCTAGACCCGTGCCCTCACCACATCTTCAACAAAGCCAGTACAGCCATCGCGCCCCATCTCCGGAAAATAATCAACATCTCCTTCGAGACAGCAACCTTCCCGGAAAGCTGGAAGCACGCCGAGATCACCGCCTTACTCAAGAAACCCAAGGCAGACCCCAAGGACCTCAAGAACTTCCGACCCATCTCTCTGCTCCCGTTCCCCGCGAAGGTCACAGAGAAAATCGTCAACAAACAACTGACCCGCTACCTCGAGGAGAACAACATCCTGGACCCTTCCCAGTCCGGCTTCCGCAGCAACCACAGCACCGAAACCGCCCTCATCGCCGCCACCGATGACATCAGGACCCTGCTAGACAACGGAGAAACAGCAGCCCTCATCCTCCTGGACCTATCAGCCGCCTTCGACACGGTCTGCCACCACACACTACGAACACGCATTCACGACGCCGGGATCCAAGAGAAGGCCCTGGACTGGACCACATCCTTCCTTTCCGGCAGAACACAAAGCGTCCGCCTCGCCCCCTTCCGATCCAAGGCCACCAAGATCATCTGCGGCGTACCCCAAGGCTCATCCCTCAGCCCAACGCTGTTCAACATCTACATGGCACCCTCGCCCACGTCGCCCGACAGCACAACCTCAACATCATCTCCTACGCCGACGACACCCAGCTGATCCTCTCCCTCACCAAAGACCCTCACACCGCCAAAGCCCACCTCCACGAAGGAATGAAGGCCGTCGCCGAATGGATGAGGACCAGCCGCCTGAAGCTGAACTCGGACAAGACGGAGGTCCTCATCCTTGGTTCCAACCCTTCAGCCTGGGACGACTCCTGGTGGCCAACATCACTGGGAACAGCCCCGCCACCCACCGACCACGTACGCAACCTAGGGGTCATCCTCGACCCCACCCTCTCCATGACTAAGCAGGTCAACGCCGTTTCCTCATCCTGCTTCAACATCCTCCGAATGCTCCGCAGGATCTTCAAGTGGATCCCCACCGAAACAAGAAAAACAGTCACCCAGGCCCTCGTCACCAGCAGGCTGGACTACGGAAACGCCCTCTACGCAGGAACGACGGCTAAGCTCCTGAGACGGCTGCAACGCATCCAGAACGCCTCTGCACATCTTATCCTCGACATCCCCCGACGCAGCCACATCACACCCCACCTGAGAGATCTGCACTGGCTCCCTGTCAACAAGAGGATAACCTTCAAGCTCCTCACCCACGCACACAAAGCACTCCACAACTCCGGACCAGCCTACCTCAACAGACGACTCAGCTTCTACACCCCCACCCGCCAGCTCCGCTCGACCAGCCTCGCCCTCGCCACAGTCCCCCGCATCCGGAAAACGACCGCCGGCGGCAGATCCTTCTCCCACCTCGCCGCCAAGACCTGGAACACCCTCCCCACCAACCTCCGACAGACCCAAGACCTACTGGCCTTCAGAAGACTCCTCAAGACCTGGCTCTTCGATCAGTAGCAGCACCACCCCCTCTTCCCCCAGCGCCTTGAGACCCTCGCGGGTATGTAGTGCGCTTTATAAGTGACATGATTGATTGATTGATTGATTGATTGATAGCCCTGGTGGTGTGTCTCCCTCATATGTGTCACGTTGCCATGACTCACATGCCTGTGTTGTACTTGCTGTAGCAGTTAGCATGCACAGTGTAATTTCGCAGGTCATCATCTCCATGACAGGAACCACGTTGGAATCACAACAGAGGCAGGTATGGTGTATTAGTGTGTTTATTGTCATACATGTGTGTGTATAGTGCACAGGATGGTGGGTGCTGTACATTTTGATTTCAATCCTAAGTTCCTAGATGAATTGGAAGTCCTGGTAGCAGATATGTCCAGAATAAAGTCCACAGTCATCTGATACATTGGTCCAACTTGTACTCCCCATGTCATGTGGGGGAGTTGTGTTGCAGTCAACAGGGTGAACAGTTTGCGCACAAAGGTGATTATCCAGTACAGGTTTTGGTTCCTGGGGGTTGCACATGGCCATCGGCCTCTCACTTGCCCCTCCTCGGACGACCCCTCTTCTTTGGGGGGGGACCCTCAAGTGCAGGCTGCTGCGGTGCAGGGGACTCTCCGCCAGAGTCATCCTCCCTCCCTGTGGCAGTTGCAGTTGTTTCAGCACCAGATGTTGTGGGCACACAGGGAGGTGTTGACTGGTTGCTGCTCATCTGGCGGAGGCATTGTAATATGTCCCTATGCACCGCCGTCATCTCTTGCAGTGTGTCCCACTTGGACTCCACGCGGGACATGTGCGAGTCCAAGCGGGCATGATGGGCAGCCTGCTGCTGTTTAATGTCCCTGAGGAGCCCCACTACCTGGCTGAGCTCTCCGGTGCTGGACTGGTACACATCGGCTATGCGTACCAGTTGTGGGTCATCATACAGTCCAGACCCCTCTGCGATCAGTGACCTATGTCTCCCACCCCTCCCACCACCCCTGGCGACACGTGCAGTACCTGAGGTGGCACGCACAGGTGACCCTGGGCCCCCTTGGGGGTTGTTGGTGGTGTTGGTGTCCATAGCCCCACGTTGGTCCAGGGTCCCTGTGCTGGTGGTGGTGGTGCTCCTTGGTCTGTCTGTGTCAGCAGGGGTGGAATGTGTGTTGACAGTCGTTGGAGGGGTGGGTGCAGGGGGTGCAGCTGGTGGTCCTGCTGGTGCTGCATGATGACTTGCTCCGGAGGTGCCAGGTAGGTCTTCGTCATCCGAGGAGGGCAGAGGCTGTTCCACACCAGTGAGCTCCGTTTCCCCTTGAGCCTGGGACAGGGACTCCTCAGCGTCTGCTGCTGTGTCCCCATCATCACCTGTTTTTGGGAGACACACACAATGTATGTTATGTTTCTGCAGGCATGAATGGTTGACACACATGACAGTTGTGACTGTACCTCTGGATGCGGGCCTGTACATTGCATTGTCCTAAGTTGTCACAGTCAGAGGTTGTTATTGGTGTAGCACATTGTCCTGCATACTTTGGGCATTTCTATATGAATGTTGGGGTGTGTACATGGTCTGCATTGGTTGTATTTGGTTGACATCCGGCCCTCCTTCCTTCCCAGCCAGATATCCCACCATGGAACGTGCTTCCATTGCAGGGAGTGCAAGTTGTCTTTCAGGATGTCAGTCAGTGGTGTCCTGCTGTTGGTTGGTGCACAGTTGCCAGCAGGGCCTTGTGCTCCCCACAGCAGTACCCAGTGTCAGCCATCTTGTCAGTTCTTTTCCACTCCCTGTGATGTGCGCATGGTTCAGGGTGGTGTTGATGGGACAGTTGTGGGGGTGACCAATATCTGTGACTACCACTCCCATCATGCTGTTGCCTCCACCCCACTTCCCAGCATGCCCATACTTACTTGCTTTTGGGTGGACTTCACTGTGTGTGAGTGTGAGAGCAATGGCAAGATGGCTGACAGTGGTGTCCTGCTGTTGGTTGGTGCCCAGTTCCCAGCAGGGCCATGTGCTCCCCACAACTGAGCACCAGTGTCAGCCATCTTTGTAGTGGCTTTTGACTCCCTGTGAGGTGTGCATGCTTGGGTGTGAGCTTGCTGGGCCATGTGGGTGGGGGATGTTGGGCTGTGACTACCACTCCCATCATGCTGTTGCCTTCACCCCACTTCCCAGCATGCCCATTCTTACTTGCTTTTGGGTGGACTTCACTGTGTGTGGGTGTGAGAGCAATGGCAAGATGGCTGACAGTGGTGTCCTGCTGTTGGTTGGTGCCCAGTTCCCAGCAGGGCCATGTGCTCCCCACAACTGAGCACCAGTGTCAGCCATCTTGTCAGTTCTTGTCCACTCCCTGTGATGTGCGCATGGTTCAGGGTGGTGTTGATGGGACAGTTGTGGGGGTGACCAATATCTGTGACTACCACTCCCATCATGCTGTTGCCTCCACCCCACTTCCCAGCATGCCCATTCTTACATGCTTTTGGGTGGACTTCACTGTGTGTGAGTGTGAGAGCAATGGCAAGATGGCTGACAGTGGTGTCCTGCTGTTGGTTGGTGCCCAGTTCCCAGCAGGGCCATGTGCTCCCCACAACTGAGCACCAGTGTCAGCCATCTTTGTAGTGGCTTTTGACTCCCTGTGAGGTGTGCATGCTTGGGTGTGAGCTTGCTGGGCCATGTGGGTGGGGGATGTTGGGCTGTGACTACCACTCCCATCATGCTGTTGCCTCCACCCCACTTCCCAGCATGCCCATTCTTACTTGCTTTTGGGTGGACTTCACTGTGTGTGGGTGTGAGAACAATGGCAAGATGGCTGACAGTGGTGTCCTGCTGTTGGTTGGTGCCCAGTTCCCAGCAGGGCCATGTGCTCCCCACAACTGAGCACCAGTGTCAGCCATCCTGTCAGTTCTTGTCCACTCCCTGTGATGTGCGCATGGTTCAGGGTGGTGTTGATGGGACAGTTGTGGGGGTGACCAATATCTGTGACTACCACTCCCTTCATGCTATTGCCTCCACCCCACTTCCCAGCATGCCCATTCTTACTTGCTTTTGGGTGGACTTCACTGTGTGTGAGTGTGAGAGCAATGGCAAGATGGCTGACAGTGGTGTCCTGCTGTTGGTTGGTGCCCAGTTCCCAGCAGGGCCATGTGCTCCCACAGCAGTACCCAGTGTCAGCCATCTTGTCAGTTCTTTTCCACTCCCTGTGATGTGCGCATGGTTCAGGGTGGTGTTGATGGGACAGTTGTGGGGGTGACCAATATCTGTGACTACCACTCCCATCATGCTATTGCCTCCACCCCACTTCCCAGCATGCCCATGCTTCCTTCCTTTTGACTCTGCTTCCCTGTGAGGTTGTGTGCCTGTGCTGACAAGATGGCTGACAGTGTTATCCTGGGGTTAGTTTTGCTACAAGTCCCATGTGTGTCCCTGTGCTTCACACTGCATGACCCAGGGTTGTGGTTCTTTGTGGGATATTTGATTAGAGTGTGAGGCAATGCATTCTCCCAGGTGAGTTGTGTGGAGTTTGTGTTAGGGGTGTGTGTGAGTGGAGCTGCTGGTAACTATGGTCAATGCTGTCAGTCATCCTTCCCACCCAGCCAGATTCTCCACCATGGAACGTGCTTCCGTTGCAGGGAGTGCAAGTTGTCTTTCAGGATGTCAGTCAGTGGTGTCCTGCTGTTGGTTGGTTCACAGTTGCCAGCAGGTCCTTGTGCTCCCCACAGCAGTAGCCAGTGTCAGCCATCTTGTCAGTTGTTTTCCACTCCCTGTGATGTGAGCATGGTTCATGGTGGTGTTGATGTGCGCATTGTGAGGGTGGGCAATATCTGTGACTACGACTCCCATGATGCTATTGGCTACACTGACTTGCCCAGCATACACAAGATTCCTTCCTTTCAGTGGGCTTCACTGTGAGGTGGTGTTGTAGTGGTGGCTACATGTCTGGATGTGTTTGTTAGTTATATTTGTGCCACTGCCTAGCTGTAGTTGTAGTTGTGTTTGTACATGTGATGACACAGTTACATATCACTATGAGATGGCATGTGTTGTGTTTATCTGACTGACATACACATTTTGGGATGATTCTGTTCTGGTTGGTGTGTATTTGCTTAGGGTGCATGGTTTGACTCTCCCCTTGACAGTGATGTGTGTGTATTGTCGCACAATATTGTGTACATTTGTTGTGTACTCACCAGGCTCTGGGATGTTTTCTAGTCCATAGACGCTCACTGGTGGTAGGATGGCCCGCACCTTCTCCTCCCAGGGCCTGAGGTATACTGGTTTGGCAGGAGGGCCACTGCCGGTGTGTTGGCTCAAGAGGTAGTCCTTCTTCAACAGCTCCCTGACCCTCCTGCGCACGTCATACCACCTGTTCTGGATGTCTACCTTTGTCCGCAAACATGGTGATTGTGCGTTCACCCTGTCGACGATCCTCTCCCACATCTTGCTTTTCTGCGACATGGGTGTCTGTTGGACCAGTGTACCAAACAGCTGTGGCTCTACCCTGAGGATCTCATCTACCAGGACTTCCAATTCACTATCTAGGAACTTATGATTCTTCTTTGGGGGCATGGTGATGGGTGGTGATGGTGAGTGATATGTGTGTTGGTGTGCAGGTGAGGGTGTGTTAGTGTGTGTTTAGCTGGGTGTATGTGAGGGTGCTATTTGTTGAGGTGCTGATGGTGTGTGGCTTGTGTGATGGATGAGCTGTGGGTGGGTGGGTGGTTGCTGTCTGTTGTGTGCTGGCAGGTCATTAGAATTTGCAAAGGATCATGGTAGGGATTTGTGTCCTTTATATGGGTGGAGTTGTGGGTGTGTCTTTGTTCCCTGTCCCCCCAGTATTTATTGGCTTTGTAATTGCTTGTTTGGTCTTTTTTAGTGTGTTTTTCCCTTTGTAGTTTTTGTGCATGTAGGAGACGTTCTTGTGACCGAGTCGGACCCTGCAGTTGTCTCGTACGAGCTTCTCCGAGTCGTTCACGCTGTGTTTGTGCTGTTTTCTATGCTGCGTACGCGTCGGTCGCGGTGTATTGGGTTGCTTCTGCTCGCAGTTTTGTATGCGTGTCGGTCGTACGGCTTGGGCTCCGTGCGACTCGGTCGTGTTTTCCACGCGTTGCATCGTACTGCGCGGGTCGGACTTTGCGGGTACGTTTCATTCGGGTTTATTCCTGGTGCGTGTCGGTCGGTTCGATTCGCGTGGTTTTTCGGCCGGATGGCTGTTTTCCGCGCGGCTCGGTCGTTCGGCTTGTGTTCCGTACGAGTCGGTCGGATTTTGCACGCTTCTCATCGTACTTTGCGGGTCGGCCTGCACCTGTACGTGTCGGTCGGTATTGATTCCGGCTCCGAGTCGGTCGGTACGTTTTCCGGCCCGAATCGGAATTGGCCCCTAAGTCTTTGGGAAGACCTTCCCTTGCAAAAACTTCTCCTAAAAATTTTAATAAATTTTCAGAATCTGCCTTCTCCACAATTTTATACTCAGGCCATTTGGAGAAATGATCCATTATGACAAAAATGTATTTTAGTATACCATCCACGGTTTTTACAGGACCAAAAATGTCTACTCCAGTCCTCTCCCATGGCATACTGGGAACTACAATAGGATGTAAAGTGGGTTTAAAAGTGACCAAACTTTTATCTGAGTTAATGCACTCTACACAATCACGAACTACTCTTTCAATGTCTCTGTCAACACCAGGCCACCAATATGACTGTTTGATCCTACACTTTGTCTTGACGATCCCAAGGTGACCTTCATGACACAGATTGATGACATTATCACGGAAACTTTTTGGGGGAACTAGCTTACCACCCCTAAGCAGTAGTCCTTCTTCAAATGAGAGTTCATTTATAACCTCCCAAAATGGTAGCAACTCACAGGATAAACTAGCCTTCTCAGGCCATCCCTTAAGAATGTAATCACTCACCACACGTAAAGTCTCATCCCTGATTACGTTACTAATACAGTCCTCATGCCTAATGCTAGCCAATTCATTGCTAAAAATACCTGCAACTAACCAATCGTCCCATTCACATTTCAAATCCTCACACACAGGTAAAGGACACCTACTCAAAAAATCTGCAATTCTATTTCGAATCCCCGGCACATACACAATGTCATACACAAAGTCCAATAACTGCACAAAAAAACGAAATATCCTGGGCGAAACATTATTCAAACCATGAGACGTAAGTACCTTGGTGAGTAGTTTATGGACAGTTCTTACAGTGACACGCGTACCCCACACAAATTGTCTAAAGTGCTTTAGACCCCAAACGCAACCAAGGGCCTCCCTTTCGATAACAGAGTATTTTTCCTCTGTGGGTGTAAGTGCCCTTGATGCAAATGCTATCACGCACTCAGTACCATTACTCTGCAATTGGGACAATACAGCTCCCAAACCCCGCCCACTGGCATCTGTCGTAATAAAACTTTTTAGTTTAGGGTGCAGGAGCGGAACAAATGTCCCCCTTAATACCATCCATACAAGACTGACACTCCGTGGACCATGTGAAAACAGAACCCTTTTTTAGTAACTGCCTGATACAAAACATTTTACTTGCAAAATTGTACACAAATTTTGAATAGAACTCTGCCAGGCCCAAAAAGGACCTAACCTCTTCTTTATTTTGGGGTGCAGGAGCATTTTTGATAGCGTCCACTAGATCAGATTTGGGGCGAATACCACAAGCGCTAATTTCATGTCCTAGGTAAGTAACACTTCTTTTAGCAATTTTGCATTTGGTTTTTTCTGCTGTTAGGCCTTTGCTGTCCAACACGTGCATGACTTTGAACAAGATTTCATCATGTTCTGCTCTATCTTTTCCCATGACAAGGATGTCATCCTGGAAAAACAGAACATTCTTAATATCTTTAAAAATTAGGTGCATCAGGCGTTGAAACATAGCAGCTGCCGATGCTAAACCGAAAGGAACCCGTCTGAATTGAAACGTACCAATGGGAGTGACAAAAGCAGTAAGGTGTTTACTTTTTTTATGGAGAGGCACTTGGTGGTAAGCAGACGTTAAGTCTATGGTGGAAAACCACTCCATATTCTTAGTAGCAGAAAGTAACTCAGATATCTTTGGAAGGGGAAACACATCAATAAAAATATTCTTGTTAGGTTCCCTCAAGTCTACACACAGACGGACCCGGCCGTTGGCCTTGCGGGCCACGACGAGGGGGGCGACCCAGTCAGAAGACTCCACACGTTCAATAATACTATTATCAACTAGTTTCTGAATTTCATTTATAACTTCATCCTTGATACCAAGTGGAATATTTCTAACCTTGTGGATGCACGGACACGCATCTTCTTTTAAAATTATTTCATGTGAAAAACCCTTGAGTTCACCAACACCCCCGGAAAAAACCCTGGGAAATTTGGATGTTAATTCCTCACTTACATCATCACCTTCCATCTTGGCACTCAAAACAGGATCAGCACAATTGGGGTCCAACCGTATTCCTAGTTCGCTTTGATCCCACCATCCTAAAACGCAGGGACCAGAGAGAGAGACATATAGTTTGCACACAGCTTGTCTCCCTTTGAATTCAAACATAAGTTTGCGAAAGCCTAGAAGCTCGATGGGTTCACCTGTATAACTTACTGGATGTATGTCAGGGCTCTCCAATTCAGGACCTATCACTGAGCAGAATAAACTTTCCCATTTGTCTTTGTTGACAATAAAATAAGGAGAACCAGAATCCGCCATAAGAGTAACCTGTATACCCCCAGCAATGATCTCACAAACTGTTTTTTTCCTATGCTTACTACCAGCCTCATCATTCTTTTCATGTAAACAACATATTATGTTCTCATCATTATCAGAGTCACAATTCTGCTCCTCCTGTTCACACTCCTCAACGACACACTTTACAGACTTAGATTTGCGGCACATGCGTACAAAATGACCAGACATTTTACAATATGCACATCTTTGGCCTAAAGCTGGACATTTTCTATCATTTGCTAAATGGGACGGACTGCCACAACGGTAACACTTCCCTTTGACCTCAGTAGATTTTTCCATAACCTGTTCTTTACCCATTGGTTTTTCAGTTTTCTTTTTAAATTTGTCATTGGGACGTGACAAATTAGCTTTAACAACTTTTACAATGTCCTCACTGTTATCAAACTTGCTCTTGGCAATAACGGTTTTAGCACACCTAGAAGTTCGGCCTTGCTGATGATGGCACTGATTTCTCGTAAGCTGGCATCACCATTAATCCACAGCTTATCTTGGAGATTCTGATTATTACAGTGCATAATCAATTGGTCGCGAATTAACTCCTCCTCAATAACTCCGAATTTGCAGGATAAGGCAAGCCTTCTAAGAGAAGCTATGTAATCTTCAACTTTTTCACAAGGTTCTTGTTTCCTGTGATAAAAATTAAATCTGTGCACAGCTTTGCATACTGTGGGTGCAAAGTATGCATTTAAATCTGCAATTGCTTGGGTGAAAACATTCACTTCGCTTCCTGACGAGGGTTTCTTTTCAATGCGGTTGTATACTCTTAAGCCTCCAGGACCCAAACAATGTAGAAGAATTTTCTTTTTCCTCTCCGGTGGTAGTTCTTTACTTTCAAAAGTGTCTAAATAGTTATTGAGGTAATCTCTCCATTCCTCCCATCTTTGGCTAGATACCTCACAATCTTTCACCATAAATTGTTGTGGAGCTGGTAGATTCATTGTAGCCATTGCCATATTAACCGATAAGGATGAGTAAAATAGTATAAATAATTTCAGCTTAAACGAAATGCACCCTTGCGGAAATAATCTTAAAAACAATGAAGTACCAATTGCAGGCAATGTACATTAAATGATACGTGTTGTGCGTATCACTAATTAATCCAACAATGCTGAACAACCTGAGGAGAAAAAAAACCACTCAAAGCAATATCCAAGAATAGAGAACACGTTATGGATACACAGTGTGTGTATCACCTGCTGAGCAAGCTGTGGTGAATGAAAGAGACACACACAAATCAGTAAGGTATTACTAGCACGAAATGTACCTTAATTGATACGCGGTGTGCGTATCACCGATTAATCCAAAATGCTGGCCACATTGTGGATACACGGTGTGTGTATCACCGTAGATGATTAACATCGTAAAAACACTCAAACGATGAGGAATAAGACGCGCACTCAATTAAAGTGCGTTCATTTCTGATGAAATTGACAAGACAAAATGGATGCACGCAAGGTCAATCAACGTGACCTCGCGTGTTGACGTATTGACGCTTAGAGACATAATCTCCTCTGGTAGCCGTCACGCTCAGCGTAGTCAAGTAAGAGGTTACCAGGATACGCCGGCAACGATCCACAGCACGGGCACAGAGCGATGTTGTAAATTGAATGATGCAGCCGACGACGGTTTTCCCCAAAGCTCAGGTCCAGCATACAACGCTCCACTTAAAGATTAAATAAGGTACAAAGTTTCACCGTGGCCCCGGAGCACAATTTTACCTCAAAGTATATCCGCAGATTACACTTTTGTAGTAGAATATAATTTCCTCTTTAACGTAGAAGTTCGTAGAAATCACCTTTAGCTGTCTGGTATTCACAGGCGTGGGTTCGTGGGGTTTAAGTCCATCGTCGCCATTGTTGCAAATAATAGCCGTACACGAGAAGTATTCTTTTTAGGTTTATTCTCAACTTAAACCCCCTTCTGACAGCAAGGCAATGTAGGCACAACCGCCAGCAGGAAGCTCCGTATAACGAATGCCACACCATTCTACAAAGACCTCATATACAAATCTAGAACACTCAACAGTGAGAGTGGCTCGAGCACACGCTCGAGCCCAACACAACACCTAGCAAAGCCACGAACCGGGGTGCGCTCCCTGCCTTGGTAATCAAGAGCATAAGGGAAGCACAACCAGATATTGCAGGGCTTCAGGACAACCTTACCTAGGGCCTAAGCCTGCCACCTGCCACCAAAGGCATGTCAGCGCTTGAGTATGGAAAGTAGTGAGGCATGGCTGATCCTAACGAACGTATATACTAATCAGTAAGGTGATTGCGGAAAAACAAGGGTTAAAGTCCCTCTGTAAATTCTGATTGCTTTCCATACAGATATGCCACATGGAGCCAGGAAGCGGGGCTCAGAGCTTTGGAGCCAGAACCGAGTCACCATCCGCTCATTTTCCTGACAGAAGTCACAGCTCGTCTGTTTCAACAAGAGGGCCTTGTCATGACACACGCCACCAGCTCAGCCGAGATACACATGTTGTTCCACTAATAATGCACACGTGTTTTCATGGCCCAGCTAGCCTGCAATAAGGTGTACGTTTTGTTAGATAAGCACCACGTCTGAAGTCTAGCTTTTGGTGGGTGGGGGGAGGTAGGTGGGGGAATCACCAACGTGCCTCTTTCTCAACAGCCCCCGATAAATCCAGACAGAGCAGCTGACAAGCCTTGTTTGTCTGCCTGCCAAGGGCGTTCGAATGACCCATTTGCAGCCCGCGTGTAATGAAGTCGGAGGAAGTCTGCTCACGATGGATCGGGGAGTGCCAGAAAATGAAGGGGATATGTGTGCTGATTATGCAGCTGCTGTTCACCACGACTGTCAGGAGGCCCACTTCAAGGCCAAGCGCCCTGGGATGCCCAGATTTCCCTCAAAGCTTTGCTTCAAGCAGCCAGTGCTTGTAAATTGCGATGCAAAACAGCTTGAACGCACCTTGCAGCTTCGGGAAGTTAAAAGAGAACCGAGGATGTCTGTCGATTATCATTGTAAGCCTCTGGCATTTGGATGAGGTATCAGAAGTTCATATGGTTAATGACAGAAGCAACTGAGGGTCACTGTTTGAACGAGCCTGTCTGAAATGCCAGCCAGAAGTCACAGCGCGTCTGGTTCAATAAGACGGCCTCGTCATGAAGTTAAGGATGTCATCGTGCATGACACGCGGCCGCCATCTTAAATTGGGGCAATATTCATTAATAAATGATGCATTTCTTTTAATTCATGTTCGATTCCTGCTACTTAAACCCAAAAGTGACCAGCAAACAGAACGGACTCTTACATGAAAAGACATCCCTTTCCGTAAACTGCCCGACGTGCAAAGGTGCGAAAATTAAATCGAAGAGCCATGAATAATAAACTGTGCCCATTGTCGTGTTGGGGTTTTGTGCAGTTACGAGAGTTTCTTAGATAAGAGGCCCGCTCAGGACTAGCAGAGGGGAGCACGAGCAATAAACGAGCTGACTGCTTTCCTCTGATTGGTTGTGTGGGCTGGACAAACAGTTCCAGGGACTACAGCATGTCTTGCAATGCCCAGACAGGAGGAGGGAGGAAGGGCCATAACACGCTGTAACAGTCTGCGGGCCAAGAAAAATTTTCTTTTTGTGAAATCGCTGGGGAGGGAACTAAGCACACAATGGAGGAACATTTACACAAATGCACCAATAACAAGTCAGCATTTCTGAGTGTCACAGATAATAACCAATGGCAATCGGTGGGTATGCCAAAAGCTCACAAAAGAAATATAACAGGGCATGCAGACAGCGCAAGCGCAGTCGAGGCTCGACCTAACAAATTTTTCCTTTTGAAATGCATCCTGTTTTCCTTCAAGGAAAACAGGCTGCATTTAAAAAAAAATAATAATAAAAACTTTGCTTTATTTAAAAGAAAACACAGACACCCAGAAGGCTACCATCCCTGTGTTTTTAGCGATTCCCGATGGCTTGCAAAATGCGACGTACCTCATAAATGTTAATGAGGTAGGTCAATTATGCCCCACTGGGAATCGCAAACAGTGTGATTCACACTGTTGTACATAGCTGTTTGCGATTTCCTAATAGCGAGTCGCAAAATAATTGCTATTAGGAAATAGCAAACCGCAATCTTTGTACATGTGGTCAAGAGTCCCTCTGCAATTCTTGAAGCAAACATGGAGTAGAGCATGTACAAGTTGCCACTACGTTTAGGAAATGGCCACCTACCAGGCCTGACAGATTCTGTGGTGACATCATCAGCACAGAGGAGTGGCAACATGAAGTTTGAAGACCAGTGGTGTTACCAGAATTGTTCACGAAGCAGTTTCACTAGACAAACTCAAGCTACGCCTACGCCTTAGGGTACATGAAAGACAAAGATGGAATAAGCAAATTATGTGAGTCATACACAGCTCCGTTGTTTGCTGCATGTTCTAGGCGATAGCAACATGGGGTGCTGCCTGTGCATGGATTGCATAGCCTATGAATTGAAGAGTTTACTAAATCACAACAAACTCATTGAATAACCCAGAGTCCTTGATGCCCATTTGCAGATATACAGCTTATGCATGCTGTGGTGGGGGCACTCTAGGTGCAGAGAGCTAGGAAGTCTAGGAAAACGCAAATGCAATGGAGGACTGAATTCCCTATTTGTTATTTTGTTTTGCCTCTTTGGGAACAAGGGACACTGCGCAGGCAGGACACATTTGCTTTCATTACTACCTGAGGAAACTTCGGAAAAGAAAAAAGCACACCGTAGTTAGTTCTCTTTGAGTCACTACTGCTGTAGTCCGCAGCCAAACAATTTCAGCAGTGGTTGGCTCCAGCATGGTGTTGTGAGGAACAATTACTTCTTTTTTTAACTTTCTACTTATTATTTTCCAAGTAAAAAAATAAACACAAGTTCACATAAATGTTCAGATAATATGTGTTAAGCTTAAATCAAAATTACAAAAGATATGTAAGCTGTAGAATAGCATCACATAGCTAGACTGTGGTGTGCAACCCTGATAAGACAATATTAAGGTGCAGGGCTCCTTTATAACCCCTCATCATGACATGAGTAAAGGGCATTTGGTAATGGTGCCATTTCTAAACTCCACACGCCATGCATGAACATTACAGTTTTCCCAATGCGAGAATCAGAGCTCCGCCTCCCATTCCAGGCTCTCTTTTTCTTAGATACCCTCCAAAGTTTTTGCAAGACTAGTGATAAAGACAAAAGACAAATCTAAAATTGGTTCTAATGGTTTCCTTGCAGAACTATGTACTAAAATTAATACAACTGAGGCAGCTGTTTCTGCGGGTGTAAACATTGATGGTTGAATTATTGAAGTTGTACTGCAAAATGTATCCTGTTTGGGTGGGACGAAATTAGAGTTCTGGAATTGACCTAACTTAACGAAAAAAATTGAGAAATTAGAGCTGCGCGTGTCACATAAGATGAATAGTGTTAATGCCAGAGTTGGTAACTACCATTAAGCAGAGCATTTCAGAATCATTGGAGTTACCGTCATAATACTAAAGGTAAAGACAGAGTGCAGGAAATGTATATATCACTGCCAGACAGAGCAGTCTCAGAGTCATGAGCTAGGTGTATTAGGATTGTCTACAAAGAGATCCTATCAGACTAGTGCAGTTTTAATTGTTCTGTAAAATGCAGAGGAAAGGGAGGCTGCATTGAGAGCAGCATTGACAAATAATGAGGTCTTTTCTAGTGGGAGAAGTAGATTTTACTAAACCTCAGACCTGAAAAGATGTCACAAAGAAGTGGCCAAGTGTGTGCTTAGACATGGGTCCCTTGGTCAGTGGGCCAAATGATCCAATCTATACCTTTCGGACAAGGCCTATCAAGTCCTAAACTGACCCGGGGTTGCTGGTGTTCCCTTCTGGAGGAAGCCCTCCTGCCAGTTCGGAATAGACTGTTCCGGTGAGGAGCAGGGTCAGTAGTGATTTTCTGAAGTCGGGCTTGCTCTAGAATGGTCCAGTGGATGAAAACCAATGGGTGGGATGCTACCCAGAGTTTTAACCCATGGTTTAGACAATTTGCAAACATTCCTCCCATCAGATTTTGTGTGTTGCCATAAAGTAGAGCCCTTCCTGCAATCAGGAAGGAATTGCTGACTCACAATGTGCAAACACCTGATGATAAAACAAAATGTACTTCTGCAGAACAACACATATGTGTTCTAGGAGGTGACTGCCAGGGCTTTAAAGATTGGCACGTAAGAGGTTTACCCGGCTAGGTTTATTGAGTGTCTTTAAAGTTTTGAGGAGCAGCTGTTATCTAGGTGTGGTTTTCCTATCATTTTAGCTAGCCATCTAAGGCCCCAATTACAAGATGTAGATTTACCATTGGGCTGGAAATAATGTTTGTGGTTAGTATCCATGCACCTAAGTGGGGATATAGCAAATGAATGCCCACAGAATGATGAATAACCACACAGACCCATTTTTTCTAGGATAAATTCCACACAGAATTCCTTATATCAAGAGGATAAACCCCCATTTACCACCTGTTCTTATGAGGTTGTGAATGGGTATGAGGGAGCCTGTGTGGGGTGGGGTAGGAAGTGGGTGGTGGTGGATGTAAGAGTGGGGGACATAAGAGTACGTGGGCTGGCAGGAAGGAGAGTTCTGTGCGATAGCTATTTGAGGAGGCAGGCTCCAGGACTAGCCTCTACTTGCAGCCTGAGCCTCATGAGATTTTATCGTGCTGTTTTTCCGAATAGTAAAATTAGGCCTGGAAATCCTGCACCTGGAAAATCCGGGTGCACGAACACTGGGAGAGTTATAATTGGGAGGGGCGACATCTCACCCCGGATACTGCTCCTTCCAACTTCTATTCAGGGCTTAAGTGCTCATGCTTAGGGGGCCAGCACAGGTGGCAATGAAAGTGATTGGCTGTGGAGTGGAAAATGTTGGTTCATTTCCTTGTTTTTCACCCCTTCCTTCCATTAGGTACTTGGGGGCATATTATCAACGGCCAGCGATAATTATCGCTGGCCGTGCTGAGCGCCGAATTCCCTAACGCAGGCTATCTCTGCTAATTATCGCCCTGGTAGCGCGTTATTAACAACGCGTTTCCCCAGGGCGATAAGAATTCCAGAGATAGCGAGGTTATCGCCGTTTTGCAGGGAACATCGCTGGTTTTCCAGCGATGTTCCCTGCAAAACGGCGATGACTCTGCTGATACGACCCTGTGGTCGTATCAGCATAATCCATCCCCTATGTCTAACATAGGTAAGTCAGGATTTTAGCAGATGTTAGATTTTGGCGAAAACTGCCGTTTCGCCAAAATCTAACGTCTGCTGTAATTCTATGGGCTGCCTTGTTAATATTGCGATGTGAACATCAGCGATATTTTCAAGGCAGTCCATCCGGAGTACGCTCAGTGACGCCCACTTTGCATCTCATTAGAGATGCAAAGGGGGCGTCGGAAAAGGAGTGCTAACATGCGATTATGCATGTTAGCACCCTCTTGTTGATAGGGCGATAGTTTTATCTCCGTTTTTCTGGCTTTTAAAGCCAGAAAAACGGAGATAAAGCCCTTGTAGATATGCCCCTTGGTTGTATTTTCAACTGTTCGGGGGGAAATTTGAAATCCATCAGCCACTATTGTAAAAAAAAAGTGATACGGGTATACTTCTTTATTGAATATTTGATAAATTGTTAATTGTATCTCTATGCAGTATAGAAGAAAAAGATGTGAACCAGAATAATGCTGATTAGCTGCCTGTTACAGGTAGGCTTATTTGTAAAGCCCTGGGGGGCATATCAGCAAGGCGGCGCAATGAAATTATCGCCGCTTTTGCGTCCGTTTTCGGGTGAAAAGCGGCGATAATTTCATCGCCTTATCAGCAAAGACACGCTATCGCATGTCTTGCTGATTTAGCCCCAGTTAGACAACGCCCAGCTTTGCATCTCTAATGAGATGCAAAGTGGGCGTTCCTCCCCGAAATAACTGGAGAAATGTCGCTAAGCGACATTTCTCCAATTATCAAGCTGGACGCTAACAGGCAGAGCGATAAGCAAAGTAGCGATAACCACAGTTATCGCTACTTTACTTACGCCTGCTTGTAATCCGACTTAGCCATGTAATCCAATGGGAGGTGGATTACATGGCTAAGAACACCCTGCCCTATCAGCAAGGTATCGCTGGATGCAGTGCGATTATCGCTGGATTTCCAGTGATAATCACACTGTTTTCCAGCTGACGCTTGGATTCCTATCGCATTGGAGATATGCGTTGCTGATAGCATGCTATCTCCGCGATAGGAACCAGCATTAGGAGGCGATAATTATCCTAGCGCTAAGTGCGCTTAGCGATAATTATCGCCTGGCCTTGCTGATATGCCCATGGGTTTTTTGATCCTGTTTTATTAAAATGATCAAGTCTGTGTAATATAACAGTTTTTTCCTGGTGAGGTGTTGTATTCAAGGTACTGATTCCTTTTTTACATTTGTTTTTCTAGCTAAGAAAAAATTGTTGTGCATAGCAGACAAATGGTGGCTTCCACTGCAGTTCAAAGATTGGTAGCTTAGCTAGAATATTAGGGGCCTATTCACCAAAGCATTTATGAGTACAGGAAATTTTACTACAGAATAATCTTTTACACACTTTTATATGCCTTTGTGAATTGGCCCCAAAACGTCCAACTCCGTGTTAGTAAAAGTACAAAGAGGGCACCGTCCATTTTGTATTTGTACTAATTATGTACAGATGGTCCCTTAACACTGGCATTACATTCCCATTTTAGATGTTTTGGGGCCGAGTAACAAAATAATATAAGAGTACGTAAAAGAGCACTACAGAGATACGAGTTTATGTACTCAAAAATGGCTTTGTGAACAGGACCCTTAGTGTACATCCTTTTTTAAATGCATTCTGCAACTGCAACATTTTTCTGCTATTAAATTATTTCCTGAAATAGAAATTATCAAAAATAGAAACACGATCAACTGTGGAATGGTGCAATTAAAATTGACATTTTCAGTCTGCTATCCTATTTATACACCACTGGCTTCCAGGCTGCCTGTTCTAGTTTTATTGCATGCTACTCAAAAACTGCAAGCTGGCTTATTTCACATTGGTAAGCAGGGGCTGAAGCCAGTGGCAGCCCAAGCAACGTGGCGTCCTACATTCCTGACCTAGATGCGGCTCATTGGCCTCAAGTCAACCCACAGAGCAATGAGCGCGTGACATGCTCTAGATCTTATCCCATGTGCCTTGCACCCATCACAGTCACGAACACTTGGTGACATCTTCAAGACTACGTGTTGCTGAAGCTTTATCTGAGATTACTTTCCAAGGCAAGACTTAAGACCCTGGCGGCGGCGGCAGTGTGCGCGCTCTCGTACACGCTGCTGTTCTACCCTGGTACCAGGGAGCTGCAGAGCGCTGAACATGGCGGGTCTGGTTCTCACGCTAGGCTTGCTGGAGATGACAACACTCTTTGGAGGTAGGAACCAACCACACCTCTGTCTCCATTTTACCGTCTTCACTGTGGGTGCCTCTTTATTCCCTTAGCTTACATCAGTTAAGGGTCTTCCGCAACACTACATGACAGTGATGGGCCATGTGGCCGCCTGTGAGTAGAGAAACCTAAACCAGGGCTATGTCTTGATGGCTACTTTACTGACATTAAATCCCTAGTGGCCTCTATAGTGGGTCACCAGCTTGTCTTTTCTTGATATTGACGATAACGCTCAAAGAATAGTCTTTGTAAAGTTACTATGCAATTGTATCTGTTATGGGCTTAAGGCTTCTGTAAATAGGATAGGAATAGAATGTGGGGCACAGTAGATGTCCTCAGGTGTAACTCTCTTTAATGGGTCTGAGTGAGAGACAGAAGCAAGGATGGATGCAGGGTTTCTTGGCTGTATAATGCTGGTGGGCCAGGGGCGCGAAAGTCACATTGCAAGACAGAACACTTTCGATATTACATTTCTGAAGGGTTTCGGGGCCCATAAAAGTAAGCACAAAGTCCAAGTTAAAAATATCAGCTAAATGTCTTAAACTGCTAGATTCCAATAACACACATCCGTAGACTGATGCCATGTTGAGACCTGGGCTTCAATGCAGTGACTGGCCCACAATATGGCGCCTTGTGACACAATGCACAGCTAGTGTTAGTATTACGTGTGGGATCTGTGACTGGCGGTGAATGTCTGAAAAGTTTCAGCGCTCCATCCATCACCTCCTTGTGTTTGCTTTGTTCGCCCTAAGTTGGCAGGTTATACCCAGACGTGGGTCCCTTGCTCACTTTGCTACTGGATTCAAGCTAGCCTGGCTGATGAAGGGTGTTACCCAGAAACTGGTCCCAGGATGCTTGTTTCTGGTTCAGGGAAGACCTGGCTTGGCAGTTCGGGCTGAACTGTTCCCATGAGGCACAGGGTCAAGACTGATTTGCATTTATCTGGGTCTGAACTGAGGTGGCGAAGTGAGCTAAAGAATGATGATGGATTCAACCCAGATCTGTGACTGGGGGTGAATGTCTGAAAAGTTTCAGCGCTCCGTCCATCATCTCCTTGTGTTTGACGTGTGGGATCTGATCATGACAATTTCTGACTATGGTTCTACATTTTCCAACTCAAGGATGAATCAAGTCACTCTGCACTGAAGATTTACAGTGAGCTCAAGGTGGCTGCTTCATAACAGCCTTACTCTTGCTCCCTGAGCTGTGACAAATGTCCCTGGTTGGGCCTAGTACTGAAAATATCACCCACTTGTTCTAAAAGAGAATAATGATCCCAGTCATGAAATCTGTAGCATATTGCCACTTCCTACAACCCCTTTATTGCAGTGTGCCTCCGCACATCAGAGGCCATCTGCTGGACCCTGCGCATCTCTGTATCTGTAAGATGGACAGTCGACTTATAATTTTCGGATCCCCTCACCAAGTTTTGTAGCAGGATCCATCATTTCTTTAACCACTGCCTGAAATCATTGACAAACTCTGAATCTTAATGATGTCACAAGAGGCTAATCAAAAGGGCAATGGATCTTGAACGTTGAACCGTGACAAAAGTAAAAATATGAGATGTTGTTGGCGTATTAAACAGACCCCCAGGATATTGCGGCATGGATTAGGAACTTTTGTGGCACACTATTTTGGTGGCATTTTTATGGCATCTTATTTTAGTGACATTTAATAATTAGCACCTAATAAAAAGTGAATCTGCAGGAACAAACCTGGTGTGTGCTTTCCTAATCACAACACTATTCTGCCTATCACCCATGCTCTAATCACATCTTCCAGGTCTTAAGGACAAAGCCTTAACGTTTGATATCAGAAGGAGATACCCATCCAGTCACTGAATTGCACAGCATGAAGATAAAAAAATCTGGACTCAATCCCGGCTTCATGCTTGACCAAATTATGTCATCTTAGGCAAATGCTCTATTTGACTGACATGTTGTACTTTACCACATATGAGAGCAGGCGCCCATAGGGCTGAAAGGGCTTCAGCCCATAACCCCCCCACCCCCCACGTCGTGTGTCTCAGCCCGGGCTGCTGCAGCTTCAGCTCGCTGTGGGCTCGACTGGGCAGTGTCTGGAGTCTTATCTCCGGCACGCCTGAGTTTTTCACAGATCTTTAAAGACCATTTGCATATTGACATACCTTTGTTAACTGATTACCAAGGCTTAGTTTTTAGGTCTCGCCTACGCAGCGCGCATGCGCTGCATAGGAAAAAGACCTTTAGTAATCGATTCCGTTTTGCAGTCAAAAACGTGCACGCATTGCATTGCCTTCAATGGCAACGCGTGCACGTTTGGCGATTCCCTTGCGGGAGCGAGCTTTGACAGATGGTTCCTGCTCGCTCCCGGAAGGGAAACAGGCGCAGGCCCACTCCTGTCTCCCCTCCCCCTGCTGCCTCTCGTCAAACTGGCGCACGCGCTTGTTCTTAACTTCTTGAGGCGCTTGCGACTTGCAGACTCACAGGCGCTCTTTGTCCTACTAAAGAGGCACGCTGCACTGTCTCCCCAATAAACAAGGAATCGGAGTTGTTTTTTCCCTGTGTTTATATTTTTAAGCTGTGTGAGCTTTGTGTTTTGGCCCTATACTGAGCACGTGAATATAGAGCGTCTAATATACCCACTGACCGCACTCTACCATCAATTCAATTATCTATTGATTCTGTAGACGGCTAAGTCTCAGTTTATTAAAAGCTTTCTCCGTCAAACACAAATGGTTAATCCGCGCGCCTCCTTGTTCTGACAACAGGTTGGTAGAAGCCTTGAGGGAACACGCATCGGGTCTTCAGAAAACGGAATACAATGGGAAGGCATGCGAGCCGTTTGATTTCTTTATCTGAGATTGTGCAGTTTTTGACAGTTTAGGCGAACTAGACGCGGCTGCCGGGGCTGTAATTGGTAAAGAACTGCCACAGAAGAGCTCACTTTCTTCTCCTGCGTGAAAATGAGACAGGCGTCCCCATCTTAAGCTCTTTAAAAAGAAATTGAACAGTGTAAACAGCACATTAGCAACCGTAACCGAACGCCCATACACGGAGGGTAGTGCTTGGCAACAGGCTACCGCGCAAGCCTCTCTATTTCTGCTTTGTCCCTCTTTGGTGTACCAAACAGGAGGAAAACTGCAAAGTAACTGGCTCCAAAAATGCTCTTCTCTGAGAATGGGCTTCTAAATGTGAAGCGACGCGGACTGGAATAATTTATTGGCCTCGGTAGATTTGGGTGCTTTTGAGCCAAATGAATATTGTTTTGTTTTACCCCCGACTGTGGAAGTACCACTCGAACTGTAAAAGCAAGACGTTTATTAGAATGTTACTATTTAAAAGGTACGTGTGGAATGTGCTATTCTGAATATAGAGTGCAAAATTCGGGTCAGGGAAGCAGTTGGATACACAAAATGGAACATGGCCACACTGTACATAAACACAAGGCCAGGCACTTGACACGCATGTTATATCTTGCTTGCTAGCACATTCAGTCAGTTCTGGAGATCTATAAATAACTGTGGTTATTCTGCATGCTTCACACGTGCACTGTTCATTAACATCATGAAGTAATGTAGGCATGTATTTATTTTTTACAGTATATGCTATGAACTGCCTCTAGGCGCATGTGCGAGTTTAGTCAATTTAATGCTGGCTACAGGAGCTAGATTTAGGACTCTGAGGCCTGATATGAAGCTAACTTATCTCTTGTGCCCTATCATTGTTACCGTCCCTGGTCAGAGGGATGAAATGCTGCTCACCTAATAGGAGCCTAGAAGCCTACTGCAGGAGGGTGAGCATGTCCTAGACTGTCGATTTGCCTCAGGTCTGCTCAGGTGAAGGAGTGAACACTTGTCAATGGCCTTCACTCTGTTCTGGGACATCATAAAGGGAAGATCTGTCAATGTGCCTTAAGCTTGGTGGGGTAGATAAAAAGATACAGGTCTGTCAATGTGCCTTGCCTGCACAGGTAGTTCAGCAGTTGGTGGCCTCTCTGCTTGGTCTGCTAAGGTAGGTGAGTTTCTGCTGTATCCTTTAATGATGTAAGCCTGCTGAGATATCCGAGTCGCTACAGGTCTGTGAGTGTGCCTCAAATTTGCTCTGGTGAGTGACTGGTGCTGGCATTTAAGTGGGTATGCAGCATAAAACTCCCGGCTAGAAAATCACAAATTTACAGTGGTATTTTTTCACGTACGATTTTCCTACATGTTTGAACTCCCTGGATTTTACAATGTATTTTGAGTACTCATGGGATTCTATTACCAAACTAGATATAATACTGCCATGCATAAACATATGATCATCTAGAAATATAGCAAGTCTACATTTTCACCTATAAAATATGATACATAAAAATACAATTCTACTTGTAACTTTCTTTTTTCTTTCACAATTTCCCCTACACCCCCCCATATTTTGGAGAGCATTTGCTCCACAACCCATGCCTGCAAGGACTTACCCCTGATCTTGACGAGGATGACTCATTGACACTATTGAGGGATAGAACATGTCAGCCAAAGGGTTGTGAGTAACCACTCCCTGGCCAGTTTGTATGTGTTCACCTACTTTTGGTTAGTAATTCTGTCTTGGACGGGCCACAAGCAACCAACGTATGCATATTTACTTAAGCGGAATATTTTGCTAAACTGATATAGCTTTAATTGTGTGAGAATCAACTAGCCCGTACATATTCACATTTATTAAATCAAAGATGTGACTCTTAACTTGTAAATAAAGTTATTTGTGTAACCCAAAGTGACTCAAGCCCACACTTTCTCTGTTCACTGGGGTGCAAACCTCACAACAGGATCAAGCCACAAAGATATTTGCAGACCCACTTTTTACTTACCTGCATCATTGTACCACAATCTTCACTGCGCGGCACAAGACGACCTGCTCGCTCTTCTCCTGCTCTTCACTCCGCCCTGCGGCGAAAATCATTTTTGCCCCACATTCTCATAACAGGTGTTACACCTGCTGCTCGTTCCTCACCAGCGAAATGAATCCGATCTCTCTAGTTCCTCAGTCCTTTCTGTTTTGTGCAGTTTTATACAGCGCGTACTCGGCCCGTGGGCAACAGAACTGTTTACACGAGCAGATTCATTTTACTAACACACAGAAGATTGCGATTTGCCTATAATCACAAGATGTTGAGCCATCGCCGGGAATCGAACCAGGCGCTAGCTCCGCACTATAGAAACACATCTCTTTCTCCTGCTCGTAAATCCCCTCTCCTTTTCTTTCTTCCACCTCATTCGTCATTAGTGAAATACTCCTGGCTTCTCCTGCACGTCAGTCCTCGCCATAGAAAGACATCTGCTCCTCTTGCCCCTCGTTTACTGCTTTAGATTAATCGGTGTACCCTGCCTCCTGGTCCTTGCTAAGACAAGCCTCTCTCCTGGGCCGTCATTTCTCCTTAAAGTAAAATCCATCATCTCTCCGGATCCTCACGTTCTCCAGCAGAACCTTTTGTTCGATGGCGGCTGCTCTGGGACTCCTTTCACTGCACCGAGTTCCCCAAGTTGATTTAGAGCGGATGATGAAGAGAGGATGTGGCCATACGGCCAGAGCTGCCGACGTTGGAGCTGTGGAAGGAGGATCGAGTCTCGGCGTCTGCTCAGCATCCTGTGATTCTGGGTAAATCACTTAATCTCCCCGTGCCTACCAAAAAGAAACAAGCATTGGCATAGCCAATAGGTCTCGCTTTTGGGACCTTATAAGTGTTTAGTTATCCAGCACAATATCCTTGGTGCAACAACATCAACTGTTGCATGGCTAAAAACTTATAAGGTCCCAAAGGCGAGACCTATTGGCTCTGCCAATGCTTGTTTTTCTGGTTCCAGTACCCCCTGGGACCCCACTCTGCCTATTCCTTGCATTTGCATTTTACATTTACTGCCGCAGAATGCATTTAATGAAAAGGAATATAGAGTAGGGTTGCCAAAAAAAAAAATGCCAGCCATGTGTTGATTAAAGAGCCTGCAAAGACCTCGTCTTGACACTAAATAGTGTTATAAATAAAAATGTATGTATTCATTTGTAATGTGACTTTTCTCTCTTTGTTCCCTTTAATTATCAGTCATGGATCATTCAGGTAGCCCTAGAACACAATTAAAAGTGCTTTCTAGTTATATTTGCTATTCCAAGTATGCTCAGATAAGTGCTGAAAATAGGCTTTAGGTGACTGCTTAGTTTTGTACCGTCTGGGACATCAATATAATGAGCTGGCAACCCTAATCACTAGTCTGGAAGTTTGTTGCAGGATGAGCATAATATTTATTTCCTCCACCCTCGATCCCTGAACAGGGCCGGACTGGGAATGCAAACTGACCTTGGCAATTGAGTCTGACTGGCCGGGGGGCGGCATGGGGGGGGGGAAGGGGCCTTGGGGGTGTGCGCCTGGAAAACACTGCAGCAGCTTTTGGTGCAGGGGGGCGATATTGCAGCACTGCTGCAAAACTGGACCCATGTATCAAAAACGGCCCCCACCCTTCCGGCCCACCGAGAAAACACCTGGTGCCCTCTACAATCAGTCTGGCCCTGTCCTTGAATAATGCCATAATCCCAATAGTTTAACTTATATCTGAAACCCTACGCCAGCCTTCAGTAACATGCTGAATTACTTCAAGTGTCTGGGAATGCATCCTGCATTCAGACAACTCACTCCTCATTCTTGCCCTTCACTTTCACACTCACCTTGCACTCACAGTGATCACCATCCATGCACTCACACTATTCACCCTGCACTCACAATGACCCTGCAGCACTTATGCCCTTATGCCACTCGCCATGAACTCACACCGTTCTCCCTCCACTTACCCTGCGGTCACATGAGCACACCGCTCACTCTGCACTCACAGTGATCACTCTGCACTCACAATGCACTTGCGCTGTTCACCCTGCAGTCACACAAGCACACTACTCACCCTGCACTCATGGGACACTTCACTCACCTGTCCCCCTCAGTGCTCACTCTGAAATCTCACTCAAACAAGCCCATCACTAACCATACATTCATTAGTCCCACTCTGCACTTATATCCGCACCCAAATTCAAATGGTCACCTCACTCACCCTGCAGTCACTCCTCACCCTACTCTCACACTGTCGCATAGCTCACCATGCACTCACATGGGGACTCCTGTCACCCACACAGCACTGAGGGTTAATGTGCCTCTTACAAAGAATGTGTACCAAGCAGATCACAGAACTGAGTGTGAGAAACTACGAGTAGCCCTATAAAAAAATATATATATTTATCAGAAAGGGGATATAGAGAGATGAGGTGCATTGCTGGCGAGTGGTAGTGAGGGAATTCATGGAGAAGGAGGAAATGGGGGAGGGGCGCCAAAAAAGACTGTTGCACCATGTGCGACCAGTGCTAGGGCCAACCATTGCTGGGAGTCTTAGCCCCGCCCTGAAGTTCGAGTCTAGTTGCGCCCCTGTATGAGAGCACCATCAGATATGTGAATTCAGAATGTGCGCCATACAATAACCTCTGTAGTGTTTGATTCAATCTATAATGTTATATTTGATTTTGTTTACCACTCCTCGAGCGGGCAGAGGGATGGGTAAAGTGAGGATCAGTTAAAAAAAAAAAAGTTAAAATATAGCAGACCTCATTACATGTGAAAAGATTGTGTTCGTCTTTTGGGAAACGTTTAAGAAAATATTAATACAGGGATACATGGAGCTTCCTCGCTCTCCACTGCCTGAAGTAACTCCAGTAACAGGGAGGAGGAGTAGAATAGGGCCACTTTGCATTATTTACAGCAGGGCACAAGTCCTATAAAATGAAGTGGGGGGACTGACCAAGTTGGACACTATGCAAAAGACATCATGACGTCACGACGTAGCGCTATAAAAGAAATAAAATAGTGCTATTTAAATTATTTGTGTAAATACTGGGACAGACCACCCCATCTGAGTCTTACAGTGTCTACACTTATATACAGGGACAGAACAAAGGCAAGAGCATGCATCTCTTAAGAACCTGTGAAGAGATAGCAAGCTGTGTGCCTTTGTTTCCCTCTGTGGCATTTACATTAGTGTGAGGTTACAGGCGGCCTCCAGTCAGGCTATTTAAACAAAAGGAGGCCTGATGGCCCCTTAACTTCAGCCCAGCTGGATGTGGGAAAAAAAACACCCCTCGTTGCCTGCACGTTGCTGCTGGAAATGGAAAGCAGACAATGTGCAGGCGCTGCTGAACGTGTCCCGGTGTCTTACACCAGGACAAGTTCAGCATATTTCTGTGGGGCCCAACTTCTTGGCAGGGGGGACGGCGTCCACCCTGTGAAAATAGTGGGTGGACGCCGTGTACCTGCGTGTACCCCCGACTCGTGCCCTGATTTACAGCACATCTTGGGAGTGTGGGTAAGCAGCGAAAAGACGTGGGTTCAGAATTACAAGAAAGTGCTGCAGCGCGGCACCACAAGCCCTTTGGCTGTGCCACGCTGCGGCACTTCCGAAGCACAGGAATGCGACATATTTACAATGATATATCGCATTCCTGTGCTCTCCCCTGCGCTGGCGCACAAACAGCTGCCATGCGCCGGCGCAGGCACCCTTGTACCATGGTGCAAGGATGCCTGCGTCATGGGGAGATTGTTTTTGTGCAGGAAAGGGCACCTTCCAGCATTAAAACAATCACTACAGGCATTTTCCTCTTTCAATGTGTGCTGTAGAATGCAGCACGCATTGAAAGAGGAGAAAAACGAGGAGAAATGAAAACATTTCTCCTCGTTGCGCCTGCTACGCCATCCCTAGGGTGGCGTAGCATACTCACGATTTCCAGGTTTGCGATTCCTCGTAAATCTGGAAATGTGTCTGGTTCCATGGGTGTTGCGTGGGAGCACCCACAGCAACACCCATGGAACGCCCCTTTCACGCAAAGTGGCCGTATTTACAAGGACAGGAAAAGCCATGCAGGGTGGCTTTTCCTGTCCTTGTAAATATGGGGCAGAGAAATGCGCTGCCAGTGCGTCACAAAAAGTGACGTACTGGCAGAACAAGGGGCTTGTAAATCTGCCCCTCGGAATGTCACAGCGTGCTGTTTTCAGAGCCAGAAGGCAATAAAACAACAAATAACTAAATCAGGAAAGCAAAGCTTTTGTTATTTTTCGCGGCACCCGGACATGAAATTGCCGGCTTTGCACACCTTGGCCTATTTTGGGGTAAAATCGCGAAAAGCTGGGGGGAGGGGATCTGAATAAATTACCTTTTTTTCATTGCACCTATAAATGCTCCGTTAAACTCATGAAAAGTACGAGAGCTTGAAGCTGTTCATTCAGGAAGATAGCTACTAGCTTTGCGGCGCCACAGGTCTCAAGTGTTCAACGGATACCTTTTGACCTTGATTTTAAACAACACAGACTTTTTCATGATTGTAAAAGCAAAATGGAATTTAGGCGCGCAGGGTGGAGCTTGAAAACCACGTGCTAGATGTAGTTAAATCTGCCCAGTTTTACAGTTTTGTGTAGTGCAGATCAAGGCACTCACACTCCTGCATTCTCTAATTGTGAGTGCTAGCGTGGGTGTTCTTGCAGTATCTGGTCTGCTAATGTCTAGGCCTATATAGTGGCAAATGTAACCACCATGCATGCAGCGCTGGAAAGGCAGGGCTAGAGAGGTCTCTAGGCCAGTGGTTCCCAAACTTTTTTGACCCAGGGCTCCCTTGACCAATTGACTGTTGGCTGCGGCTCCCCATTACATTACTTACTTTTGGCGGGGATGTAAGCGCGATATCGGGAGTATTTGCATTTTAATCCCTCAAAATAACTGGGATGAATGTAAGGAGAATAGTGAGTGCAATGCAAGGATATGTCTACTATCACTTTTCACAATATTTGTGCACCCTCTGGCCATGCGTGACTGCATCTGTTTGCTGTTAGTGAGCGCTCAGCCTGGAGTTGGACAGATCTAGGCTAAACCAGCCAGGGGCACCGGGGTGCTATGGCGCACAGTTTGGAAACCACTGCAATACGTGCTCCACTTTCCATAGTCTTCCTATGCCTTATTTGTCCCTTTTTATACCCACTCACATCATCTCTCTCTCTCTTACAGTTCCTCAATAAGCACTACTATATAGCATTTCCGTACTCACTGAACTGTAAGCTCTCATCTTCACTTTTGCTTTAGTCACCTCTAAAGGACTTTGACTCATCTTCTTCAATTCTTAGGAACAATAGTCTCACACCAATGGCACTCATTTGGTGACTTTCTTCCCTGTTCTTCTATTTGTCCCTCTACTAGTGCCTTCCTTCTTTACCATCCTTTTGATTGGATAATTTGCAACCTTCCACTGCTGACAGAGACAATTATTTCAATTGCCGTTTAGCATCCCATGGGGGGACATGGCTTTCTTCTCTTCCTCCCCAACATCCCTGTGCGTTCAACACCACCCTAATTCATTGCTGCATAGTTCATCCCAATCCGCTTTATTTTTTGTAAATACTCTGTAGGTAGGCCAGCAGCTTTGCACTGCTACCAGGTATTCACTTCTCTGCTCATCACTGCTACCAGTTCATGCTTGCTTTATACTTTTTTAAAACTTTGTTAGTGAATGCCCTTGGACTACAACCTTACTATTACCAGAGTAAGATATCAAACAATGACTAAGTGTTTCTGCATCGATACATACACTGCTATTAACACTTGCTTTTAGGAATTGCAAATTATCAACAAATAACCAAAACAATACTGGAAATGAAATACAGGCCAAAACAACATTGTAATGGGTACCAGCAGTTTTTGCAGCTACAAGGTGAAAAGTATCAAAAGGCATGGCATGTAATAGGATCTGGTACGCTCTAAGGAAGCATCCAATTGTAAAGATCACACACACACACACACACACACACACAAGGCAGTAAGGCAGTTCCAGCTTGGCAGCACCCTGCCTGTTTGATAAACATCTCTCTTATCTAGATCTAGTAAATTACATTTCCTGTACTTTTCGGTGTGAAAAGTTTTAATTACCTCCTCTGGATTAAAAGAGGAAGCAAGAGCGGGTTCTCCGGACGCTGTGAGACCACCTGGTACAGCACAGATGCCATTCTCTCTTTTGTAAAGCTGAACATACGCATATTTTTCACAAAATGACATGCTACCTTTATCCTGTAGCCGTCTGTACATTTCTGCTTCGGACTTTTAAATCAATCGGCGGTTCTCTGGTGGTGACCAGTTGATCAGTGCATGTTTGTATCCAGAAAGAACCCTTAGCGGTGATATGCACCGATGGCTGAGAGACTGGCTCTTCTGCAGGACAACGCACTAACAGACAGCGCTGCCTCTTGTGGTGAAAGGGAAAGTTACTGAAGCATAACAGAATGGAAAGTTGCCTGCTTTAATGCCTCCTTCGTGCAACTGTGTCACTAAGTGCCAGCAAGTGGGCGCCAGACGAAGCGCACTCGGCCTGCAATTCATAATGTGCTCTGCTCAGCTACTGTGACCTCGGCGCCCCTGGCTAGTTTTTGTGGCGCACAGGGGTGCCGCGGCGCACAGTTTGGGAAGTACTGCTCTAGGCTGAGCTTCGTGCCATTTGAATGAGCAATACTAAGAGTGAACATAAGGGGGCACCATAGGACCATGTCAAACAGTGCTGTCCGTGTTAATTTCAGAACTTCCTTGGGAATTAGTCGCTTTAAGGAGACATCAACTTTGCGATTTTGTTTAATCCGTACCAAGGTGCTAATAAACCTCTATGGTATGTATTTTTTAAGTGGGATGGTACTTTATTGCATTTCTTCTTACCTCAGTCCATACTGTTGTCAAAGTTAGTTTTGTATTTTATCTACGTGTCTACATTATGGCCCCAGGTAATTTCAGAACCACACGTTCAGCTTTTCCAATTCAGTCTGGTTCCTTGTAATTCACACCTGCAGACGTCAGCGGGCCTTTAAGCCAATGGGCCAGTTGGAAGATTTTTAGGTCTCGCCTGAGCCAGCGCATGCGCTGCCCTGGCGAGACTTTTAGTAAGCGGGTTTTGAAAGTGCAAACAGCAGTGGCTTTTGCTGGCGACCAGCTTGCGTGCACGTGAGCGTGCACGCGCGCAACCGCCAGCTTTCAGCGCCCGATCAGGTGCCATCTGTCTTTCCTCTCACTTAATTGCTTTCACGCTCCTCCCCTCCCCCGCCGCGTCGCGCTGCTTTCACTTTCGCGCACGGCCAATGCTTGTTGACTTAATAGGGGACCCCGTGAAGGGTTGGGGTCTCCACTGCCCGAGGTGGGCAGCAGAGGTCTGCTTTACGCCCCTGGTAAAAGCATTTATCTCAGAAGCAAGCATCTGTTTGAGACTACAACGCTAAACAACATCAACAGCCCTCGTGAAAGTTTTATCCTCTGTAGGTTCACATGCTTTCGATTCGATGTTTTCCCAGCAAGCACCGGTCGCCTTTTAAGAACAGAAGTGAGGGCACTGTTCCCAGATTCAGAAGCTACAATAACTAGTGTAATATTACACACACGAGTGTCTACAGGAAGGAGCTGAAAAGCATTTTAATTCTGGGAAAGAAACGCCGAGTTGCAATGTGATTAAACAGCATGTTTCCAGCTTAAACAGCATGTTTCCAGCTGCCGTCTATGTCGTAGTCGACCCAGCCCCCGTTTCTCTAGACTCAGCACTACCGCCACCAAGGCTTCCCCTCCCTTCGACTCCTGGGGCGCTCGTTCCACGGTTACCTTCCTCCGACCACAAAACCCTGGCGCCGAGCTCAGCTCCGGTCCGTCCATTCTCCTGAGCCCCGCACCTCGGGCCTGCGCCCGTCAGGTGTCACTGGCTGCATGTTAACCACTCAGAGAGTAAGCGGTCACCGCCCCCTCTCGGAGCGCGCTCGCGCGCACCCACGCACACAGCGGTGAGGCCCCGCAGCCACTCCATGTGACATAGCTATGCGATGAGTCACCGGCTGTTTACAGCCTTCTGCAGCTCACATTCCCACAGACTCCGCGGGCACGCCCTCCCTTTGCACTGCTCAGGAACCCCAGACTGCTTCTCTGGTGGTGCGAGGGGCTGGGAAGGGGGACGAAACGAAAGTGGCAGAGGCAGCCAGGCTGTCGAAACTTTGGGGGAAGAATTCGGATTACAGAAACGCTTCAAAAACAAGGTTTATTTTAAATTGCATAGCCCACACTTTGCCCAGATGCAAAGCGCCAAAGGTAGGCAGATTTTAACGACAAATAAGGTCTGCCTGTCGTGTGCCCCTATAATCAGTTTTTACGCTCGCGCTAACGCGGTCCCCAATTTAGGATTTTCTAGTTCGCTGATTTTGCCCCCTAACCACATATTTAGATGATCAATGCAACCTTTTGTGAATATAATTTTACATGATGACAGACAGTCTGTAGTGGGAGGTAAAGCCAAACGTCCACTATTACAAGTGGACAACAAACATTGGCATAGCCAATAGGTCTCGCCTTTGGGACCTTATAAGTGTTTCGCCATGCAACAGTTAATGTTGTTGCACCAAGGATATTGTGCTGGATAACTAAACACTTATAAGGTCCCAAAGGCGAGACCTATTGGCTATGCCAATGCTTGTTTTCAGATGTCTTGAAAAACAGAGCAGCTGGAAAGGTGTCATATTCCAAGACTTTCAAAGGCACTAATTTAATTGGGAATTCTCCTTATTTCCGTTAATGCCAAGCAATCTATTTTGGTAGTCATCCAAAACCTACTATCATTTTTTTGAGCAGTTTGATAGTTCAAACCTGACTTTGCAGTAAATGGTTTGATAGAAACATGTCCCAGACTTACAGCTTAACTTTGTCACATCCGGACCTGATTTATATATGTATAAAGAGAGAAGTATGTCACCTGGATCTCCTTTTGGCGCTGAGCTTAAGCAGATCTGGCTGCGAGGAGTGAGCAGAGTCAGAGCTAAAACAGATTCCATTAATCAAACAGAAATAATGTAATCGCTTTCCTGAACGACAAGTAATTCGAAGCTTGTTCCAAACACGCAGACAGGCAGCTCCACACTTTAACCTCTTGGAAGCGGAAGCAGCAACCCTGAAGATGTATTGCACTATTTCTTAAGACTGGACCGCGTTGTTCTGGATCCGCTGGAGTCTGGTGATCTGGCGTTATGGACGATCCAAATAGAGGGCATAGCAATAGCCCAATCTGGACATGATGGCGTGTTGTATTACGGGTGTCCCCTGCAGTTTTCGGAGGAAGATGAGAATTTCCCTCAAGGCCTTTAACAAGCCAAAGCCAGTGTTTGCTATGGGCAGGCATGTAAATTAATCTGTGAGATTGGGGATCGAAGGGTGGGGAGGGGGGGATGAGGGGGAGGGAGGGTGAATCGCAATTTTTTCAACTGAATAAACGATAGGCCGCAGGGTATAGGGGATGGGGGGTGAACTGTTCCCAAGAGGAACAGGGTCAGTACTGATTTGCCTTAGGTGGCCCATTAGGTAGGCCTTTGTATGGAGCATGGGTACTCACACACTTTCCCAGGTGCCACAAAGTTTTGTCTGTGATGTGACCGAGGGGTGGTGTAAGGGGTGTGTGTGGGTAGGGGATTTGCGGTAAGGTGGGTATAGGGGAGGCAAAGCATATACATTTAGTGTCTGAAGTGCATAACGTGAAACGCAAAACTTGGGATTAATCCCAGCTTCTGCACTTAACTTAATTATGTGATCCTAGGCAACTGTTTTATTTCACTTTCTCTTCTTTTTCTTCATTATCACATATGTGGATGTTGAAGTACATGACTTCAGGATGTGTGTCCTACAAAACCTTCTTCTGTATTTGATTTCATAAACTATAATGTTGTTCAACCCATGCCACCCAAAGAGTGCATATTAAAAACTAACTTGACTCTTTGGGGCATATTTACAAGCCCCTACCACCACCATAACGTCACTTTTCTCAACGTTGTGGTGGCGATAGGGGCTTCGCATATTCAAAAGGCGGCGTTAAGCAACTTAACGTGGCTTAGCGCCGCCTTGTGAATAAGGCACCCTTTCACACTATACTCAGAGTGAAAGGGGTGGGCAATGGGTGTTGTGATAGGCGTTCCACCGCAAGACCCATTGATTTAGACACTGCCCCATATTTACAAGAGTGGCGTAAATATGGGGCAGTGCCAAAATTAAGACCAGGGAAAACCTGGTTTTACCCTGGCGCAACGAGGACAAATGTTTAATTTCTCCTCATTTTTGCTGCATTGTGCAGCACACATAGAAACAGCAAAACGCCATTGATTGTTTATGTGCAGGAATGTGCCCCTTCCTGCACATAAACAATCATTAAGAAAAAATGACATTTTTGCAACTTCATTAAGCAGCACACATAGAAGTTTCAAAACGTCATTTCAGATTGTTTATGTGCAGGAAGAGACACCTTCTTGCACTTAAACAATCATTCCCGTCAACGCAGGCACCCTGGCACTATGGTGCCAGGGTGCCTGCGTTGGCGCTAGGCAGCTAAATTAATGCCAGCACAGGGGGAAATGCAAGGCTGCACCGTATTCTTGTAATACGGTGCAGCCCTGCATTTCAGAAGTGGCGGAGCGGGGCGTTAAGCCAAGGAGGCTAACACCGCGCTCCGCCACTTACTTGTAAATATGCCCTTTAGTCCTCTATTGGCTGTTGTCAGGGTAGGGGGTGGGGGCAGAATGAAAGTTTCCACATTCATGTTTGAAAACTATCACTTTAAAAATAATACTTCTGAATGCACTGTTATAGTATGATGTGCTAAAGTGAAACGGTTCTGCATGTTAATGAAATGCACTTTTTAAATTTTGCACAGACTTTATCATACTTTCACACTTTTACTGCAAGATGTCTTTAAAAATGAAAATGTTTCTAAATGTAAGCGGTGCAGTACACACTCGTTACTTCCTTTCTTTAACTTAAATTAACCTTTAAGTAAATGCTTGTCTGTTCATTTAACATCTTTTTAATGTTTGTCCTGAATCAAGTAAACAGCAGCACAGTGCTCCAGGGCTGCTGTTGACCAAGGGGCCGCTTCTAAAGGCCAGGATGGCAGCATGCGGCGCCCGGGCCTTACTTTGAGTATCACTGGTCTAGAGTGACACAGTGGGTGAAAAAAGATAGGATGGAATGCTACCCAGAGTGATTGCCAGTAATTAAACTATTTGAAAATATTTGGCCCTTCATCTTTTGGGTGTTTGAAGTCCAGTAGTATGCCTGGAAACCTGGTGCAGCTTTCCAAGTCCACTACTGCCAATGTTTGTGATTTCCGAAAAGTAGTCATTTTTCATCCATTCAAGGAAAACTTCTGTGGGTGCAGATTTACAGTTATTTGTGGAAAACCGGTCACTATATATAAATTCCCAATCCAAAAAATGAGCAAGTTATAACCTCCTACTGAAATTTGAATGATGAGAAAAACCAACTCAGATATAGCAGACCCAACTCAGGGCCCCCAGATACAACTACCTAGCCAAAAATGCATTTATTTGGGGGGTGTCACAACTCAAACACCCCCCTGAAGCTATGCCCCTGGATATGGCAGAAATATGATGTTTGAAAGCCAGGTTGTTAGCCAAGATTACTTCCAAGGATATCACTTTCTCCTGGGGACTTGGATGCTTTCCCATGGGACCGGGCCATAAACAATTATCGTAGTGGAGTCTATGCCTGCCCATATGCATGAGCTCTGTTTTGTTGGCATTAAGCTTTAAGACAAAATGTTTCACCCACTGCTAAACTACCCCCAAGCAGGCAAGCAACTTCTTTGCTGAAAGGAGGAGCCTGAGCATCCAGGTGGATCAGGATCTGAGTATCATCAGCACAAAAGCATTGCACAACAACCAATGAAAGAATGATGCCTAACACTGGTCTTGTGTGCAGATAAAAAGGACGTGCAACTGTGAGGATCCCTGAGGCACACCACAAGTCACTGGCTTGCTGTCAGATCGAAAAGTTGCTAATCTTAAAAATTGATACTGATCAGCTAGGAATGGCCTAAAAATATCCCAAACAGTGTCATTACCATCCACCTCTGTAAGTCTGGTCATCAGCATCTGGTGATTGTTTGTGCTGAAAGTAGTGTAGAGATCTAGTAAGATCACCCCAGCTGCATTGGCGTCGCCCAATGTAAATCTGATGCCGTCAGAGCTGTTATGGCACTTTCTGTACCCTACTAAGGTGAAAGCACAACTGCCAGTCACCCTAGTTGTTATCCTCTTCTAGAAATCCCGAGAGTTGCTTGGTGATCACCTCAGCCAGGATCTTACCAAGGGTTAGCAGCAAAGTGATTGGGCAAAAGTCTTTTTTGCATCAGCTGAATCCAGGCTCCCTTTGTTTCTTTTTATTCTTTAGAAGTGGAGGGACTACGCCCTTCCAGACTACTGGCACTGTGCCTGACAGCAGAGAAAGGTTAAATAACTCTGTCATTTTCCCTACAAAAGCCACAGCTACAATCTGAGGCACCGATGGGGGGTCCAAGGATTGTCAGGAGAGCCTGATTTCAATGTATCCAGAAGAGGAGCAACTTTTCAGGGAACCCTTACCTGAAGTCTGTCCAATTTAGGTGGCACTTCTCCAATTTGCTTGTTCCATTATTGTGTTTTGGATGTTCGAAGGATATGTTTGACCAGCTTAGCTACATCTTTATTGTGTGGTTGATGATAAATCCGAGTGACTTGGATGCAGGGACCAAGGACGAAGAGATTGTACTGGCGAAAGGGGTTATTATCAATATTTGAAGGTTGTATTTTAAATTTATCAGCCTATAAAGTATTTTTACATTTATTTTCTGTTTCTCAGCTTGCACCACCCAACAGGCGTCTACGACCTTAAAAAATAATCCAGTTGTAGCTGCATCGAGTGGAGATTCAGTGAATTTGACATGCCCCCGTGGATGGCACAACCTCACCCGATTCCGCTCTGAGTGGGAATTTCATGGCAAACATAAGGAGTTATTCACCCCAGAATCCACAGAGAATAATAACCGGATGTCCATCCTAAAAGATGAAAACAAGGGAGTTTCAGTCCTGAAGATCACAGGTGTGAAGCTCAGTGATGCTGGGATCTATCGCTGCACAATCCATGTCATTTTACCACCGCCTGCATATAGTTTCCAAGGAAAGTGGACCAAGCTTGTGGTATTTGGTAACGTATGATCTAATAAATCATATTATCTATAAACACCTGTGAATGGGCTTGCAGTTGTACGGTGGTTGTGCAAATATTTTGCTTTAGAATGACACTTTACTGGCTGCCAGGTGTGGTTTGATTAGAGAATGAGGTTGGGAAGGCAGGTCTAGCTTTCTGGCTTCAGTTACTAAGGTGGTGGGAGAGAATTGCTCTTCTCATTTCAGAAAAAAACATTACATTAGATGCAAGGAGTAGCTATTGTTAAGAAGAAGCCTGTTTTATTATTGTAAATGTGGCATTTACATAGCACAGACCTCACTGCATGTGTAGCTGAGCGCTTGACATAAATCAATAGATTACATAGTACTATTCGGCAGCACATAGACACACATCATACTAAGCAACAATCAGCAACACACCAGCCTATATTTGTAGAGTAGAATGAACACAAAACTATTAGGAGTGAAGAACAAGTAACAGCTATAACAGTGTCAAAGGACGGGTGTATGAATTATCCGGTTTCAGGTGGTGTCTGTATAGATGAGTTTGTAGGGCTTTGCGAAAGGCTAGGAATATTTAACTAACTTGGTCTGAGTTCTTCTGAGAGCTTGACAGGACAAAGTTTGATAGAAAGGTTTGATGATTTGTCATAAGGATTTAAAGAAGTAGTGTCACTTTGCCTCTGGTTTGGCTATTTAGAAGTCAAGTCTGGTCTCTAGTGACAGCCGGTGGAGGTCTCGTATTTGGGTGAGATGCTGTCTGATTCTTTTACTCTCTTGATAAGTTATGCATCAGAGTGTAAGATGCCTCTAAGAGGTGCCACTGAGGTTTTATGGAGACCAGCTAGCATAGCGTTGCTACAATCAAGGTGAGAAAGAACCATAGGTTTTACCACTGTTCTGAAACCTGCTGGTGGAGTTGTGGGTTTGAGCTTCCAGAAGAGGTAGAGTTGGAAAGAGCCCGTTTTGGCCAGCTTAGCTATGTGGAGTAGCATATAGTTATTTTCTAGTCAATGATACATCAGAGTAGCTTTGCTGAAGGGACCAAGAGGGGAGATGACCAGAGGGGAGAGTATATAAAGCGCAAATTATACTGGTGTGAGGGGTTCTTTTGCGTATAGGAGTAGAAACTATCATTTCTTTCAGTTTAGTTTAAACTTGAACACGTTCATTACGTTTGTTAGTGTTATCAGGAAGACTCGAAGATTTTCAAGTCAAGTTGGGTATCAACTACATCCAGTTGATCACTGATGGTTGTTAATGCCCTTTTCTTTGACCATATCGCTCAAAGTTACCATCTATAGGTTGAATAGTTAGAGGGATAATGTGGAGTCCTGGAGCAGCCCACATTTTAGTGGTAAAGCAGAAGGCTGAAATGATTCTATTGAGATCTTGGTGACAGGAAGGAGAAAAACCATATCAGTACTTGATGGTGAATAAGATAGTGAGAATGGTTTCATGGTTTATGGTAACAAGTCTTGCATGACCAGGAGACCCGAGGCCCCTCCATTCTAGGTTGCCCAGAATTGCAAGAGTAGCGTTTCTGTAGTGTCTTTTGGTGCTGAATTCTGATTGGTAAGCCTTTTGGAGGTTGCTTTCAGATATGATTGCTAGAAGTTGTACTGAAAACGCCTTTGTAATTATTTTTCCTAAAAAGGGCAATTTGGATACTGGCATGAGGTTTTGATACTCCCTGGTTTGTGTTGGGAATGAGGAAAGTTGATTGAGATTATGTAGGGAGCAGATTTTAAATAATCAGGAAGTCAGTGGGTTTTAGTGATGTCTCAATGATTGTGAAGCTTTCTAGAAAGACGTGGACAGAGTAGTGCATTAGCATGGATGTAAGAAGATTGTTGAGGTGATCTGCAAAAATGGAATTATATCCTGGTGGGCGGTAGATTATGTGAAAATAGATGTGTTTGCTCTGTATACGTTTGATCAATATTGACATCAGTCCAAAGAGCAGGAGGAGGGTGAGTCTAAGTGTTTAGAAGGACTGTTTGTTTTTGTGCACGATAGCAAGACCCTCTCCGGTTTTGATCAGTCTGTCTTGTGTAAGGTGTCATATCTGCGAGGTAGCAGTATGATGAAAGAAAGTGCAGATGAGTCAGAGAACCTAGGGGCATATTAGCAAGGGCCTTATCGCCGCTTTAGCAGCACTTTTTGCCGCTAAAGCGGCGATTTTTTTATCGCCCTATCAGCAAGCTGTCGCTAACAGGTGTTAGCGACAGCTTTCTGGCGATAGCGGCCCGTTTTCCCATCGCCTTGCATGCCAGCGATATTTATCGCTAATGACATGCAAGGTAGGCGTTCCCAACTAAAAGCGACTGAAAACAGTCGCTAACACAACTTCCCCCTATTAGCAACGCAAGCAAAGCGATAAAAAAATTTGCGCTAAGCGCGAATATCGCTAGAATTTAACACCTGCTAAAAACATGACTTACCTGTTTGTAGAATAGGAGGTGGATTGTCAGCCTAAGTCCCCCATGGCGTTAATGCGTGAATATCGCTGGATTTCCAGCGATATTCACGCATTTCGTCGCTATCGCTGGATATTTTATCGCATTGGAGATAAACCTTGCTAATAGCATGTTATCTCCGCGATAATATCCAGCGATAGGCGGCGTTAAATAAATACGCGCTAAGCGCGGTTAGCGATAATTTTCGCCTGTTCTTGCTAATATGCCCCCATGTTTCTATGATAAAGATTAGGTCTAAGTTGTGTAATGTAATCAGCTCTGCAATATCAGCAGCATGCACTGGACATATCTACCAATGATTAGAGCACACTTTAGATGTGAGTCTTGTCTGAGTACAGAGTATGATGTTGTAGTGCTGGTGATTTGCAGTCGGTTCTTCATATGAATGCATTGATTTTGTACATCTTCTTGGTCGCACCACATCAGAAGATGGATAATTAGGAAAAAGAAAAGTGCCACAGCTCTGCCATGAAGCAGAAGATTTTTTTTTTTTACCTCAATGGAAGCACAATTAATCATGACATTACAAATAACCATATTCTTCATTTCACAGGATGGATGAAGCCCAAAAGAGCTGATCTTAACACCAATATGGCAGTGTATGATCAATTACTCCAGACATTAGGTTTTTCTGAGTCTCCTCTCCTACTACCCTATAAAGTACCCTTTAAACTATCCCTGCCACTTGTGCAGGGAGCACCATTGCTTTGTAGCTAAGTTCACACTATACAAGTCCACATGCATACATTAAGTCACGTCATCTCTGGCAGATATTACAGAGTTTTATCCACAGATATCTGATGAAATATCGATGTAATGCACACATTGCAACATCATTTGCACATATGACGCCATCTGCATGGAGGTGCATACTGGCGAAATTATCTAATTAGGCTTCAGACCAGAACAAAGAGGCCCTTAACCCAAAGGAAACTGTATAATTGTGTGGAAGAAACAGAAAAAATAGCGGCGTACTTGATCAATTTCTTCTCTGATATTTAGGCCTCGTGTGCCGGAGAAGGACAGTATACAGGGATATCTGATAGGTGACTCAGACAGAAAACTGTTTAATATCCCGTATAGATTTTAGCATCAATTAGCCCCAACATGACCCTGTACCTGGTAAAAATAAAATCTGCTGTCTTCGACCATGTCTTTGTCGCTTTTAAACTTTCCTGCATCAAATGAATACAATTTGGCATTATCTGGCCATATTTAGTGCAATAGTTTGGTATAAATGTTGTAGTCAAAGTTATGCACAGCTGTCCTTTTATTGCATCTACCTCCATCCAAGACCATATTGGTTTCATTATGGAAAATCCATATAAGACACATGAAAGATTCATAGTATTTAGGGTTGATGAAAATAATGGTCTTAAACTAGCACAATACTTTTTCCATTTGTATGTACACTATCCTACTCAGGCAATACTCACCCACGTTTATAACTCATCTCACATCTGCTGAAAAACACACTTGAAGTGAATGAGTGACAGGAGGAAGTAGTAACACAGCTGCATACTTGCATATCCCTTTCCCGAGCACAGGGAGAGATCTGAATCATTCTGTCTGAAATAGCTAATGATAAATGTGCAATTAGGTATTTGAGTGGCCTAGTGGCCCACACTTTTTATATATTTTGTGCATTGTGTGTGTGTCACATATAGCTAGTAATCTGAGGCTTCACTGGCTGTCATGTGTTCTTCACAGCACCTCCAAGAGTCTGGCTTTCCTCAAAGTCTGCGCCTGGGTCTCCCTTTGTAGAGCAGGTGACGTGTGCAGTGAGTGAGTTCTATCCAGCCCCCATAAACATCACAATGACGTCTGCATGTGGAGGACCACAGGAGTTGGAGAACAGCATGACACAGATACAGAACCCTGACGGGACCTACAGCACAACACGGAGAGCTCTACTGAACACCACATGCTGCACAGATGGGACAGAGGTGGCCTGCTTTGCAAAGCATGAGACCGGGGACTGGAACAGGACTTTCAGGATCTCACATGTGAAGAATAAAGGTATTAGCACTTAGAAAGGGTATGCGCTCTGGCAAAGTAATATACACAAAAGCTACAGAATGAAAAAACTGAGTAACTGTTATTCTATCATTCATTGTTTACATGGCTTCTGGGGCCTGTTCCTGGCTTTTATATGCCACTGACATTTTGCAAAAGTGCGATAACCAAATAATGAAAATATTTGATGATTTCCATAACACCTACCAGTGGAGTACTATCTCTTAGTCACCAGACCTCTGCTAATCATGAATTTAATCTATCGGCCACTGCCTTTCAAATACTGACTGCTTCTTGTGACTGATGCAGGTTTGCAAACACACACGTGCCTGTGACGGAAGCACGGCATCACCTGCATAAAAGATCAATTGACAGGTTGAATCACGTAATAATTAAAGGTGCGTGGTATACATGTTCAAAGCATTCAACAGGATTTCAGTGCATACATTGTATTTTAGAAGCACGGGATCAGTACACACCTGTGTTTGAGCCCATTCAGTACATACATTCCACCCACAAGTGACCCGTCAAATAGGTTCAGACCATTTCCAGGTTTTGTAGTGTAACTCGATCAGAAACAAATACATTTTTCGCTATTTCTCATACTCTTGTGTTTTTTCCAAAGTCCATCCCAAACTGTACAGTTAAAAGCTGCAGTGTAGTCTAAAACAGATACATATAACTGGAACTATGGAAACAGCAGTAAGAATTAAGGCAAAACATCACTGCTAAAGTCAGGTAAAGTGTATAACGTGGCATTCTGTGGGATACTAACACCACATGGAAATAGACTCAAACAGTCTCAGACAATGGGCAAATTTTGAGCAGGGTGACAGAGCATGATTTTCAATTTGTATTACATGTAACAATCGCAAACAATAAACATACTATGCACTGTACACTGTGTTAAAATAGTTGTACTTGAGGTTATGCATCACGTACAAAAGCCATGCAAAGCTATGTTTATCATACAGAAATGTTCTATCAAACCAGTGATTAGTATCGCTTCTGCTAACAACAGCCATCTGTGTTCCCTTAAAATTGTTAAACCTACATTAGTCATCTATTTATCGTGCATACCAATTCTCCAAATTCTTCAATTCTGACTTTATTCTACTGCTCATTTCTCAATTAATTTATTTGAGTTACATCCCTTACAGCATGAAATCTAGTTCAGAGTTAACGCCAATAATAAATTAGCCAATATGCCTGGCTTCAGCAACGAATGTGATGGATATATATAATTTTTTGTGCAAGTATATCCCTACTTGACTCTTTAGGTTAGAAAAATGTATAGACATGTATGATTCAATGTCAGAATTAGAGTTGAAAACAAGGGTGTTATTAGATTGGCTTAGTGTTATTGCTATGTGCTCTGTAAGTTCCTGTTGGACCTGGCATCCTTGGCGTGGTTTTCCCCTATCTTTTTGCCTCTGCCTCCTGTATTTTTTGCTGTGTGCTGAATTTCGTTTTTGCTGGTCTAGATGCTTTGGGCACTTTGCCACTGTTGATCAGTGCCAAAGTGCAAGTGCTTCCTCTGTAAATTGTGAATATGAATTGGTGTTTCCATGATTGGCTTGTTTGACTTACTACTAAGTCCCTAGTACAGTGCACTGTGTGTGCCCAGGGCCTGTAAGTCAAATGCTGCTAGTGGGCCTGCAGCATTAATTGTGCCACCCACACAACTAGCCTTTCAAAGGGGTCTCAGACCTGCCACTGCAGTGTCTGCGCGCAGTCTCTACTGCCATGTCTACCTGGTAAGTGCACCCACTTGCCAGGCCCTAACCTTCCCTTTTATTACATGGGAGTCACCCCTAAGGTAGGCCCAAGGTACCCCTGTGGGCAGGGTGCAGTGTATGTGAAAGGTAGGACATGTACTGATGTGTGTGACATGTCCTAATAGTGAAATACAGATGCATTTCGTTTTTCACTATTGAAAGGCTATCTGTCCCGTAGGATAGAATGGGAGTTTATTTATGTCATCTTATGAGTATAACTTCCCATTGGAACAAGGTAGAAAATGGAGTTCAGTATGCCTGAACTCAGAATATAAAAATGCATCTTTTAGTAAAGATTATTTTTATATTGTGTGTTTGAAAATACCACTTTTAGAAAGTGGGTATTTTCTTGCTTAGCCATCCTGTGGGCCTCTGCTGGTTTGTGGATTGACAGGGGCTGAGGATGTGCATTCACTGTATACAGCCACTAGGGGGGGTTGAGGTGTGTCCTGCCTTTCCTGGATGAGTCAGGGCTGGGCTGAATAGACCTGGTCTGCATTTAGAGTGGGGGAGGATATTTCCTTGCACCTGAATGGGCCTGGTCTGCCTTACACAATCCTGTCTCCACCTCCTGCCGGGAAGCTGGACCATAGTGGACAGAACTGGTTTTGACTGAGCACAGAGCCTCTCTGCCACAAAAGAATAAAGAGAAATTGAACATAAATAGTGGGGCCCAGACCCCAGAACTTTAGAATACTTCTGGACTCAAGAGGAACCTCTGCCAAGGAGAAAAGCTGGGAAAGCTGGAGGAGAAGTACTGCACCTTTGCTGTGTGCTGTCTGGGGTTGGCCTGCAGTGGCTGTTTCTGCCAAGGAGAGGACAATGATTGTGTGCTGTGTATCCTTTTTGAAGAAGATCTTCAAGGGCTTGAAGTAGAGCTTGCCTCCTGTTGTGAAGTCTCAGGGATAGAAAGACTTCACCACCAGCTCCCATGAACTTCCTTGCTGGGAGTTATGACCTGCAAAGAGGTGCCTGTTCCTGTGCTGGGCCTCTGGAGGTTGTTCCTGCTGCTGGGAGCTGGAAAAGAGACACAACTAAGAGAAGCGCGATGCATCCGCACCCGTTTCCGTTGAATCACTGCTGTGCCGCTAAAGAAACCGACGCAGCGCCTGCCCGCAGCTGGAGAAATCGCTGCAAGCTGAATCCTGTGCACCGATCTCCAAAGTCCGAGATCACCGCAGCGATTCTGACGAAGGCCCTGCTGTGCAGCTGCAAGAACCAACACATTGTGGGACCTCGGCTGGAGAGATCAACGCAGCACTGTTGCCGCCACCGGATCTAGAACCAACGCATCCCCGATCCCCACGCATCACCCAAGGGCCCAAGTCTACAAGAACGCTGGGGCCGCAGTAAGAAACCGACGTATCACCTCCCCTTCAGTAAGAAACCGACCCATCACCTCCCCTTCAGTAAGGAACCGACGTTTCACCTCCCCTGCGTGGCAGTAAGGAATCAATGCATCACCTCTCCTGCAGTAAGAAACAGACGCATCACCTTCCCTGGGCATAAGGAACCGACACATCACCTTCCCTGCGGCTGTTTTTGTTTATCATTTTGACGCATCCAAGGTACTTTGTGTTGAAAGTGTCTCATCTATAGTTTGCTATGAACAGAACTGTTTTTACCTTCTAAAAGTCATATTTTGATTATTGTATGTTGAATTTTTGTTGTTTTGATCTTGTTTGGTTTAGATAAAGATTACCTATTTTTCTAAACTGGTGTGGTGTCCATTTGTAGTGTTTTCACTGTATTTCTCTATATGTGCACAAATTCTTTACACACTGCCTTTGAGATAAGCCTGTCGCTAGTGCCAAGCTACCAAGGGGGTGAGCAGGGGTTATTTTAGAAGTGTATCCCCCTTACCCTGACTAGGAAGAAGGGTCCCTACTTGGACAAAAGTGTAAACCATTGCCAACAAGAGACCCCCATTTCTAACAGTTCCACATTGGGCAACCCAGTAAATTCCTTACAAGATACTCCAAACAACCAGTCACTGACCTCAAGAGGGGAATCTTGAGAGCTTCCGAATCCAGAACCACTACACTTTGCAATACAGTTTAAATGCCACACTTTCCCATCACTTAAACATGCTGAATTCTTCAAACATGTCAAAGTCTTCAACAGTTTAGAAAAAGAACTTTCACCCTTGGGAAATTATGTGCACCTAATCTCCTTCTGGCGATGCTACTTCAGTGCTTGCACTTTACCACTTCTGTGGACCATTCTACTTTCCTTGACTCACTCTTCCATCCCATGTTATCTTTGGTGTGCGGTTTTCTACTTCTCATCAATTCAAATGGACTGTATCCCATGACCGGGGGTGTGGGTCAGTATACCTGAAGCATTTTCCTCACTTCTACTCTCCAATTCTTACCACTTATGATTGCTAGCTCGTTAATGCCTTTTATTAGCCTATTGAATCTCAGTAACACCATTGCCACCTAGATGATACGCCGAAGTGCAATGATGTAGAATGCCATCTCTTTTTAAAAAGGTTTCAACCAAAACATACTTGAATTGTGAACCATTACCAATTATGCTTTTTTTAGGCAACCCTTCCCTCACAAAAACATAATCCAAAACTTTGACTATAGCATCAGCCCTCTCAATTTTCTCCAGACCCATGCAATTTAAAAAATGGTCAACCATTACAGTGACATATTAATATGCTCCTTTTTCATATTGTACTGTACGCATAATGTCAATACAAATGTTTTCCCACATTTCCCAACATTCACTACACTTATACAATAAACTAACAACTCATCTAAATAAAGCCGATACACTAGATTCTTATTTAAAAACCACGAGAAACAAGTTCTCCCCTATTATGGAACCAAAAACAATCACAGCAGATACACATTTTCAATCTATATTAGCCTTCCAAAACAATACAATCTCAAAATCTACAGATCCACTAAAAGCTAGCAGAGCAGCTGGCTACCTGCTGACCCCTGCCCTCTAAACATTTTCAAATAGATCCTTCAGTCAACATCTATCTCAATAAGAAATATTATCAATAGCGCCTTAAAAACAGGAACTTTCCCAGACATATGAAGGAAGGTACACATACGCCCACTACATAAGAAGAAGGACTTGGACTCAAAAGTTACAGACAAATCTCCAATGTACCTTTTGTTAACAAACTGATGAAAAGAGCAGCCATTCACCAGATCTCAGAATTCACAGAAGAAAATGAACCACTCTTAGACTCGCAAACAGGATTATCCTAAAAAAGAGGGACCAAACCTGCCCTAATTCCAATTTGGGAGGACCTAAACACCATAGTTAAAAACAATGATGTGGCTGCATTATTTCGCCTAGACCTTTCACCCGCGTTTGACACAATTCACCATGACTTATTACTTCTTAGACTGAAAGGCATTTGTAAAGATTGCATCACTCTCAATTAGATTTCCACTTACCTAAACAACTGATCATACCAGATTCACACCCTGCCTTTCTCCTCTAACTCTTTACTTCATACAAAACAGGAGTTCCACAAGGTTATATCGACACACCTCTACTTTTTAATGAAACTATTAGTAAATCTTATTAACAGTTTTGAACTTATGTACTACAACTATGCAGATGACACACAGATCATTCTCAAACTGGAACACACTAAGGACCTTATTTACGAGTGACCGCTGGACTCGCGGTGGCAGTCCGACCACTGCCACACTGCGGGCCCGCCTGCAGTGTTAGGAGTGTGGTGGTCTGACCGCCACAGGACCGCTGCATCCGCCGGGGATCCAGGATCCCGCAGCGGTCACGCAGCGGACAGGGGGCAGCAATATGCTGACGGTGCTGTTGCGGCACTGCCGAGCATATTCTGAGTTGCCAAGCTACAGCCATTTTCATGGGAGTGAGCTCACCATGAAAAGGGTGGCAGAGAGGCAACTAAGGGGGCCCCTGCCGCTCCTGGGTGTGCATGCAGGGGGGCACATTTTGTCCCCCCAAGAATTGCACCCCAGTTCCTGCACGGTGTGGCATGCATGCCACACCGTGCAGGAATATGCTGCAGGCGGTGTCACAGTAGCCAACTACAATAAGGAGCTCCAGAGGGTCATTCATCAGGTCGCCCTCCACTCTTAAATCACAATAAACACAAAGACCTGATGAAGAAGGGCAAAATTACGGCTTCCTTTATGACACTGGAGGGGGGGATTTTCTTTTAATATATCCTCAAATGCCCTGCTGGTTACTAATAATTACCAGTCTCATCCAGTCCCAAATACCCCACGATTTTTTCTAAAAATAATTGTTTATCAGTCCCCTCAACGCAAACATACCCCTTTACTAAGAAAGTGTATGAAAGCCAACAAAAAAGTATGTGAAGGTGAGAGAGTCCCTCAAGTGCTGGTTGGTTCTCACCGGTTTGCCCAGGTTTCTCATCATCGGAATCTCTCTCACCAGTGAAGAGAAAGAAAGAAAAACGTGTCCAGTATAGAAGAAAGAGCTGCAGACAATAATTTGTATGTCTAAAACAGACCCCATAAAGTGCATAGGAATAGTGTTCCTCCAACATAAAATTGAGTTAGGACTCACATGTACCAGACTCCAATTTTATTCCAAATCGTGAGCCTACTCAAATTTAAAACCAAATTGCACGTTGTAGACCATTTAAGGATGGGACAACATGTTTCATTGCCTATCGTTTGTTGCGGCAATTTCATCAGGGCTTGAGGTCGTCATTCACCTCACTGGACTCCAACTTTCATATGAAGAGTGACCGGTGGCAGCCAAGGTCAATCATACCGGCTTTCCACCATGTCAAGGGGTGTTGTCTTTAACTATAAATCCCCTCCGGCACATTCAGTTACCGTTAATACACCGCGTCTCCCTGGACAGTGGTCCTTCACTCGTTCCGGCGCCACACAGGAGCACCTGCTGTTAAGGCTCACCGCCGTAAGACTGCCACAGGCCACCCACCCACCATGGATAACAGTTGTAATTCGGTGGGTGGGCACACGACTGGCTTGGCGGTCTTCCTTTCGAATTGGCAGTGGCGGGCCTACAGGAGGACTACCAGACTCATAATTAGGCCCTTAGGACATAGGAACATCAACACTAAGGACATAGGAACATCAGAACTTAACACTCGCCTCTTAGCTGATGACAATGGATGACAATGGAATCAACTCAAGCTGTATGCTTCAAAAACTGAAATACAGACCTGTCCTGAATGAAAAATGTATAACCCCATATCTTTCTGGCTAGATGAACTGGGACCCCCCCAAACATAACTGGAAGTGTGTGATGTTGGTATGAAGAAATTCCTCACTCTTCCAAGGGAAGTAAATAGATTTATTTGTAACCCTGTGATGCGGTCTTCTCTCCATACAAGTTTCCAGCAACTGCCAGTAAAATACAAATCTCATGAAGGTTCCTGACACTAGGCTCTAGATTAGAATTCCTTCACACCCTTCCAAGCTTAATGCATTAATCTTTAGAAAGCAGCAACCGCCGATGCTAGTCCAAACAGCATTCTCATGAATTGGAAGCACACAACATGAGTTTTGAAGGTTGTTTGATGAAGTGGCAATTGATGGTATGGGGAAGACAATCAATTGACAAAAAGCAATTGCTAGCTTTTGTTTTAGACAAAAGTTCATTAATCCTTGGTAGAGGAAATCTGTCCAACAAAATGTTTTTATTCAAGTCACGCAAATCAATGCACAATCTAATTTTGTCGTTGGCGTGCCATGCCACCACCAATGGAGAAATCCAGTCTGATATCTCAATTAGTTCAATAATTCCAGACTCACAAAGTTTTCCTAACTCTTGTTCAACTTTTTCTCTTGTCAATAAAGGACTGTTCCTAACTCTATTGATTACTAGACATGTTTCATCTTTCAAGGTTATATTATGCTGGGAGCCCACCCAACTTTCCTACACTTCTGGAAAATACCACTGGGAATTTTCTTTTCTGATTGTGTCCATGTTCAACGCTCTCACTCACCACCATCACTTGTTCATGACTATTGGGATCAAGGACTATATCAAGGTACCTTTGATCCACCCACCCTTTAACAGAAGGTCCCTTCTCTGTGACATACAGTTTTCCATCAACTCTTCTACCTTTGACTTCAAATGGGACCCACCTGAAACCCATCATCAGAATAGTTTCTATGCAATACTGTCTGGGTGAATATCGCAACGTTCTAAAGCCTTTCTTAATGCCCCCACAAACTTAATCTTCCACACATCTTAGTTCACTATGGTATGGGGTAAACTGAAATCATCATCAATGCTTGTATCCACCCTCTCAGTATGCATCTCACAAGCAGGTTTGTTGCTGGACTTCATACTCAAACGCAACACACCTTCCTTCACATGTAGTAAACAAAACTGCCATTGCCAGACTCATCATTTTCAGAAGTACTTACTTTTTGCTCTTCTTTCACGCACTTAGCTTTTGGATGAATTCTTTTGTGTTTGTCTTTCTTGTTACACACTCTTACAAAATGCACAATTAATCTGGATCCTGAACATTTCTGATTCTTAGCTGAGCAATTCCTGTTAATAGATAAATGTTCAAAACTACATCTGTAACAATTATTGGTAACTGTTTACATTTTCTAAATTTCTTGTTAGAAATGTCATTACAGCTCTCTATCGCTTTATTCCTCCTTTTTCCATTTACTTTACTGACAATTTCAGCAACTGACAAAACTCTTGTTGGAGTCTATCATCCTTTATTTTTGTTGTTGTTGTCAATGAGTGATTTTGAACGGTTTCCATATAATTCATGAAGTACTCTTTTCATTAATTCCACTTCATTGCTGGTCTACCTGGAATCAGCATGAATGTAATTGGTGGCTTTAATGTAAAGCTTTGTGATGCACACATTTTTTAGAATACAGCAGGAATTAGTACACTAGGTTTCAAGAAATTCAAAACAACTACAAGAGAAATTGTTCATGGACGAGTCTTGAATTCCTTCTGTGCACAAGAGTAAAACGTTTGAAACTCAAAAAGTTTTAAAATGATATCACAATTGTAATCACTATGCAAGCTCAGTCATGCAGTTATAGTGTAACTCTACACCATTAGTAATCCTCTCTGCAATTCAACTGATATCCAAACATTAGACATCATTGACAAAATAATGTGCACAAGGACTTACTCTTTTCAATAGCTGTAGTGGATGATGCACTGCTTCTTCTGTAGTGCGAGATGCAGTTGTTTGAAAATGGCTGACACACAGGTCACAAAACATGACCTTGTGTTGGGATGGCTTACTTCCTTGATGTACTGACATTCGCATCTCACCAAGGCATGTTCAGTAAAGAGCATTGCAGGGGAAACAAAATCACTTGTTGAAAGAGGCTGAGATAGTGGAATCTCTTACATCAGGACGCTTTAGTTCCTTTTGTATACCAGTCAAAACTTTTCGGTACACTACCACCACATCAATGCATCAAAGATCTTATTTCTGAATGACTGAAAGCATTGATTGTGCTCTTGTAAACTTGTTGATGAACGAACAACTGTGTGAGTCTGCACAGGGTTGCACCTGTTGAGACTTTGTAAGTTGGTATGAAGAAATTCACAACTCTTATAAGGTAAGTAATTAGGGGGCATATTATCAACGGCCAGCGATAATTATCGCTGGCCGTGCTTAGCGATAGATTTCTTATCGCTGGCTATCTCTGGAAATTATCGCCCTGGTAGCGCGTTATTAACAACACGCTTCTCCAGGGCGATAAAAATTCCAGAGATAGCGAGGTTATCGCCATTTTGCAGGGAACATCGCTGGTTTTCCAGCGATGTTCCCTGCAAAGCGGCGATAACCTTGCTGATACGACCCTGTGGTCGTATCAGCAGAATCCACCCCTATGTTAGGGATGGCTAAGTCGGGATTATAGCAGACGTTAGATTTTGGCGAAACGGCCGTTTTCGCCAAAATCTAACGTCTGCTATAATCCTGTGAGCTGCCTTGTAAATATCGCGATGTGCACATCGGCGATATTTACAACGTAGCCCATCTGGAGTTACACCCAGTAACGCCCACTTTGCATCTCATTAGAGATGCAAGGATGGGCGTTGGGGAAAGGGCGATAGTGCAGGGATTCACGCGATGGCGTGATCTTGCTGATTAGGCGATAGAATTATTGCCGCTTTCCGTCCGAAAACGGACGCTAAAGCGGCGATAATTGACTATCGCCTGGTTGTTAATATGCCCCTTTGTTTATTTACAACCCTGTCCTCTCTCCATACAGGCTCCCAGCAGTTGCCAGTAAAATACAAAGCTTATGAAGGTTCCTGACACTAGGTTTCATGACATCATATAGACTATGGTGTGGCATAGAACATTCAACATTAAGGGCCAGATGTACGACCATTGTGATTTGCGACTCGCAAATTGCGACAAATTGCGAGTCGCAATTTGCGAGTCGCAAATCGCAATGTACAACAGTGTCTCAGACACTGTTAGCAATTCCCAATGGGGTCGCAAAATGGGAGGCTCATGAATATTAATGAGCCATTCGCAATTTGCAACCCCATTGGGAATGGCTGGCCCTCCCAGGGATGGTGGCCTGCTGGGCTCAGCAGACCACCATGTCTGGACTGCTTTTCAATAAAGCAGGTTTTTCTTTTTAAATGCATTTAAAAAAAAAAATGAAACGTTTTCGTTTCATTTTTTAAGGACAGGCAGTGGTCCCTGGGACCACTGCCTGCCCCTAAAAAATATTTTACCCTGCATTTGCAAAGGGGAAGGGGTCCCCTGGGGGCCCCTTCCCTTTTGCGAGTGCATTACCACCCTCTTGAAGAGGGTGGTAATTTGCGAGTGTTTTGCGACAGCAATTGCGGTTGCAAAACATTCATACATGGCTTTGGGGTCGCTATTAGGAAGGGAACGCCCCTTCTTAATAGCGACTCGCAATTCTTAAATAGCGAGTCGCAAATAAATTGCGACTCCCTATTTAGGAATTGTACATGGCCCTGTGAATTTGTGCATGCGCAAACGGGTCGCAAACCCATTTGTGCATGCAATTTAGGGTCCTACATCTGGCCCTAACTCTACAAAGCATGAACATTTTCGGAAACTTCTTTGAGTCAACTGTTTCCTTTAATACTGAAGTGTATTGGCTGCCCCAAATAGCTTTCTATACAATGAAAACACTTAGACGCATCTTTCCACATCTTAGATTTCCTCAAAAGGTGCAAGCAACATAAGTCATCCTCTCAAAATATAACAGCGCTAACGGACTATACCACAGCATTCCACTTTCAACTATCAGGAGGTGTCAAGCAGCAAGACTACTTCTAATTGTAAATTTATAAATCCACATCTTTTCAGTCCTGAAATCTTTATACTGGTTACGAGTAGGAAGAAGATCCCCTTTTAATCCGCATTGCACACAGAGCTATTAATGGCAAAGGACTATGTGAGCGTGGGGAAGGATCGAGGTCGAGACTATGTCTTGATACAGAAGGTTTTATTTTGTAAGCACGTCTCCTCCTAATTGAAGCCAGAGTTATGCCTCGGTATAATTCTTCTTATCCGGGGTCTTCTTCACTTCAGCCTTCTTTCTCATCGCCCCTGGCCTGTTTCCTCTTGACCGCGCCGCTCAGGTGCATAGAAACAAGGAGGGGAACAAGTATCAGTTTTCGGTAACGTCGAGTATGGGGAAAGGGAGTGAGGGACCACCCGTTCGTGCTCGGTGCTGTACTACAAGGTGAAAGTGCTCAGGGAGTCGGGAATACGGAGCAGGAGGATAGAGGGTGAGGAAGTAAACCACTCTACTCGCCGGACTTTCCACGTGTCCCTACCCACCCCGCAACCTTATTCCGTACCTTCGAGAGACACCTCCTCCGTGACTCATAGCAGCGGCACTCGTACGGTTGTTGTGCTTCCCGTGCTTCTCGTCTCCACGTCTCTTTTCTTCACGTCCTCAGTGACTCCGGAAGTCTCTCTTTCCTCTGCTCTGGTTTCCCTCTTTCTTATGGGGCCTGGAGGGCTGACGTCTGAAAAGGAGGCGGTCCTCCCGTAGTTTAAATCCCAGTTAAAGGGACCGGTCTCCAATTCAGATTTGTCCGCTTTATGCGTGATAAACGGACTTGGGTCCCAGTCATCCTGTTGGGAAGGAAGAAGAGGAACAGTAACAGGGGGCGCAGTCCACCAGTCTTCCCTTGTATCAAGTGTCCCTGGATCCGGGGGCGCCCTGCGACAGACTATAAAAGTATCTCAAGCAGAAATCACAAAATACTCCCAACCCTTTGCCACCTTTCTATGTGAATAACACTCTCCTTACACTCCATCCTCTGTCTAACTTAGTGCCTCTGAGTGTATCTACTCTTTCACCTGCATGCCGCTTTACTCTCTACTATACTAACTAACCGTATCCCTCCTTACAAATCATAAACTCCCCTTCTGAGTAACCAGGCCTGCAATTCATAACGTTTTCTAACTGATCTGCTCATCCCACTCCCATAAATCACAATTTATTTTTCTGTGTAACTTTGTCTTGCAATCTGACAATATCTAACCTCCTCCACCCTATTTACTCATCCCATTTTTCCACTTGCATGAACTCACCCTAATACTTACACCAACTTAATCTACTATTAGGAACTGGAGGGAATGCTTCAGTTTCCTCAGAGCACAAGACTAACCCATTAACCAAAAAACTAACAGCAATAATTAATAATCACTGTGTTAATCACTAACTTTAGGTTATGCAGTAACGTGCTACCTATCATAAAGCGCTTCAACACCTCCTAAGGGGTAGTAAGCTCTATATGCAATACAATACAATGATGGCAAAGATCAAAAGAGTTAAAAATGGAAGTTCACTTTTTTAGGCATATGATCAGACTAAAAATGTCATTACTCACAGTGCAAAAGAGCCAATGGTTGGAGTGAGCTGACACATTGTTCCAGGTGTAAGGTGTGGTGGGTGGAAACAAAATGTGAATGACGGCTGAACAGACCAGTAAATGAAGAGGGCTCACCCAAAGCCTATGTATGTATGTCTATATGTACGATTTCTTTTACATGAGGCTAGTGAGACAGCTAAAGCTGTCTCAAGACAAGACCTAACAAGCATGTTTGAGCTATTGGCCTTGTAAATGATAATGCTTTTTATTTATGTGTTTTGAAAACCTGCAAGTTGTGCATGAACATGCACTTTGTACTTATAGCCCTTGCTTATGAGAAGCTGGCAGTAAAAGAGGCACAGTTACTGCCAGCCTTGCTTCTCGTAAGCAAGGACTATAAGTACAAAGTGCGTGTTTACGGACCGCTTGCAGGTTTTCAAAACACATAAATAAAAGGCCACTAGCTCAATCTCTAACAAATGTGAGACCTATTGCATTGCAAATACTTGTTTTAGCTACTAATTGGCTTCAACAATTATTGCACCAACCATCGCTGTGCTGTCTCACTAAACAAAAAGAAGCAAACTAGCTACATTTACCTTATCCACATTTATTGAACAGAACAGCCTGTTTGCGCACATGTACTGGGAGAGCAAGTTCGCCCTTCTGGTTCGTTGGAGTAAACGACCTGTGTTTTGCGGCTCACTCCCTGAAGCAGTTGCTGTGTCCCCCAAGCAGGGCCGGACTGGCCGTAGCGGGCACCGGGCATTTCCCCGGTGGGCCGCTAGGGTGGGGGCCGGTTTTGGGCCCCTGAGGGGCCGTTTTTGTTACCGGGGGTCGGCAATATTGTCCCCCTTTAACAAAATCGGCCAAAACCGGCCCTCGCAAACAGCTCGGCTGCACCTCCCCTACCCCCAGGGGGGGCCGGCCGAGCAGTTTGCCAGGGCCGGTTTCGGTTCCCAGTCCGGCCCTGCCCCCAAGAACGTAGCAGTGTTATCTCCACACAATATTTATTCCGTGAAGATTGTCTGCAGCTCCCGGGCTGCATGGAGACTGCCAAGCTGAAAGGATTCCTTGCCTTTTAGCGGGTGGCGGAGTCGCTGTAATATACAGAACAATCCCTGCATCTTGAGAGGTGATGTCTAAGAGATAATATGCTGGAAGCCTCGACAGAAACAGGATCCAACTGTGTCCCAAAACCAAACAGTGTGGCCGTCCTTTAACACAAGAGCGCGACTCTGCTTTCATAGTACAAACCATCTTTTTTCAGTGTTCCTGTGTTTGCGTGAAACTTTTGCACTTCCTGTGTGTACAGCAATCGTGCAATATATAGAACACAACCGACAAGTGAACGTGCTGACTGGCACACACAGTAGAAGGGGGCTGACTTGTATTAGCATTTAAATTACAGGTTGTGTCCTCTTCTTTATTGAATTTGTGATTGTCGTTGAATTGTTTGCAAGATACTACTGTGTGACCCACTGCTCCGTATTAGTTGTTAACACATCAGTTATCACTTTGTGTGGCGCTTTAGAGTACTCGAACACAAGCATGTATGAAGTAATCGCCCCACGCGGCAACATGATCTGTCTTTCTATTAAGTTACACAATTTGCCCTGCTTCAGTTGTCACTTGAATGTAAAAATGTACAACCTTGTGCACAACAAGAGGGGCATTAACTGTCATTGTTCACTTTTAATTCTCCTGCCATTTAATTCTACTGCCATTTGGCCTTTCTTGTTTACTCCTTACCGTTCCCACATGGTCAAAACAGTAATACGAGAGCTATTTCATTGGATATTGATCGCGGCACTCACGCTTTAGCTTTACACATCTTAAGCTAAAGCGCGGGTGCCACGATTGGTTCAAAAGTAAAGGAATAGAAAAAAACTTTTTTCTATTCCTTTATTTTGAATCAATCACGGCACCCGTGCTTTAGCTTAAGATGTTAAAGGCTAAAGTGCGGGTGCCGTGATTGTAACAAAAGTAAACAAATAGAAAAAAAAATTGCGACCAAGTGCTTTTTTTTCTATTGATCTACTTTTGTTACAATGGCGGCACCCGCGCTTTAGCGTTAAACATCTTAAGCTAAAGCGCGGGTGCCGCAATTGGTTCAAAAGTAAAGAGATAGAAATATAAATTGTGCACTTTTTTCTATTTCTTTACTTTTGAAGCAATTGCGGCACCCGTGCTTTAGCTTAAGGTTTTAAAAGCTAAAGCGCGGGTGCTACCAGTGTAACAAAAGTTAATAAATAGAAGAAAAAAAACATGTGTCGTGTTTGGCGTAGCAAATAACAAAATAAAGGCGTAGCCCACATTATATCAGCTGAGGCTGCTGCCCTGGTTAAATGGAAAAAAAATAAGGCGCTGTGGGAGAGGTGTCCTTCTGCAACAGCAAGTTTGTAGAAATGTGCACTGAGCATCATATAATTAAGGTCACAGTAAAAAGGGTACAGTTGTAGCAGCACTGTAGGCATAGAATGCAATAGCAACCCGAATTGGACTTGGTGCTCAATTGTGTTCGTGAAACATAAAAGTGGCGACGCAAGTGACAATGTGTAATCAGCGGAAACGGCGCAAGGTGAAGAAGTGAAACAATATGTACAGTGAAATTCTGGGGTTCAAGGTAACAATTTGCAATGAATCAAAGAGTAATGACAACAATTTTGATTGAACCACGAAAGAAAATGCGAACTAATCTCCACGCCCGGATGCTCACAGAATATCTTAAATCAGACGTCATCCCCTTAGGTTTACAAATCAGAAACACTCCAGCGATATTTACCCAAGACCCTAAGTTTCGTACAGGCTTCAGCCATCTAGCCACCACTTGCTCACGTCACTGGATGGTCTTGGGAATTGATACAGCTATCGAACATAGCTTAAAAGAACTGGACGAGATAGCAGAACTAGAGAGGCTTATCCTGGCTGACACTGCTTTTACAGACTCCAAGAATCTCCTAGATAAAATTAACACGACCATCACCACCTTCAACTCTTTTGAACTCAATAAAAAAGTCACCAACATCCAAAAAGACATTAGATTCTATCACGTGGAAAAAACATATCCTTATCTACGTGACGAATTCTACGACACTCCCTACATCCCTCCTAGGACCCGCAACTGGGCCAGATACCGCAACAATCAGCGGATTACCTTCTCCGACTCCTCTAACACCTCCATCGAGGATTCCGAAGCAGGTGAGGGACCCAGCACATCCAGAGCCGTTAACAGACCACCACCTTTAGTACCTCCCGGTTTTTAGGACAGGACCGCGGCCGCGGCCAACCTCAAACCCGATCACGGAACAACCGGCAATACCAACCTCAATTCTCAGGAGAAAGACAAACCCGAAACAGGTTTTACCAATGGGGACCACAGCATTAACCAACAATTTGGTCAAGCATTTCCCACCTACTACTACCTTCTCACTTTCCTTGGATCCACAATCAATACCTATATTCAACCTATCGGACCACATCCTTTCCCATGACGAGACCCAACTTCTTAGCAGAGGCCTCAGCTTTGTGCCCACGGAACGGACCAATTTTCTTGACCTGCAATCCAACCTGCTATTGTTCTTCCGACGAATTCGGCTTAAACAATTCTTTTCCGACAAACCCTTATCCAATCTACAATTAGGACCTCGCTTCCATCCGCCTTCCACCTTCAATCCCCCATCATCCTCTATGCCTCCTGAAATACTGGCCTTCGAACGTTTGGTCCTACGTGAAATCACGGACCTCCAGTCCCAATTTGAATATGTTCCATACAACCTTCCCTTATCTGAAAAACAAGCCTTGATCGATCTCAAAAATAAATCAGACCTAATAATCAAACCAGCAGATAAGGGCGGCGGAATTGTGGTCATGAACATTGACAAATATGACCAAGAAGTCCAGCGACAACTTACCAACATTAACCATTACCGCCTCCTTGCCAAGGATCCCTTGCCTGACCTCAGAACCAAAATACAACAGATTACTGGACGAGCGAGATCACTCAATATCATCTCCCAAAAGGAATTTAACTTCCTCAATAATCAACACCCACGCACACCGGTCCTATATGTACTCCCCAAGATCCACAAAGACAGCACTAACCCACCTGGTCGTCCCATTGTGTCTGGGTGCGGTTCGATCCTTGAACCTCTGGGAAAATACATTGATGCTATCATAAAAGAATTTGTTCCATCCACAGACACATTTATCAGAGACACTATGGATCTCATCCTTACCATTGAAGACAAACCCTTTAACACTAATACCGACCTCATGGTTGGATTGGACATTGAGTCATTATACACCAACATTCCGCATACTGAAGGCCTTAAAGTCATTGAGGGACTACTTGAGACCAGGCCAAGACCCGCCTTGATCCCCACCGAATTCATCATGGATCTATTACAGTTGGCCCTAGAGAATAACTACTTTCTATACCGCGACACCTTTTATCTTCAAGTTAAAGGTGTCTCCATGAATTGCATTTATAGGGGCGCTAGAGGGCGCACGGCAAGATGGCCGCACCCTAGTGAGGCTCTGCCCGGCTGCGCCACAATCCGTCCAGAATCCGCCTCATAAACTACCTATCCTGAGGCATAGAGGAGTGTGCCTGACGAGGGAAGTGTACCCGACTCGGCTGTTGAGCCCGGGGCTGCCTGAGACAAGGGGAACGGCGGCATCTCAGCGGTGGTGGCAGCGGCTGTGAAATCCTAAGATGGTGGCACCCGGGGGGCTTTGAGACCCACTGCCTCGATCGGCGACCTGTGCCTTTGCTGGCGCGAGGGACAAGCGGCACTACACCCGGCGGACGGCTGTGCTGCATATCGCTGCTGCAGTGGACCCCGGGAGGCTGTGATTGCGAGCACCAGCGGAGGCGGCGATAACAGCGGGCCCCGGTCTCCCCGGCGCCGGAGGTGGTGAGTGGGGCGCGGCCTACTACAGGCCGGAGGCTGCGGAGGCGGGTACGGGCCTACAAGCGGGTCGCGCTCTATGGGCTGCTGTAAGGTGCTGGGGTTGTGCTGGTGGCCCTAGCAAGGCTTAAGTGCGGAGCTGCTCCCTGTGTGCTGTGAGTGGGAGGGCTGCTGGACCCCGGCCCCTACGTTGGTGGGACCTGCGGGGACGCTCCTGCTGTTACTGCCGGTGGGGGAGTGGATGGGCCCCCCCGCGTTGCCGCCGGGAGGAACTGGCTGACACAGCCGTAACTCACTCACTAAGAGACCTGCTGGGGCTGCCTACACTGCATTAAACGGAGCTGCTTGCCTCCCTGTTGTCTTCTTCCAGGAAAGCACACTAGAATTGGCTGCTACAGGCGTGCATCTGGCGCTGAATACACCGCGCCACGCAGGCTGTCACATTGGCTGAGGTGATGAGGAGTGACCGGAGCACGGCGGCAATGTCGATGGCGGTGTGATGGTGCTGGACCACCTAGGCTCCTTCAGTCACGGTGCTATTGTTCGGTGAGGGGGCGATTGGTGCTGAGGCCTTCGAATCTGCGCGGCAGAGCTGGTGGAGCCCCTGCTGGCTGTGGCCCCTCAGGTCAAGCTACACTTGGATAGTGGTCCCGGTGGCCGTGGGCCGGCCTGCGATTGTGTGCCTGCTGTGTTCCATCCGCCCACCCACCTGTTGGTCTTGGTGTGGGTCTCTGCTCCTCGGCCGCGGACTGGTGGCCTCCTGGGGGGCTGGACGGGGGCGAGGGAACCTGCGGACTTCTGCTCGGCCCCTGCTGGGGACTTTCTCTGTGCTGGGCTCCTCGATCTCCCCTGTGACAAGTCATACCATTGGGCGCCATGGGTAAAACGGACAAAACACAACCCCGTCTCACGTTCGAGGCGCGCAAATCCGCCAAGGTGTCGCAGAAGGCCGCCTCGGACTCTGAAGCGGATGCATCAGAGGGGGCTCCCTCGGGCCTTGAAGCCACGCTTTTGGCGATGCAGCGAAGCCTCCAATCAATCGAAGGCACAATGGCGGCAGTCAACAATCGGTTGGACCATATGTCCTCACAATTGGAGAAGCAGAGCGGCCGCATGGGGGAGGTGGAGCAGAGGGTCTCCGCAGCGGAGGATGGTCTGAGTGACGTTGCCGGGAAAGCTCTGAATATGGAGAAGGTCCTGTCTGTTATCCAGGCCAAGAACGAGGACTTGGAGGCCCGCTCACGGCGCAATAACATTCGCCTTTGTTGGCCTGCCGGAGTCCACCAATGTTGGCAGAATGGAGATATTTATGGAGAAGCTGATTACTGACCTTTTTGGCACGGAGCAGCTGTCCCCCATGTTTATTGTGGAGCGGGCGCATCGTTCGCTGGCCACTCGCCCGGCGCCGGGGGCTCCCCCGCGGCCCATCATTGCAAGAGTCTTAAACTACAGGGACCGTGATGTGATATTGCGCCTGGCACGAGAGAAGGGCACCATTGAATACCAGGGGAATCGGCTCTCCTTCTTCCCAGACTTTACGGTGTCAGTTCAGGCGGCGAGAAGGGAGTTTGCCGATGTCAAGAAGTTTCTCAGGTCCGAGGAGGTCCCTTACGCTATGCTCTACCCGGCCCGCTTGAAGATTGGCCCACGACGGAGACTCTCATATTTTTAACAACCCTAAGGCAGCTCTTGAACATGCCAAACATCTCAAGCGACGACGACGAGATGCAGGTCTGCAGTCGGACACAGAGGAACAATAGGTTCCTGGGGTGCATTTATGGACACATTTGGTTGCTGGGTTTGCCCCTCTGTTGAGTTGGTGATGTCTGTTGCTCATGTCGAGTTTCTATTCTACCTCTGCCATGTAGTATTTCCATGCCCATGTAGCTACTGACTAGGTCTAATGTGTTACATATGTCGTTCTTGTGGGTAGGGCTCTTGTGTACTGTTGTTTGTAGGCACGGTTCCAGCTCCCGCGCAGCCACCTCCTGCTAGATGGGAGGGTAGTTGCACTCTAGCGCCCTACATGGGTATACCCCAACTGAGGTTTCCTCCTTTGTTTGATGGGACGGGGAGGGGGGTGGTTGGGATGGCTTTAGCAAGTTGGGGATGCTGAAGTGGGTGGGGGGAGAGGGAAGTGAGGGGGATACCCTCTGGCACGGTATGTTTTGTGTATTACTGCATTTCATCTTTCTTATTATTGTACCAGTACTTATATGGCTTTAACATATTCAATTGCTCTGTCGGCTTACCGACCACTAACCGGATAAGTGGAAATCTACGGCTCTTGACCTGGAATGTCCGGGGCCTTAATTCCCCTAAAAAGATCAGGGCAGTGTTTGCTTACCTAGACAGAATGACTATTCACATTGCCTTCCTACAAGAGACTCACCTCACGAGCTTATCTGATAAGAATGTGGGGGCACGATGGGCTGGGCATCGGGTGGCCTCTTCCTACTCTAGCTATGCTCGGGGTGTGATGATTTTGATAAAAAAGGGGATACACTTTCAGGTCCTCCGTTCTGAGATAGACGATCAGGGGCGAGTGGCAATAGTGCATGGTCTGCTAGGCGGGACGAGTGTTCTATTTGTGAATGTGTACGGGCCAAATGTTGATGACCCGGCATTTTTTGATGATGTCTGGCATCGTATCTCTGGGTTCCCTGATGCGGAAATTATATGGGGGGGGGATTTTAATGTATGCTTGGACATGGATGCTGACCGTATGGGTAGCGAGGGGGCACAACCTAAACTAGCAGCGGAGACATTGTGTGGCATAATGGAAGCTGGATGCCTGAGGGATGTCTGGCGACTGCAACACCCTGGCAAGCGGGAAAGTACGTTTGTGTCGGCGGTGCACGGGACATGGTCCCGTTTGGACCTCTGGCTTGTCACGGAAACTGCATGCCCCTGGGCGACGGGTGCGTCACCTAGCCCGGACGTTGTCAGACCACTCTCCGGTGCTGCTGGATTTATGTATCCCGACCTGTGGGAGACCTCCCTTTCAGTGGCGACTGCAGCCATCCTCCCTGACAGACCCGGTCTTCAGGGCCACGGTGGGGGAGGCTATCCGTAACTTCTTCAGGGAGAATGCTGGCTCTGTAGATAGCGCTGGGACTATGTGGGAGGCATTCAAGGTCACTATCAGAGGTGTCTGCATGGGGGCACAGGCGGGAGTGCTGTGGGATCTGTGGCGCAGGATCCAGAAACTTGCGGGAGATATCTCTGCTTTGGAGAGGGCCTATGAGGCGGACCCACTGCCCGAAACCCTGTCTAAGATTCGTGCCTTAGTCACGGAATATAATGACACCGCTGATCAGGAGATGAGACACAAATCTAGACGTAGCACGGCTAGATATTACGGTGAGGGGGGTCGGCCCAGTAGCTCGCTTGCTCGGAAGTTGGCTGCACCGCGGAGCCAACAATACATCACTGAGATGCTTGATGAGGCAGGCGTGGCCCGCTTCGGCACGGCGGCCATCAGTGAGACCATACTTGACTACTACACCACCCTTTATAGCAATAAGGATATAGCTCAGACGGCCGATATTTATTCGTACCTAGAGGATGTAGCATTGGGCTGGCTGGCCCCAGGCCATCGGGATTATCTTACCCAGCCCTTCGATGAGGAGGATGTGAAAACGGCTATTATGTCCCTCCCTACTGGCAAAGCTGCGGGCCTGGACGGTCTCCCGAGCGAATTTTACAAGGCATTTGTCGACGATTTGGCCCCTAGACTTCTTGAAGTCTACGCGGAGGCCTACGACACCGGCCGTCTTCCACCTTCGCTGCGGGAGGCTCTCCTAGTCATGCTCTTGAAACCCGACAAGGAGCCCAACCGCTGCGATTCTTACAGGCCCCTCTCAATGCTTAATATTGACACCAAGGTATTAGCTAAAATGATCGCTCTCCGTTTGCAGCCGCTGATCCCCTTACTGGTGCTCCCGGACCAGTCTGGCTTTGTGCCTGCGAGGTCCACTGTGCTTAATCTGCGCACTATCTTCGCTACTTTACACTATTTTGATGCCGATTTCCAGGTCGTGGCGGTGCTGCTCGACGCTGCTAAAGCGTTCGACTCCCTCTCTTGGGAATACATGTTTTCCGTCCTCACCAGGATGGGTGTCCCTCCGTTCTTTTTGCAGTGGATCAGGGTTCTGTACTCCGCCCCGGCGGCTAGGGTCCGGGTGAACGGCTTGGTGTCCTCGGTGTTTCCCATAGGTAGGGGCACGAGGCAGGGATGCCCCCTGTAGCCGATGCTATTCGCCTTGGCATTGGAGCCCCTGGCCTGTAAGTTGCGCCAGCTCCATGCCTCCGCGGCGTTGCGCTTCAGACTGCGACCATTGGTTGTCTCGCTATACGCGGATGACATGTTGCTTTATGTTCGTGAACCTGCGACATATCTCCCGGCCTTGCTGCGAGAATATGTCCGGTTCGAGGGCTTCTCTGGTTTGGGGATAAATTGGGCCAAGTCGACGGTTTTTCCCCTGACGGCAGGAACCTGCGAGTTCGAAATGGACTTCCCTCTGGCCTGGACTCAGGAACCAGTAAAATATCTCGGGATTTGGCTGCACAGGGATCCGGCGCAGGTGATCTCCATGAATTACGGGCGTACAATCTCTCAACTTACTGAGCGAGCGGTGCGATGGGCTCGTCTGCCGCACACACTGGCAGACCGTATAGCAGTCATCAAAATGGTCATATTGCCTAAACTATTATATTTATTTGTGAACATCCCTATCCGCCTGAATGTTTCCGTTTTTAAGTCTCTACAGACTGCCCTACTGTCGTTTGTCTGGGGGGGGCAAAAAAACCTCGCTGTAGCTGGGACACCCTGGTTCAACCCTTTGACCGCGGCGGTTTTGAGGCTCCTGATATGCGCCTTTACTATTTATGCGCTCAGGCGCAGTTTGCACATTATTGGTTCTATCCGCAGCGTCTCTTACCTCATACTGCGATTGAGGCGGATGCGATCCTCCCACTCCCATTGGTGGCTGCGGCTCTCTCGGGAGGGGCTGGAGGTCCCCGGACGGAAATTAACCCGGTCCAATGCACGGGCTGGGCCTGGCGGACGCTGGCATGTCGTGCGACACTATCCTACCTTTATTCCCCCAAGTTGCCGATAGCAGCGCATCACGGTATATCCGCTCTGCAGGAGCGCCTGGCGCGGACCACGTTACAGGCCGTCGGGATCACCCAGATGGGGGATTTCTACAACCAGGGCCAGTTCCGTTCGCTACAGGACGTGCAGGCGAGCCGGCCTCACGATGCTATGCTGGGTTTTACGTACGTGCGGGTTCGTCAGGCCATTCGGGATGTCTACCCTGGCTTCCCTGCGGAGCCTCAGCCGCTGCGGGCACTGCAGGCGGTGCTTGCGGGCGAGGCTCGTCGGGGACTGATTACTAAACTCTATAATTCATCTCTCCGTGAGCGGGAGGCGGAGGCACATCCATCCTATGCTAAATGGAACGCAGCCCTGGGAGGGGTACTGTCGGAGGACCACTGGTACTATTGCTGCAAACTGACTGGGCGACTGACGGCTAACTGCAACTTACGCATTATACATTTTAAATTTTTGCACCAACTTTACTATACCCCTGTACAATTGCGGAGATTCGGATTACGAGATGATGCTTGCTGTGTGCGATGTGGACAGGCAGACGCTGATTTTTTACATCTTTCATGGCTATGTCCAGGGATAGCTGCCTATTGGGCTAAAGTGATGAATGTGCTCACGGATGTCGTATTGGAGAGAGTACAATGTACGCCTGAGATGTGTCTGTTGGGCAGCGTAACGTCCTTGAAGCCGTGCAATAGGAGACTGGTTGCAGTGGCCACACTTATGGCTAAGCAAGCCGTGGCGCAATGCTGGGGCGCAAAGGGGTTGCCCACGGTTTGTAAGTGGCTTAAGGATCTATCCTACTGTAGGGAGCAATTAGAAATCTATGCGGAGGAGCTGCCTGAGTCGTCCCGCCCTAAAGATTTTTGGGCCCGCTTACTCTGTATCTCATGAGTCATCCCGACCTTTAAGCTGGTATGCCCTCCATGTTTCGTTAATGGGGGTGCCTGCCTCCTTCATCCCCGGACTCTTGTCTTATCCTTGTGGATGTGCTTAGTAAAAGCCAAATTGCTTCTGATTTACTTGCCATACCATTACTGTGCCGGAGGGGGAGGGTGGTGGGGGGGTTTTGTTCTGTTTCTATCCTACGATTGGTTGTTATTACTTGTCTTTTATTCATCTCGACGATGTGGGAGGTAATATAATGCTGATACCTATCTGACTGTTCCTTCCTCCATGACGCGGCCGGCCCTGAGTGGTTGTAGGCAGCTTGCTGTGTATCCTTTCTTTACTCTTCCTGCAGTACACGTTCACGCATTCCACGGCCGGCCCCTCTGGGGATGTAGGCATAGTGCTGCATTCTGCAATTCTTCCTTGTTTTGCCTTCAATAAAGGTTTAAAAAAAAAAAAAAAAAAGGTGTCTCTATGGGAGCATGTTTCGCCCCAAACTTCGCCATTCTTTTCATCCACAACCTGGAGATGACGCATATACTCACCCCCACCAATCCCTTCCTCAGACATATTTCCTTCTGGCGACGCTACATCGATGATATCTTTCTACTATGGAAAGGTACTACAGAGATTCTCAACCTTTTCATCGAATGGCTCAAGCAGTCCCAAAACCACCTCAAATTCACTTGCGACTCCAGTCCCAATGACCTTCCATTCCTGGACGTGATTATACATGCAGAGGATGACAAAATAGGGACTTGTTTGTACCGCAAGCCAACTGAAAGAAACACCTTACTCCAGTACTCAAGTTACCATCCACGAGGCCTCTGTGATGGTCTGCCTTACGGCCAATTCCTACGCATTCGCAGGAATTGCAAATGGCGTAAAGATTACTTCCGAGAATCAGACATCCTCATTCAAAAACTACTTGACAGGGGATATCCGAAATGTCTAATTACCCGAGCCCGTAAGAGAGCATGGTACTGCCATCGTGAACATCTTCTCTTGCCCCAGCCCAAAAAAATCATGACCCGTATACCATTTGTCTCGAAATTCAGCCCCAGCAGCAATGAAGTTAGTAAGATCATTAAACGGAATTGGTCACTGCTGCGCACTTTTGAAACATTTCGAGAACCTCCACTCTTCTCATACCAACGTGGCAATAACTTGGCCACCCACTTAGTACATGCCATCACATGGCCAACGAATCTAACACGCAAAAATACAATAACTGCCACCTGGGGCTTGCCCCCCATCATTGGACATTACAAATGCCAAAGCTGTGTAGTGTGTGATCTAACATTCAACACCAAAGAGTTCAAAACCAACAATAAATCATACAAACTTAATACCCTAACAAACTGTAGGTCCCAGAATGTCATCTACGCCATCCGCTGCCCCTGCGACCTTATCTATATTGGCCAGACCACGCAGATGGTCAAACAGAGAATAATTCAACATAAAAGCAGAATTCATTGCCAAGTACTGACAGCCCCATTAGTATCCCACTACATTGAGAAAAATCATCGCGAGACAGATCTCACCTGGCAGGTGATAGACCAACCCACTCTTCCCATCAGAGGCGGTGACATCAAAGCCCTCCTCAATAAATGTGAATGTAAATGGATCACCATCTGTAATTCAGTCAACATTGGCCTAAACACTCTTGATGAATGGAACAGTACTATTTTGTTGTGACCCCCATCATTTGTACTTTCTTCTTTTTGAACCCTCCGGTTCTATTACTTTACTCCTTCATTGTATTCTTATCAATCGCACGCCACACTGCTTATCATTCTGCTTTTTACTGTTACTATGTTTATCAGGACTATATGAATTGTGTATTGAGGCTATTCATATAGCCCATTCTTTAAATATTAATAGGCTTACAGTCTGTTTTTACGGTTTAAACGAGAGTTCTGTTTAATTCTCTCCTCCCGTTTATTGTTATAAATGTACCTATGTCCTGTTTTCATGACTTAATTCCTTAAATGCTTTTGCTTCAGTCTAATCCGGGTACTGTTTTGCCTCATACTCCTCCTCCCCTTCCCCCTCCCCCTTCCCTGCAGCATCACTTTAGACCCGCCTCCCACTATGGTCACGTGTACTTGTGACGTAGTCACCCGGAAGCATCCACGGCTTCATATACACAGCAACCGCAATGCACTCCTTCAAAATCGCACACGATCGTGGCGGTCTTACGCTGACCGAAGCGTCCCTTTGCCTGTTGGATTGATTCCACACCTCACGGTAAGCTCTGCCGACCCGAGTGCTGTCTCTCAGCTCCGCCACACATTGCTCTGGCCCTGACAGCCTATTTCCCTGTAGATTTCACTCGTGTCTCCCGGAGGAGATCTTCATTTTCCAATTGTGCGCCGCCGATGCAGACATTCCTTCACGGCATTCGCACCCAAAGGCCATTGGCTCTTACCCGCCTTGACGGACGAGGTAAGCCCTTTCCCCCTGCGTACTACTGCACCCCCCTCAAGCTTCCGGCTACTGCCTGACTTTTCTCCCTCTTCCCCGCAGGATTTCGGACTTCCGCAGTAGCCTTGATGATTCCTGCCCTCACCACTAGATTGATTCTTCCCGCCTGATTTATGACACGGGATTTTGTCCTATTCAGGTAGATTCTACATCCTGCTTTTCTTGAACTATTTGCGCTACCATTCACGCGCCGCAGACTATACCAGCTTTCTCCTCCGGGCAATTACTTCCTTGAATTCGATGTTGTTTGCCACACTTCCCTGCTTTTGTGTGCATCACCGAGCATGCACCTCCGGCATACCGCGACACCGGTGGTGCCTTTTCCTATTAGATTGATTTTACCTGCCAGCTTTTCAACACGTGTTCATGCCCAATTCTGGCAGCCCTTTCCATCCCATGCGCGTAATTTAACGCGCTGCAGACCACATTAGTTGTATCCCCCACTGCTGGCAATTTCAGGCCCCGACGCCAGCCGGTCAGACGGTGTCCGTTGCGCGACCTTGATCGAACGTGCATCGCCTAGTTCCAACCTCAGGTAGGCACCACCACCTGTATTGCTCCAATCTACGCGCTCTCACCCCCCCTTTTTCCCTGACCCTTCTCCTTTCCTTCCCTGTACAGCACCGCCTATCTTGCAACCCGGTCCTGAAGATGATCCTGATTATTAGGATCGAAACGTCGTCGACCCTTCAGCGCAACTGATGGCGCATTTTCTTTCGTGGTTCAATCAAAATTGTTGTCATTACTCTTTGATTCATTGCAAAATGTTACCTTGAACCCTAGAATTTCACTGTACATATTGTTTCACTTCTTCACCTTGCTCTGTTTCCGCTGATTACACATTGTCACTTGCGTCGCCACTTTTATGTTTCACGAACACAATTGAGCACCAAGTCCAATTCGGGTTGCTATTGCATTCTATGCCTACAGTGCTGCTACAACTGTACCCTTTTTACTGTGACCTTAATTATATGATGCTCAGTGCACATTTCTACAAACTTCTCAGAGTCTCCTGTCTTCCTTCCGTGTAATGTATTGTACATACGTGCTTAACCGACTTTATTAATGACACCAGTTGAGATATTGTTGCCTTTTTTCACGTACCTACCCAGATCTCAACGTCGTTTATGGGTTATACTCCTGTTGTTTATACAAAAAAAATAACTTCTGCAACAGCAGGCAGAAGAAAGACACTAACAAAATAGTGCTCCAAGCCTGTAATTAAACTTTACCGAGTAACAACACATGTAACAGAGGGTGTACTCATGGGAGGTTACAAGAAGAGAAAAGGCGGTACTAGGGAAGGACTTCTAAGCCTATTGACCAATGAAAAGGTCCCATTTACAAAGGACAGTGAAAGAAGCCAATTAAAAAGATGGGCGGAAAGTGGGCGGAGCTTCAAGTCCATACCTGAATACAACATGTCTCGAAGAGACAGCGCAAGCGCTGCCTAGGCGAGACCTAAAAAGGACAGCTGCTGTCAACATTGTAATGTAACTTAGTTGTGGGCTAAACTCTCCTAGATTTGATGGGATATATGGTTTCTTAATAATCACATCTTTACACTTATGTCACTTATGTCTCCAATGTAATAACCAGAAAGTGATTATTATTTATTGCTAACCTGCCTGGGCTTGCCAATATAACTTATCAACTCACTTTTTGGCATGCGTTTCCCTTTGTGTTTTGTGACCAAACCCCGAAAAATTCATCTAGCATACGCATTGACCCACTCCACGTTACTTGTCGGCATATCTCGTATTCTCTATGAAATGTAATAAAATGTTGCAGAAAACTAGTGATATTACAGGATACTACAAATAGTTAAATTATTAAACAGCAGTGTTTTTGTACGTTTCTAGTGACATTTCCTATTGTTGCATGGCAGTGTTAGTTGAGTTAAAAATTCTGGAATATTTCTGGCACTTTGTTTTATGGTTGATTTTGTTTCTTTATATTCAATATGCTTCTATGTTCAGTTGTCAGGACCAGGACCGCCATCAATCAGACGTCCTCTTGTTCTATGATACATGTGCTTACCCACTCAATAATGAGTCAGGAGAAATGCCAGGTTTACAACAGTAGAGCCCACTGCTGGCTCTGCCAGTGTAAACCTCTGACCTGGCAGCTTGTCTGACAAAGGTCAGTCAGGTCGTCATGTCCTGTTTAGGGCTTGGCTACTGAGATATTTTCTCTGCTTGTGTTCACCAGGCCTCACAGGGAGCATGTCATTTATTTTTGGTAGTAAAAAAGCAGACTCCTGATTTGGGACATTCTTTGTTGAATACAATAAAGTTTGTCAAGCGGGTACTTTAAACATGGTGCCTAGTTGGAACTCTCAATAGAGTAGACGATCCTCGATCTAAATAGCAGAAGCCATGTCCTCTGAAATCCTGGCAAGTTGGCAGGCCAGTTATCAGGTTCTAAATGACCCCCACAGTCACAAGCCAGTGTGAGCCATAACATAAGCAAATAATTTGTTCTTACTGTTCCTAGGCATATGCTGGTTAATTAATCAAGCAATATTACAGGCATATTGGGTCATTCAGAGTTTGGCTGAGCAGGTGAAGTTGCCCTGCCAAACCTCTCATTCCCACACCCCATTTAGAGGTGGGAGGATGGCAGCTTAGGTTGGCAGAGCCTTAACGGATCCACCTATAGTAAATGCCGGACCTAGCAGCGTGTCCGGCACTGGGCCTCCGAGTCATAGAGACGGACATCTGATCCTGTTCAGGGCAGGGTGACCATTACTAGGGAAATCAAGGAGAGTCAATCAATGGTCGCGACACACAGTGAGAAAACACCCTGCGCGTCAGGCCAGTGCTTAATTTATGAAAGAAAGAGTGTTGGTGCCGGAAACTCTGCTCAGAAGCCCAAGGCTGGTATAATTAAAGGTCGGTGCGCCGAATACCAAAGCTGCATAGTGTTGAATTCACCTCAGGCCTCTTTAATCCACTACCAGACACTGCTGCCCATTATCTAGCTCTTGCGGTCCCAGCTTTAGCCTTTTTGTCTGTTTTTTCGTCTTTGTTTTTCCCCTTTCTTTCCCGTTTATGTGTGTTTTTTTTCTCTCTTGCTCGCTGTCAATAGCTGATGTGGAAAAATAAGTGCTGGACCCCAAAAATAGGCACTGTGTCAGGCCCATTATTTTACCATATAGACCTCGGTGGTATGAAATGAGAGAAGAACTAACAATCTTGAACGACTTATATTGTTTTTTATGGTAGATAACAGCAAAATATATTTCTGCTTCAACTTGCACTGCACTTCCCAATGTCCTGCTCCAAACATCAATGCCAACTTTCTACATTGAATAAACATTGCAAACACTCAGAAGGTTCCGTTCTACCTCGGTACAGCACCGCTATATTGGGGACACTGGGAAAACTGTGGTGATTGGGAGGACAGTGGAATGCGTTTCATCCTGGATAAGCTGAGGGGCTCCAGTATAGTTGGCGCTGCTGGACACCAATCACAACAACTGTTCTTTTGCTTGGATCTTGTTCTGGTGGTTGGTCGTGCAAATGGTCCCCAATGTGTTCTGGTGGTGTATGCAAAAACTGGGACCATTTTTAATTCAAGCATTTCCTTTGTCTAAGTTATGACCTGACTGGGAGCAGCTGTCAACGCGGGCCCAGCTGGCTATAGCAGCAGCTCGGCGGACCCAGCAGCCCTTTGGTAGAACCAAGTATACACCATGTTGTGCGATTTCAAATTAGCCAAGATATAAAATATGACTTATTTAACATTCTTAAGCTCTATGTGATTCCAAGCTATAGAGGTCTGTGTGTGTATGCATAAATACAGTGATAATGACTGTTTACATAGTACACAATACAAACTAAATTATTTTTGGACCCTTTATTTTTTATGACAATTGGTAACCAAATCAATGATATCCATTTTGTTTAGGTTACCAGATGACTCCACCTCAGCAAGACACCATGGGGCATATTAGCAAGACCCACGTTAAAATTATCGCCGTTTTAGCGGCAGGAAACTGCCGCTAAAACGGCGATAATGGGCTTGCTAATATGCGTTATAGAATTCAATAGAAGCCCATGTTAGATGTGCAGGACATCTAACCTGGGCTTCTATTGAATTCCATAACGCATATTAGCAAGCCCATTATCGCCGTTTTAGCGGCAGTTTCCTGCCGCTAAAACGGCGATAATTTTAACGTGGGTCTTGCTAATATGCCCCCATGTTTTCAGACAGCAAATCTGTACATTCTGTTAGTTGCAGTGTGAGGAAAGTGGTGTATTATATAGCGTAGTTATGCAACCTCACCGTCCAATAATCTCACAATCTAGGGTCCAGTCAGGCTCTTTTGTAAAAACATTAGCTCAACCCTGGTTAGCTGAGGCTTCGAACAGTCAGGCTTATACAAAGGAACAAGTGCAAAGCATGTAGAAGTACAAAAACAATCAAATAAGAAATTCACATAACATGAAAGAAATCCAGCACCAATTTATAAAAGTAGCTCTTATTTTTATTAATTTTTAGACACCAGAATGAACAACATTCACCAGAGCGTTCTGGAGATATAAATATCCAAACAAATAATAAATCACACACAGCTTTTCACTGCATACAAGCACTGGCAAATGTCACAGCTGGTGGACACTTTGTAAAATGTTTTTTAAAGTTGTGTTTGGGTCATCCAGCCCGCTTTGGGCGACCAACTCCGAGAGGGAGCAAGGCAAGGGGGCCACTGAAGAATTGTAGAACAGTTACCTTGTCACCAAAATAGTCTCCAGTCCAGTTCCAGGCTAAATGGGTGCCACAGACCTCAATGGAGTGGTCCTGATGCAAGGGATACAAGATGCTGAAGATGCTGTACGATGCTGACAATGCTGTGAGGTTGATGGGGGGCTTCCTGGGGCTACTCCTCGGTCCACACACTTGGCGGGGCAACTTTGGCCACAGGAGTCTGTGTACCTCGAAGTCCTGATGGGTCCAGCAAAAATCCAGTTGCCACTGGACTACTAGACTCAGTGTCCCAGGCTGCAAGTCGGCTGACAGTGGCAATCAAGCAATGGTGGCTACAGACTAGCAAGGCAGGCTTCTTCCAGATGTTGTGGCGCTGTAGATGAGAACCGGAAGTCAGCCAACTGACTCTTGGAGTTACTCGTTGAGTTACTCCTTAAGTCTGGGGCTATGGAGCCACTTTTCCTCAAGCCAGCCACCACAGGCACAGTCCCCTCTTTGCTAGGCCAAGGATCAGCAGGTGCAGTCCAGCCTTTGGTTCAGCCTCTCGCCAGGTCCAGGGAACAGCATGGCAGTCCATCTTTGGTCCTCTCTCCAGTCCCGATGTGATATGAGGTCTGGGTGCTAGGGTTGCCATATTTGCTCCTAGAAAGTGCCATGGGGGATGCAGCAGCTACTAGCCAATGGGCTACTAGTTCCTTTTTCAATTGATGAATATTTCCTACAATGTGTGGCAGCTAGCTATCCTAGTGTACGCTATTCTGCCCTCTTCCAAGATAGCAGAACCCTTCACTCAGTGTGTGAAGCCTGGTAGATCGCACTAGAGGTGTGGCTTCCTGAGGGCTACATGCCCACAGGAAAACAGGTTTGGCAGGTGTTTTCCTCTCTCTGTCCCCGACGCCAACCTGTCTACCCCAAAAAAAAAGCAGCCCCTCTTTTGTGTGTCCACCATTTGCCCTTCAAAGGCGTCTTCCCCTTTAAAGCTCGCCTTTTGGGGGGCACACACCCTCTGTGGCTTCCTGCCAAGGAGAGGTAACACCTCTTTCGACGGCAGGCCTCTATTGTTCCCTTTCCTGGGATTTATTCACACACCTCCTCAGGAGGGCAGAAGGCTGTTTTGTGGCCAGCATCTGCTAATAGCCACTGGAAAACTTGAGCAACAGAGTGGCGACTTTCTAAAAGTTGCTTTTCTTCAAAGGTTACATTAAATTTGACTTTGGCTTCAAGTCGTGTTTAATGCAACAATTCTTTTGACAGCAGCACAGCAAAGTTTCAATGCCTTCAGAAAAACTGCTGCTGTGTCAACTCCACTGAAGGCAGGTAGGGATCTCTAAATATGGCAGGTTGTAGTCTGCCAGGGCAGTGTACTACATCCCTCTGCTGCCCTGGGTAACTGGAGTACAGACTGCTGAAATGTAATTCAGCCCATTTGTTTCCAGTCCTGTGCCTTTATTATGCAAATCAGTGCAGGCTGGGACTTGTAGCAGTCTTTTATTTATGTTGAAGCAATTAAAGTAATACACCTGAAAATAATAATGCATAAATTAAATGCAAAGAACTGTAATCATTGTGTTGCATTGTAGTGAAATGGAGTCATATGGTAACCTGATGTAGATTACACAAGTATCTCTCCTGATCCACTAAGTTCCTAATTAGCATACCAACCAACCAGCCAATAGTTTATTCCAATTAAAATGAAACATAAAAACAAATATACAGAATTATAATTTATATCACATACAAAAAGTAATTTACAATATTTAAAAACAAGTTAACATTCATTTATGTTTTTAACTAAGGTAAATAAAAAATAACCTAGTTCATAACATTCAGGTGGAGTGGGTGATATCTGAAGAGAAAGAAATTCAGGTCTACGTCTCCTGTAATTGCCCTGTTTCAACACTTGTCTAATAAATTCACTATGCATGCTCTTATAATATTCACAAAAGAATTTAAAATGAATAATGGACTGCAAAGACCTGCCATTACAAGGACAAGGGAAAAGTGATTCATGAAAAGCAAACTCTTTAAGGAAGGAAAGCATAAATTGTGCAAGACTCATCCCTAACCTTGTGAGTGAAAATTGCTCATAAGGTTAGGAAACAATGTTCACGTACAGTTCGATAGCTAAAAATGATTTTAAAAGACAAATATACCTCACTGAAGTTTCCTGTTAGAGGCCCTGACCATACGTTTCCATTCTAACCAAGCATTGAGAAAGCCAATAGGTATCACCTTTAGGACCTGTTGGCTTTGCCAATATTTTTTTTAGCCATACTGTACATCACCCTTGATGTTGTAAAACATGGCAACTAAAAGGGAATAAGCTTAAAAAGGTGCTACAACATGGCAGTGACATCAATTTCTAGGTGCAAGCACCGAGCATGCGCACAACTCCAAAATGACAGAGCATTTTATATTGAAGTGCTGGTGGTGGTAGAGCAATGCGTAGAATGGAAATAAGGTTTAAGCCTAGTGTTAGTCTACCGTTGGAAAAATTCTATTCTGGGGCACAACAAGAGAGTGAATCGTTTAATAACATTTTAAATGTGTTAAGAGACCTATCTATGTCTATGCAAATTTGGTGTAATGGAAGCTGAAAAGATAAGGGGTCAAATTATAATGCACATTAAAAGTAAGAAAGTCTAAGAACAGTTATGGGTATTAGGTAAGCCCAATTCACAGGATACCATGGCGACAAATAAAGCCATAGAACAGTCCGAGAAATGAATGCACACAGTTAATGAAAATAAGAGTAAGTTCAAGAGGACAGATATATGCAATGTCTTTGGGACTCAAAACCAGATAGACTGGAAGAAAGTAAAGATCTGAGATTATGTTATTAATGTGATAATAATAATCATTTAGCAAATTCAAAGTTTTGTCCAGCTATAGGAAAAGAATGTAAAATATGTGGTAGAATGGGCCATTTTGCTTATGAGTGTGAAGACAAAAAGATTATTAGGACAAAGAAAAGCACAGTGGCCTGGATTTGTTAACATCAGGAAACAAGAGCTGTAGGAGAAAACAATGAATAAATGTTTGTGCTCTGAAGATGGAAAACATATTGTGCTGGTTCTTAAGGACCCTGAATGACAAAAAGTTTGTGGATTACAGAGTTGTCTCCACTAAAGTGTCAGGTTGAGATTATAGGTAGAAACTTGGAGCTACTAGCAGATTATGGAACTCCATGGATAATCATTACTAAGGAATTTTTCAAAGACAAGCGTGAGGATATTATCCAGGAAGACAGGCTTAAACCGAAAGACATCATAGCTGAAAAGCATTTGGTGGTACTAGGAGCGACATAATAGGGTTTACCTGAGTGAAATTTAGATTTAAGGGGAAATCTGTAGATATAAAATTGTATGTAGCTATAAGGGGAAAGGATTTGTGGAAGTTAGGAATCATACTAAGTCCCAGAAGCAAGGAACACTTACTTGTTATAAAAGAGGCTGGCAGTAATAATTGGTAGATTGAGCAAATTCCAGAAGTTTTTGCTGAGAATTTGGGGTTTTCAAATGGGTTTTTGCATCATATAAAGTTGAAAACGAATGTCACTCCTGTAAAACAAAAATTGTGGAATGTACCCTAGAGTGCATTTAATAAGTTAAATAATTACATGCAGAATTTAATTAAAGAGAGGGTGATTGAAAAAGTAGATTCATCAGAATGGGTGTCCCCTATCGGTTTGGCCAGAAAATCAGATAGCAAGCTAAGATTATGTGTGAACCTAATAGCTTTAAAATCTAACATTGTTATTAATTGTCATCCTCTTGCTCATATTAATGAATTGATTTATACTGTGAATGGGGCCAAGTAGTTTTCCAAACTAGATTTACATTTTCCATATCACCAAATTATATTGTCACATAATTTAAGACACTTAACAGCTTTTCTATCACCTTTTGATTTATATAAATTTTTAAGAATGCTGTTGGCTTAGCCTCATGAGCTCTTGTATTTCAAAAAGCCATGTTCCATATTTTTAGGGACATTGAAAGTTATGTGAAATGCTTTCAAGACGATACACATTTACTCTAATTCAGAAGAGGAACACATGGCACATCTAAAAGAGGTGTATTAGTGCCTCAAAGAACATGGATTGACACTGAAAGGGCCAAAATGTAAGTTATTTCAAAGACAGGAAGAATACCTGTACATTCCTTGTCAGGTTATTGTACCCAAAGCTTCTTTCGTTGAAGCTATAGAAGATGTGCCAGCTTCCAATAACAAGGAGACTCTCCCTCTTTCACTGGGCTTTATGACTAAAATAATAAAATTGTTAATAATTTTGCAGAAAAAATGAAACTAATGAGAATGTTATTGAGAAAGAATGTTGAATTTGTCTGGTCGGAAACACAACAAAGTGTGTTTGTTCAACTCAAAAAAGAGATATCATAGAAGCTCCTACTTTGAAGTTTTTTGTGTAGAAAAGCATTGTATAAAAACAGTGGATGCTTGATTATATAGCGTGGGAGTTGTCTTAGCTCAAAAGATGAAGAAACAAAAAAAGGAATGTGGCATTTGCTTCAAGAACATGAAATAGCCCTTAAAGGTGGTATGAAATTGAAAGGGAACTACTAGCGTGTGTTTTGTCGGTAGAGCATTTCTGGAACTATAAATGTGGCACTCAATTCATTTTGCGGATAAACCGCTATTGGGATTTTCGTCACCTGGTCATGGATGGAATGCCACTTCCTGTATCAAAAGACTAGCATCTAAGTTACAAGAATATCGCTTTATATGGAATGTGTGCCTGGGAAAAGTAACAAAACTGCTGATTGTCTTCGAAGATTACCTTTGCATAATCCAATGTCAGTGAGGGATGTGGGAGTGACAAAGATGCAGATGTTGCAGCAACATTAGGTGAAGTAATTTCTCCTTTTTTTTAAAGTAGTAGGGGAAGAAGAAGGGGAAAAGGTCAAAAAGGAGGATTATCTGAATTGCAGAATCAAAAACTAGGTTGTAGATTGTTGGCAAAGGAAAATAGGTATTTCTGAAGAAGCTTTAGCGTTTTGGAATGTGGCCAATGATTTGGAAGCAGTAGTTGTGCTGTTATTCAAGAATTGTAAACGCATGCCTCCATAGAAAATTTGTCAAAGGATTTTAGAAGCGGGCCATGAATGTCATCCAGGGATCCCTTCTACGAAAAGGGGTCTTAGAAAACACTTTTGGTGGCCTGGTATTCATAAAGTGGCAGCTAGATTTGTTAGAGGTTGCCAAGAGTGTGTAAACAGTAACAGAATGTTGAAGGCTAAACCAGCACTCCTTACTACTGTACAGTGGCCAGACCATTTACAGGAGATTGTGGCATTTGACATAGTGGGAACTTTTCATTACTTGCCAGGAAGCTCTCATTTCCCACTGGTTTTGACAGATTACCATTTCAAGTGGCCCAAATTTACATTTGTGGCAAGGCCTACCACTAGGATAGTGACTGATTTTTTTTTCTATGAAATTTTCAGTAGAGAAGGACATCGCAGTTTGCTGGTTACTGACAGTGGCTTTCAGCTCAAGTCACAGGAGATGGAACAAAACCTTTCTCATTGTGATATCAAGCACATTACTACTGGCCTGTATGATCCTCAATGTAACAGTCAGGTTGAGAGATTTAATTGGGTGCTTAAAAATAGTGTGGTTTGGTCACATACATTTGGGCATGAGTGGGAAGAGATTTTTCTGAGAAATGTTATATTTATATAGCGTTATCCCTCGTTCTCTTACTGAAATAAGCCCTTTCAGTCTACTTAAAGGGAGAGTACCAGTTACCAAATTAAAACCATGGTGGTTTAAAATAAATAGAAATTGGTTGTGGGAATACCATGCATTATGATCAAGAAGTTGTAGCTCAAAGAATTGCAGAGAAGCAACAGAGTGTTGAGGTGAAATATGGTGAAAAAAGCATGTCTTAAGTCCACAGTTTATGGTGGGCAATTGGGTCAGTGTGTTGAAGCCTGTTTGGGTCAGCAAAGGTGATTGTAAATTTTGGATACTGATCAGGGTGGTGAAGGTCTAATTTCATAGTGTGGTGACCCAAGATGGTCAGATCTGGAATGTCAGGCATGAAGTGAAGTGTGTAGGAAAATATAATGGTGTTGTGGAGAAAGGTGGAGATGAGGATATTCTTGAGAAAAGTGGTTTTTGCTCTACTAATAAAGGTACTTCTTTCCTCAAATTTCGCCTGCAAAATATTTCCAGTGGAAGGGAGGATAGGAGTTTGCCTGTGGAGGCTCATCAGGATTTACCTGTGGAAACTCATCAAGAATTGCTTGTTGATGGTATGGTGGAAGATGGTCTTTCCCCCTTCCTTGGTTCTGGTTTATATAATGGAAGCTGTATAGGTTCTGATATTATTGCCAACCTAGTCAAGAACCATGTTAGGATAAAGATTCCATATGTAAAACGTAGCTGGTATTAGTATAAACTAAGTATGTACATTCATCTTTACAACATAGCTACCGTTTCCAAATTGTATAGGTAAAGTATTGTAATTTATTATCATCCTTGGTAATTTTATTTGTTACATTGTTTATGTTTATTATGTGTTGAAGAAAGGGAGATGTGCTATATTCCTTGCACTTCCTTGAAGTACATCTATTTTATAACCTCACACTGGGCTTGCGAGAAGTATGTGTTAATGCTGTGCCTCATGCTGGTCCAGCATGAGGCATGTATTCAAATGAATTTCCTACCATTCAACAGGAGGCTCAGGGTGCTGACTGAAGTGATAACACTCCTCAGCTCCAGATCTTCTTTGTTACAGAATATTATGATAATTCAAACCTATTACCATCGTGTCTGAACGAATAACGTAGTCTGAGGCTTGTTGTTTTCATATAGATGCCTACAGCTGGACATTTACTGCCCTAAGCAATATGAAAATGAAGTATATTGCTTGCCAGTGAAGTTAGCCAGAACAGCTTTCCTATCCCATTTTTTCTTGTTACAAATTTATTTAATGGTGGAGTTTGTAAAAAAAATGCATTTGTTCTGGCAGGCGTTTTATTTTATGATGTTGAGGTCTTTAATAATGGCCTACAAAAATAGTGCTTCCGCAACATACTGGTTTACTGCATTGTCAAGGTAAATATATATTAACTATTCTTGACGTTCAATGTAATGGATGCAACATTTTTGTCATGCAAAATATCACATGTGATATAGTGACCCCCCACCTCTGGCAGATGACACATCGATTCTTGTTGACTGCTCCAGATGACTGTCCTTCACGATACTGCCCTAATCTTCAAGACTCTCCTCCAGAGTCCGCTCACTTACCCCATTTGAGGGTTGCAAGCATATAGAACTGGCTAAGGGATTTTTGGCCCGCCAGCTCGAGGAAGCAGCACGTCATCTTGCTACAGGCACCTGCTTGAGTTGCTGCACCAGTGCTCTTTGATATGGCGCCACAGCAAACAATTTAAATATGTCATGAGTATCTCTCCAGAAATGTATGTAAAAAGTATGACTGTTTATAAAACATGCGTAACATATCATTTGGTCCCATAAAAAACCCTTGTGGGGAGAACCCCAGTAACATTTTTGAGGGTCAGGCTTGCACGGTCATTATATTAAGAGGCAGGTCCTAAAATATTTCAGCAGCTTTTAGCTTCTAGTCCCGCTCTTGTTTTACCTCAAGTGTTCAATTGCATTATAAACAATATTATCCATTCAGTGTCATACCGAGGCGCACTGTAGATTTTGGTGAAATTTCACTTGAACTGGCCCCTCACACATATGTTCACTGGAGGGTGAAATCCACTTGCGTGCAGAGGTCAAAGGCCTTACGTTTTATCCAGTATTCAGAGCACTGCCTGGCCTCTTGTCTTTGCATCCTGCAGACCACAGGTCAGAGTCAGTCACATACCCTTGCAGAAATATCCACACGCAACCTGCGGTTTACTGGTTTCCTGTTTCTCGGAGTATATCACGATCTGTTAGTTTCCTTTGCCAGTTTATTGTACAGAGGCTCTGGGAGTGGTCAGGGGATGTGGTGGAGCTCACACAAAAAGGACACATTCTCTACGAAAATCTAACGTCTGTTTCCTCTTCTGCCTGGGACTGCTGCCATTCCCCCTGTAAGATGTCTGAGATGGGGAAAGTGGGTGATGATGTGACAGGCCTCAGAAGATCAGTGGTGGAGGCAGCTCCTCCTCAACTGGGTTTTCTTTCATAGAGTTTCGCACCAGATCATTCGGGCGCATATAACTGCTAACATTAATGGGTGGGTTGAGAGAACTAACAAGAATCATCTCCTCAAAATAAAATCCAAACTGGGTGTGCAGCGTAACTTCTGGCGCAATTGAAGTTTGGGAGTTCTCCGCAGTGCTTAACTTTTAAAAGAATAAGTGCTGGGGCACAACTTTTGCACATCAGCCTGAGGCCAGCGCTATTGTATGTTGGCGACGCGTTCCGCATAGCAAGCAAGTAGTCTTGATTCCACCTCATGCCTCTTTAATCCAGCACCAGACACCTCCTGCCCCTTTATATTAATATTGCAGATTCTTGCTTTCTTTGTTTGTCACGTTTTTCCTTCTTTCTCTTCCTCCTTTTCTCCTTATGTGTTTTAACTCTCTGGAGCTGGCTCAACTTATGCTGAGGAAAAATAAATGGCGGTCCCAAAAAATGAGTGTTGTGGCCGGTAGTCTGTTATCACTGTAAAGTCTTGTCAGAATAGGTTACAGGCAAAACTGTTTGCACCTGAGAGGAGAGTGATTACTTCGACATATGATTATCCGTGAGAGTTCCGTAGGCATTAATGTTCGTCTAAACAAAAATACTGTGCGCCCTTTTACACCCTGTTACCACCCGCACTCAGTAGCTGTCAGGCTACAAATCTCACCGTTCAACTGTCCTTAGCGCGCTTAGTCAAATTATGATTATAAATATGGTTTCTTTGTGATATATTTCAATTATTAATCCAAATGCGACTTTTATCTTACCTTTTCTTGACTTTGATTTTTTTCTAGCCCTGTCCATTCTCTCTATGTAATTAAATGCAGTCTCCACTTGCTTGAAAAAAGAGCAAATATTCAGTATGTTGACAAATTTCAAAATTACCTTAATTATGCCTTATTTTCATTTCTGTGCTTTCTACTTTTTTGAGTCACAACCCCAATACATTTTGGGACTTTAGTGCGGGAAATATATAGCTCTGATGAAAAAGAGGTAGAACGAAACAAAATGTAACTAATGGTCACTTTCATTGCATGTAGTTAGTACATGGTGTACGCATCCAGTCGTCTCTCCGGGGCAAGCCACCCTCCATTCAATCAGAATCATACTTGTGGTCCTCTTGTGCTCCCGTCACCGCTTTACACCGGCACCACCGGCAACGCGCTATCGGGGGAGCCTACAGCTCCCAGTCTGCTCCTTGGGCTGCCACAGCTGATTACAACACGCGCCAGGAGGCGCATAAAGCACAGCGCGGATACCGCTTCGCGGGACGCGCGCGGGCCGCGCCCGGGCAAAGCCCGGGCCAAGGGCGGGCCCGTCCTTGCCCGTCAGTGTCCAGAAGAGGCCGGGCTGGTCCACCCCTTTAACGTTTACTATGGGTAAGCGCAAACAATTGTGTGGTCAAGATCGGGGGGGTAAAAGCAAAAATCCCAAGGAAGTCGACATCTATTATTTCTTATCTAACCTCGGCGGTGGGAGCCCTTAATAAGGAGATTGCCAATGCAGAAAAAGAGCTGGGTATGGGTACGAGTCAAGAGCCAGATGAGGGGAATGTTACATCTGACCGCGTAACAATAATACCCGTTCCCCTGGAACCCACGGTACTGATAACAACACCGTCAGTTGCGCAGGGCACTCTAACGTGTAATGTTGTTCAGACTGGGGACATGGATGATGTTACTAAGGACCTTTTGCCCGTGTTGGAAAAGGCACCAAAAAGGATGTCTCTAGGACTCGCTGGGAAAAAGAGATCTACTAGAAAAACCTGTAAACGGGACAGAGGCGTAAAAAAGAGTACCTCTACTCATGGGAATGATATGAGTGAAAATATTGACCTGATAGTTCGGAATATGGTGGAAGAGATTTTTACCTCACGGCTGGAATCTGCTCTTACTAGCATAGCCAAAGATATTATTGACACTTTGAAAACTTGTGTTGCTGGGATTTTGAAAAAATGTGAGCGTATTGATTCTTTTTTAACGGCCTCAAAACCTTTGTATGTTTCTTCTAGTTCATTTATGCTCCCTAAAGTCCAGCTAGAGACCAGGCCAAGCACTGGTTTAGACAATTTGGGTGCTCAACCAGTTTCCCCATTACGGGTAAGGCCAGAATCCGGATTGATGGAGAGAGCTGGGGCACACCAGGGCCGCCCAGTAAGGTGGGGGAACTCTAGCCGTAGCGATAGGAATTCTGTGGAATTGTCAGCTAATGCCCAGACCCTGGTTACTAGGGAGCCTTTACTACCCCATGAGAGGCCAGTAAATTCTAATAGCGGTAGTTTTAATCTCCCCCCAGAAGCGACCCCATTGGTCGCGGTCCTTGTAAGGGTCCCACTACTTGATTTCGAGGATAATGAATCTACTCCGGCTCTTCTATTAAAAGCCAAAAAATGGTGCGATCAATATTGTACTGGAAATTCTGAGATCTCTTCTAGCATTATAATGGCCAGACGGGTGGGGTGGGTGGGTAACCGCCCGAAACAACTTGATGGCGATTGCATTATTGTTAATTTCAACACACGGAATGTAGCAGATAGACTGTTCTGGGATGCCTCGGACATTAACTGGGATCAGGGGAAGGGGGGTATCAGAGCCCTGCCACTGGGTTATTTTTATCCTCCAGTAAGACGATTGAATGTACTTGTTAAATCCCATAGTGAGGTATATTCGAGAAGGCCTTTTCAGTCTCCTCAACGCCTTGTTGAAACTAAAAATTTGGAGTCCCTCCCAGAAAGTTTTAATGTTAGAGATACAATAGACCCGCAAATTTTTCCTACGCAATTAGGCTGTGAAGGGCAGGGCATACCCCTATTAAATAGATTTTCTCCACTGTCCCAATTAGATGAGAATGATTGACTAGAGCCATCTCATGATTGTCCATCTGACTCCGGTCATAATCTCCAGCCTATGGACCTAGAAGTTGCCCCTAACTGTAAGATTATTAGCTGGAACATTGCGGGGCTTAGATCTAAAAGGGATGATCCTAGCTGGCTTGAGTTTATAAAAAAAATATGATATTATTGCTCTCCAGGAAACATGGGACAGGGAGAGCAATTTTTGGCTGGATGGGTTTAAATCTTTTTGTTCACCTGCACGTTCTACTCTGGCTGGTAGAGCCAAGGGGGGGCTTAGTACTCCTTCTTTCTTTAAAATTAAAAGGGTCCGTAATGTTGATGGAGGTAAGCTCCCATAATTGTCTGATATTAGAACTGTGTACCCCCAACTGTCCCAAAATATTATTAATTAATTTTTATAATTCTGGGGAATGTGACACTTTGAATGAACACCTTTCTTACTTGAAATGCTTTTTAGAAGTCTATAGATTGAAGCAATCCACTTTTTATTATATCATTCTTATGGGCGATTTTAATACTCATTTGTGTAATTTGAATTGTTATGGTGATGATCATTTGGGTCCTGATTATTCGGTGTCACCCCATTTTGAGCATACGAAAAAGGGGGAGGCCCTGGAGGATCTCCTGGCAGGAGCTGACCTCTTTGAACCTGGTTTCAATGATTTATTTGAGCGGGTTCCGACATTTAAAGCCAAGGGAAGGGATACTATTATTGATTACATATTTTTGTCCCCCTCAATGTTAGCTAATGTAGTATCCTATAATGCTAAGTTGTCCCCCTTTAGTGACCACAAGCCAGTAATTCTTGAATTACACAAAGACTTGGGCCTTTTGTGTTTACTGGGTAGGAACACGGGAGTTAATCATGTGGCCACAAGTGATCAGGGAAGGAGGCTCAAATGGTCTAAGGTAATTCCTGAATCTTTTTTGTTAATCTATGCATGAAGGCTAAAGATGATATTGCAAAATGCGTTGATTATTCCACCCCAAAGGACGAGGTGATTAGAGCTTTTGAAGGTATCTGCAGTCAGGTAGCAATTGACCTGACTGTTAAAACTAAACCTAGATCTAACCCAGTGGAAAGGTGGTTTGACGCAAATTTCTCTAGGGCCCATCGCATCTTAGTACAAGCCCTGAAAAATAAACCAAGAGACAGGGAGCAGATAGCTAGCCTTAGGAAGTATTATAAGCTAGCTGTATATACCCGTAAAAGTGAGATCAAATCGGAGGCCTGGAATGCTTTAATGTCTGTCGAAGTCTTAAAGGATAGCTCAAAATTTTGGGCTATTGTTAATACACCTTTCTTCTCGGGTATAGAGAATGACATTATGGAAACTAATATATCAGAAGATCAGTGGCTAGCACATTTTAAGAGTATTTATGGATCAAGCGAGGTGCAGGTTTCTTTTCCAGGTTTAGATACATATGGCGACCTCCATTCAATCAGAATCATACTTGTGGTCCTCTTGTGCTCCCGTCACCAATTAATACAGTGACCATAACAAATTCCGGTTCTTACCAATTGTCTGTTTAGTACTCCTTGTCTTCAACTTTACATGTCACGGTAAGACTACAGCCCGCCCCTTCTCAAACTCAATTAGTCTCTCGTGTGCGCCAATATATCCCTTCGCTATGAGAAAACGGACCAGAAAGAGGTCATTGAGAATATCAACACTCAAATAAATATAAGACATAGGGGATTGCCACCAGACATCTTAATCTGCTCATTAGTGCCCTTCTGCCATTTGCAATTGTTGTGCAGTAATCTTTCAGCCCTCTTGGGTAGTATTGCACAGCGGTAGCTGGCATCTACAGGGGGAAGGGGGGCACAAATTATACATAAAAAGAAAAGCGTGCAAATAATATTTTTAAAAAATTAACTTACCTTACATGAACACGACGTCCTCCGGTCCGGACCTCTTCTTTGGCAGGAACTGGAACTGGATGCAGCAGCTCCCTTGGCCAATCCTAAGGCTGCTCTCACCAGCATGAGAGCAGCGCTAGGATTGGAGGGAGTGGCCTGACTCGGTGCTCTACAGCGCTGTGGAGGCTTTGGCTTGCTATAACCCAGCTGTTATAAGACAGCTGGGTTAGAGCTGTTTAAAGTGCACATGCGTGGCTGGCTGTCGCGAGACAGCCGGCCAAAAAAACATGCGCACTTTAAACAGTACTTTGCCAGCCGATCCTCCTCCCTGCTGAGTGACATGCTGCTGTCACTCAGCAGCGGCCGTGCCCCCCATCCTTGCTCTCTGTTCAGGACGGGGCATGAAAAATAATATGGTAATAAATTACCATTTTATTTTTAATCTCTGGGGCTTTGGGGGCGTTTAAGTGGGGCGACGCTCCTCAGCTCCAACGGAGGAGCCGCCCCTGGTATTGCACCTAATCAACACAATAACGAGTTCGTCACTTTCTTCATGGGCGATCTTTTACCAAAATAACCTGAAATGATCTGCCCACTAGCCAATTGTTTTCTGGCTTCAAATCCTTTTATAGTTTTTCTTAAAATGGCACGGACGAATTGAGGCAGTTTGGCAGTGGTTTTGTTAGAGCTGCTACAGTCACCCTGACTGTGCCACAAAGCCTTAACCCTTTCGCTGCTAGGCCTTTCCCCCCCCTGTGCTAAGCCTTTTTTTGGCTATTTGGGGTAGTTTGCCCTTAGGCCCCTGTAACTTTTTGATCACATAAGGTATCCACGCCAAATTTGCATCCTTTTCTTTCAACATCATGGGGATTTTAAAGGTACCCAGGTTTTTTTTTTTTTTAAATGGAAAAAAAGTGCTGCAGAAGAAAGCGTCTGGCCTTTTCCCTGCAAATGGAATCAACAAAGAGTTTGTGGTGCTGAAATCACCATCTTCCCAGCTTTCAGGGACTGACAGACGTTTGTCAGAAAACCACAATTTTTTACACAGTTTTGGCATTTTACTGGGACATAGCCTATTTTTGCTATTTTTAGTGCTTTCAACCTCCTTCCAGTTAATGGTAGAAATGGCTATGAAAGCAATAATGGATCCTGGAAAGCTATACATTTCAGAAAAGTAGACAAAATTCTGAATTCAGCAAGGGTTCATTTGTGTAGATCCTTCAAGGTTTTTTTAATAGAAAATAACAGCTGAAAATAGGAAAAATTGAAAAAGAGTTGGAAAAAAACCCAGCCATTTGTGCCAACGTTTTCACCTGTAACTTCTTCCAAGTATGACAGATATTTGAAAGCAATATACCGTTACATCCGCTGGACCCTTTTGGTTGTGGGGATATATAGGACTTGTGGGTTCACCAAGAGCCCGAGGAACCCAGAGCCATTAACTGAGCAGTGTCTTGCAATGGTTTTTTATTGTGTACTGGGTATATAGCAATTCATTTGGGAAAATAAAAACAGTAAAAAATCGGTATGAAAGACACCGATGTATTTCTGAAATGGGAACCAAATATAGATTTTAGAAACAGTAGCTATTTGCACATCTCCTAAATTGTCGGTACCCCTACTAGCATGTGAATTATAGGACATTTTTCAAAGTGACTTCTTTTTTAGTCATTGTCTTACATTTGGAAGCCAGAAATGCATCGAAAGTCAATAGGTAATAACAGTTACTCTACAATTCTGTGTTCCCCTAAGTCTCCCAATAAAAATGGTACCTCACTTGTGTGGGTAGGCCTAGTGCCTGAGACAGGAAAAGGCCCAAAACATAACCTGAACCCTGAACTCCCCCAGGTGTCTAGTTTTCAGAAATGTGTGGGTTTGGTAGGTTTCCCTAGATGGCCGCCGAGCGCGGGGCCAAAAACCCAGGTGACCCCCTTGCAAAACCAGGTCGTTTTGTGATAGCTAATTTTGAAGTCTCCTCAATACGGTTTGGGCCCTTGCCTGTCGCGGGTACTTGGGCCACCCACACGAGTGAGGTATCATTTTTATCGGGAGACCTGGAGGAACGCTGGGTGGTAGGACATTTTTGTCAGCCCGGTGATCCCACAACTTTCCCACACAGAAATTTGAGAAAAAAGTGATTTTTTTCAGCTAAATTTGAGATTTGCAGGGGATTCTCGGTAGGAAAACGTTGGGGGGTCCAAGCAAGCCATACCTCCCTGGACTCCCCCGGGTGTCTTATTTTCAGAAATATGTGGGTTTGACAGGTTTCCCTAGATGGCTGCTGAGCCCGGGGCCAAAAACCCAGGTGTTCCCCCTTGCAAAACCAGGTCTTTTTGTGATAGGTAATTTTGATGTCTCCTCAATACGTTTCGGGCCCTTCCCTGTCGCGGGTACTTGGCCCACCCACACGAGTGAGGTATCATTGTTATCAGGAGACCTGGAGGAATGCTGGGTGGTAGGAAATTTGTGTCAGCCCGGTGATTGCACAACTTTCCCACACAGAAATTTGGGAAAAAGGTGATTTTTTCAGCTAAATTTGAGGTTTTCAGGGGATTCTGGGTAGAAAAACTTTGGGGGGTCCACGCAAGCCACACCTCTCTGGACTTCCCTGGGTGTCTTGTTTTCAGAAATGTGTGGGTTTAGTAGGTTTCCCTAGATGGCCGCCGAGCCCGGGGCCAAAAACCCAGGTAACTCCCCTTGCAAAACCAGGTAATTTTGTGATAGGTTTTCCTTGATTCACTCCAATCTCAACAGGAACAATTATTTGTTCTGTCCTACTTTCTTCTCTTCTCTCATAGGCAGGAATGAGGCTAGTATGTAGGTTTCACCCACCTGGCTGATGGTAGGGACTTAAGTCATATTCCGTACAAGGGTCAGAAATCCTATGCTATTTACAAGTAAAATGCATGATTGGGGAAGAGGGGGCAGCACAGACCACTGACACCAGGAGTGTGTGAAAAAGGCCGCTTTATTGAAACAGGTGCACATTACAACATAACCTGGGTCTTTTGCCTTACAAAACTATAACCTCACTATACATCTTTAATAATCTATGATAAACTACCCCCACCCCTAAATTAATCCCCCATACCATCTTTAAACCTCAATAACATACTAGCATCAGAGCTGATCAACTGTAAGGGGGGCCTCTAAATTTCCTTCCCTTTTCCTACCTCAACTACCCTTTGAACCTCATTCAACTTCCTACCTAACCTTGAATTTCCTATGTCGTCCAGGCGTGAACTTTGTACCCATTCCCTTTCAGCCTGAACTGCCCATGACAAACAATAAACTTCTGTAAATCATGCAACTTCTCAGCCAACCACAAGTGCATCTGAATGAAGTGACAACTTGAACACATAGCTTCCCCTGCGCGCCTATACCAATAAAACAAACCAGGACTCCAAAATATCAAATCACAACATTGTGGACCCCCCCTAAGCCTTAACTCAGGGACGAGAGGGCAGGGACAAAAAATCTCCTGCCTAGGGACCAGCCACTGTACTAGCATGACAAAATGGTGTCTGGCGCCCAAAATGGCAGAACTAAATATATATGTTGGGCTATGAGTATAGCCCAAAACCCTCGTGCAGTCTCCTAGACTGCACCACTTCCCCAAAAACTCCGGCGGCAGACCTCCCTGTAGTCGGTTGCTCCAAGTCCCCATAATAGTGACTGTTCTATAGTAACTTATTACATTTGAGTTGTGAAGTCACATCCCTGCTGCCAGAGCCAGCAGACAGTACACCTTCCACATCACTGAACATGATTACACCTGCTGTTTAAGCAATTACATTTAGACATTAACTTTTTCCTCGAGAAAAGTACAGTCTTATTAACAAGAGACCTTTATTGTGTTATATAATAAGTATATGTCAACCTAATTCTGTGACAAATCAATATTTTACACGTGCCATTTGCAGGGAAAACTGCATGTGGTACATGTGAAGCAACACTAAACATTACAGTTTACAAAAAGCACAAATCTGTGATAAATTTGACACAAAGAAGAGCACATTGAATGGTGGACTCAGCAGCTATTAAACAAAAGGCACAAAAAATTACATAGAAAACAACTAAATTCAAAAGCCTCGCGAGTCAATGGGATATGCTTGACCGAGACCTAGACACACTCTGAGGCTAACTGATGAGTAACCACGTTCAGTTACAGACCACTGGCTGACCCCAGTCAAGTTTCATGAAGGACTAGGACTCAGGCGCCCTTCGTGGCGACAGCCATAGAGTGAGCAGAGAAGGGCTCTTCGTTCATCCCTGTCAAAAGTTTTCTTTCTGACTTTTAACCTTTTCTGGAGGTCATAAATCTTCAGTGGGGCAAAGCTGGAAGCTGTGGCAGGACAGAGCTCCACAAGGCCCGCTGCATCTTTTTTGTGGCACTGCTACAGCTTCCAAATTCATTTTTAAAAAGCCTGAAGGGACATGCCAGGAAAATGTAGTCGCCCGGCTTGCATCTATCTCAGCGAAGCATGGCACCTAGTCCAGACTGTCCAGAGATGGAATATTTCCAAGAAAGGTTCATCCCAAGTGCTCCAAAAATCCTCAACCTCCCTGCACATCACGGCTCAAGTCAATTCCAGAGCCGAAATGTCGAGTTACCACTGACTTGCTGGTTTTCTTTTAGATGAACACAATTTTCCTTGTCATTAGAATCACCAAATTCTCCTCACTCACTGGAGACATTCCAGCAGCAAGTGGGCTCCCTTGGTCAGGACCTGGATACCTTAGTCATAGTGGGCCAGCAAGAGTTTAACTTCCTTACCCCTTGCAGCAGTTTTCAGGTCCAGAGTCAGGGTTAAGCTGGAGATGCTGCCTCCACAATTCTTCATTAGGTAGAAGGTTATTTTTCCTGTGAATAGTCACTTTTCACTTATACTCTGTTCTTATCAGCTCTCTCCCCAAAGAGAGGTTAAACCCATTTTTAAAAGGTGAACTCAGCTTCAAAAATGAGCAAATCAAGTAAAAATATCTGATTTGCCATCTTAACACAATGTGACCCAGTTTCAGTCAGAAAAAGATGCTACACTGTAAAACGAATCCCACGGTCCTTTGTGCTCAGCTCCCCCCAATGCACCAGAATGTGGCCCACATAATTACCAGTGACTGAGATTAATTTGAGCATTTAACCCATCGGTTTTTGTTTCCAGCAGATCCCTAAAAAAAGAGTTCTAAGCCTTGTTTAGATTTCTCTACTTTTCTGTCTACTCTCATTAGTGGCCAGCCCACTCGTCTCCCCAGGGGATTTCATACATCTTCCTTCATCAAATTGTTCCAAGAAGAGGCTTCACACCCCTTCTCCACATTGTCAGCATTTCCCTGAGCCAAAGAACATTATCAGATTCCTTTAAGACAAGTTCGAGTATTCCCCTACTAAAGAAACAATTCCTGTACTCATGCATCTTTGCCAACGTCCACCCCACTACCCACCTTTCATTCATAGGGAAACTCATCAAGAAAGCAATCCTCATCCAGCTACAGGAGCACATCAGCAAGAATAATCTTCTATGGACCACCAATGAGGGGTTAGACCATGCTGCAGCACCGAAACAGCCACACTCCAATAAATTGAAAATGCCCTTCTCCTCACTGACAGGGACATAAACTGCCTCTTGGTCCTGGTTGACTTCTCTGCAGTCTGTAACATAGTCAACCATCCAGCTCTGATCAACGTCCTGTAAACATGCCTGGAATTTTCAGGCTCTATCTTGAAATGGTTCTCATCCTACCTCACGAACCATCTCCTGCGGAGTACACCAGGGCTCAATCCTCTCTCACACAATCTTTAACCTTTACATGGATCCCCCTGAGATAAATGTTTGTAGACAGCAGCATGAAAGTACATCAATACACAGATGATACCCCACTCTACCTAAAACTATCCTAAAACAAAGCAATATAGAAACTCAGATCCTGCCTCAAGCCCATCCACTCTTGCATGTTAACTAATGTCCTGAAACTAAACCCACTAAGGCTGAATTCCTCTTGTTTGTCAACAGCTGTTAGACTTCACCCACCCAACACACCATGTAAATTCTCTGGGATTTACCCTCAACAAAAACTCTCTTGTAACAATATATCGTAAATAAAACCAAGACAGCGTAGTTCCAACTCTCCTTCTTGAAGAAATTGAAGTCGATTCTAATGGAAGATGACTTCAGAAGAACTGTACAAGCCTTAGTCCTCTTCCATCTGGATGGAGGCAGCACTCTGCTCAGTCTTCTCCCTGACAGTACCCTAGCACCCGTGAAAGGTATCCTACACATGGCAACACAGCTCATCAAGGGCTCCAAGAAATTCAATCACATCACCCCCATGTTAAAAGACCTACACTTGCTGACCCTTCCAGCCTGGATCATCTTTAAGACCAGCTGCATCATTTATAAAGCCCTCAGCAAGACCCTAGCTTACCTGGCAAAAAAACTAGCCATGTTTGAGGCAAAGCATTTGACTAGGAGCCTGGATACTGCCAAACTTTAGACAAAAAAATAGAAAAAAGAAAAAATCAGAAGACAAGCCTTCTTTGTTTATGCTTCCAGGATTTGGACAGCATCATCGCCGACATCATATCAGCATGACTCACCTACAATTCAGTTAAACGTTGATGACACACCTCTTCAGGAGGCACTATCCCTGATTTGACGGTCTACCCTTAAACTTCAACCAATCATTGTATCTTTCCAAGGATCATACCCATTCTTCAGTGCTTTGTGCTCTACAAATACCAACACATACATACACTCAAACACATTCAAGAAAAACCTCATTCCCTCTGGACACATGTACTTTTCTAGTCTGCAAGCCCCTTTCCAGAAAGTAGTGTAATGAAGCCTTTTGACAAGCAGATATGCCTCAAGCAGGCTGATCTGAAAGGAAGACCATTATGCTGAGAATGCTTTGAAGTTTGTGCTTGGCTACCTTATTTCAAAGATGTGAGGTGGCAAAGTCAGCAAATGCCTTTGAGCCACAGGAAGCTCAGCTAAAGCTCAGACTGGCAATAGATTTAGGCAAAATATAATACGATTACAAAACTATTTTAGCAGTGTAGATAAAAATACATCCAAATGTGACCATTGATTTTATTAACACTTATTTACCCACACAGCATGAAAATGGAGTTTGCTCATTTTCCTAACAGGACTGAAAGAGAATAAGTTTCTATGTCAAATGTCACTTTATATTTGCAGCTTCTAGGCTCATGTTAGTTCTTTTGGTTGCAAGCAGAAAAACATTTAACTTTTTGGGATAAACACAATAGGCAGCTGTGTCTATAGTTGTAATGCACAATTATAGCTGAGCTGAGTTTTATATGATGTAGAAAATCATATATTTCCAAGATGTCAGGCTTGCACTCTCACTCATTCTTGTTCACACTCATTCTCAATCATTCTCACCCACATACTCTCACGTTTTTGCAGTCACTCCTTTTCTCCCTCAAATTCTCACTCACTGACTCAAGCATACTCACTGACACTTAGGGGCACATTTGCTAAAACAAAAACAATAGCAACTTGCAGCTCAGCAACCAAAGTTTCTACACTGCACCTCACTGCACTAGGGGAAGAGAGCATTGTAGAGCCATTTCTACTAAGATATAGCACTGCTGCTCTCTCCTCCAGAACTCATGCACAAGGAAGCTGTCTAGCACCATGAACACCTACCTTTGCACCATGGTGCAAAGGTATGTGCATAATGTCTATCACAGGTTTTGTACTTGACAGTTAAACTTCCAGTACAAAGTACAAAATACTGTGCCTAGGACAAACTTTAAAACTTTTCACACATTGGATGTGTGCTGTATTCCAGAAGGGGCTGCAGACACTTGTGCAGCCCCTTCTGTAATACTGATAATGCTGATAACACTTTTCCTCTGTGCCTGCCCTGTTTAATGGAGGCGGGGCAGATGAAGATAGACAGCATTTATTTTCTAAATGTGTATGTGATGCAGTTTTAGGCCCAGATGTTTGAAGGACAACACCCCCTGCAGCTTCTATGCATGGATCATCAGCTGTGTGACCTCTCATTGTAACATAGTGCCTTATCAAAGCTAGTCCTATGCAGAGAGGTGTACAGAGGCCACGCCCCTTTTTACACCTCTCTGCAACGCAGCTCTGTGGCGCTTTTTGGAGGTAAAGGTCCTTATTTGCGAATCTCAATTTGCGATTCGCAAATAAGGAATATGTAGGATTCGCAACATTTTTAGCAAATCCTACATACATTGCATTTCGCGATTCTCTAATTGCGATTCGCTAAAAATCGCAATTTGAGAATCGCAAAACTCTTTTTTGATACATATGGCCCTAAGTGATGTATTTCTGGTAGGGACAAAACCATTCTGGTCTGGATGTACCAATGTTTTTACCAATGGAGCGAGGCGGGCCGCCACGATGGATGCAAGTATTTTGTAATCGGTGTTTAAGAGGACTAGCGGACGGTAAGAGCCGAGGGATTCCGGATCTCTGCCAGGTTTGGGGAGCGAGATCAGCAGTGCCTCATTTTGTGTGGCAGAAAGGGTGGAGTCATCTTTGGCGGCTTTATACACCTTTAGTAACTGGGGCGCCAGTGTCTGCGCGTAGGTTTGTAAAATTCTGCCGGTAAGCCATCCGGCCCTAATGTCTTACCGTTTGATAACGAAGATATGCTCGCCCTAACTTCCTCCAAAAGGAGAGGGCCATTCAATCCCAATCTCTGCTCTTGGGTGGGGCGTGGGAGGGCTATATCCTCTAGATAGCTGCGGATGTCCGCTGGGGTGGCCAGCGTGTGTGATTTATATAATAAGGTGTAGTGTGCAGTGAATTCACGGTGTATGTCCTGCTGTGTATATACTGTGGTGCCCCACTCGGTGTGTATTGATGCCACTGGTGATGTGTTTTCATCTTGGCGTATTAGCCAGGTTAGCAGTCTGCCCGCTTTGTCGCCCATGTGGTGCGTCCTTGCTGAGTGCGCTGAGTAGTTAAGGCACCTAAGCCGTTCTAATAATCGCGCATGTTCCTCTCTACCACGTGTTAGTCGTCTGTCAGAGCCCTCAACCGCTTCTTTTTCATGTGATGCCAACTTCCTCTCTATAGCGGTGAAGTCTTTCTCCAGCTGAACTCGCATACCAGCTTGTGTGCTCAAGCAGTGTCCCCTGGTGACTACCTTAAAGGCATCCCATTCAATCAGTGGGGTTGAGGCTGTGCCCGCATTGTCTTTGAAGTATTGTGTTACGCTTGTAGCCAGGAGATCACGGAATGGCGCGTCCAACATAGTGTCGGGTTGCAGGCGCCAAGTCGGGATCAGTGGTGTACTGCTTACCCATTCCAATTCTAGTATATGTGGGTTATGATCTGAGTGCATCCTACCCAGGTAGTGTGATGTGGTGACATTAGTTAGTAGTTCATGTGAGAGCATGAAGCGGTCCAAGCGTACATGGAGTCCATGTGCCCCCGAGTAGAAGGAATACACCCTATCATGAGGATTTCTGTGCCTCCATACGTCTGTTAAGTGCCATTTCAATCGTCCAAACAAAAGGTGAAAGTAACATTTAAACAATGTCTAGGGGGATTGCTGAACGCAGCAAGAAGCGGCTGTCAACCAAGAGAAACGATGTCTCGACGGCTCCCCAGCTACCAGCCAAGTATGTGCGGACCAGGGCCTTGTTATAAGAGTCACATATACCGTTCCCTAGGGGGGGGAGAAAACCCCCGTATGTTAACACTTGGATACATCATGTCCTTGGCTCCCGCTCACACCCATTGCCAGGACCCTAATAGCATTTCAACACATCTGTATATATGGTCAAGCGGTGTCATAACGCGACATTCGTATGAGCATATTATACTTGCGTATATGATGTCATTTTCTGCTAATGCCAGTTGGGAAGTCCAGGTCATAATTTCAGGCAATGTCATCTGAGGTCTGGGGGGGTGACCCGTGGCAATTCACTTGAGTCTTGTGAATTCGGAAAGTCGTCCGAGAGTTCCTCGTCGCTGACCTGTTCCTGTAGACTGGAAGTCGAGGCTGTTTCTTCCAGCGTCCCACTGATGTCCGCAGCCCCCTGAAGGGCCCTGCGTTGATCGTGTAATGCCTGCGCTGGGTCTGGTCCAACAGTCTGAGTGGCTTGGAGCTTCTTGCGTTTCTTCTCTTGTCATCGACGACTAAAAGAGGCGCCGGCAGCGGCGTCTCTCGTGTCAGCAGCCAGGGCGCTGGCTCCCACAGGATCATAAGTGTCAAGCCATTCCTCCGCCCCCTCCGGAGTGTTAAAGAAATGAACCTTTCCGCCTGCAACTACTCTTAATTGAGCTGGGAACATCAGGGAATATTTCAGGTCGTGTTGCCTGAGCCGCCTCTCCACTGCCATGTATGAGTATTGTTGCTTCTGCACTAGTAATGTGAAGTCCGAGAAGAACATGAATTTGTGGTTGTCGACTTGCACGTTCTGTAGTTTTCTGGTTTCCTGCAGTATGGCGTCTCTGTCTCTATAGTTTAGCAGACAAATTAAAAGCGGTCTTGGAATGGAGCCTGGGGGTGGGGGTCTGGCCGGCACTCTGTGCGCTCTCTTAACAACAAAGTGGGGGGAGAGTGTTTCCTCGGGCAGCAGCGTATGGAGCCAGGACTTGATGTAGGTCACGGAGTCTCTGCCCTCCGTCCCCTCCGGGAGACCCACAACGCGAACGTTATTACGCCGTGAGCGGCCTTCGGCATCCTTGGCCCTGCCTTCTAGAAATTCCATCTTGAATATTCAGTTTAGTGCAGCCACCGCACGACATAGGTCTCAGAGCGTCTATGCACGCAGCCTGGCTGCGGGTGGCGTAGCAAAGCAGCGTCTGTAATCAGCCAGCAGCGTGGGCAGTTGTTCAATTCAGGCGCACAAGGCGCAGTGGCACAGGCCGATCGCCAGGCGACCCCCAAGTTTTCTCTCTACCGCAATCAGCCACGGCGTGCAACATGGGGAGATCCTGGGCTACGGTATCTGCAGGGTGGTAGTTCAGGAGTTATGCTTAACTGCTGCTGGGAGTCTCCATGCAGCTCTGTGCTGGGCTCCCCATGCAGGTGCGGACCAGTTTCTCCCGGTGTCGGGCGTCGGAGATGTGACATAACTCCCTGCAGTTCCTGTTGGTTCGCAACGGGGAAGTCCAAATGTCGTGCTCCCACCACTTTAAACAATGATCCCCTGTGCCATCAGCCGCTCCCGCTCCAGTAGTGGGTGTCGCAGTGTTACGCTAGTGGTTTACTTAGGCACCGCTCTCCACACTCTTCGCAGCTGGGCAAGTTTCGAAATAAGTGATTGCACGCGTGTCCATTCCCCATATGTGCCGTATTCCAGGTACTGCTCGGCGCGGGTGCGTTGCTCTGCTGCGTGCCTGTGGGTGGTACGGCTACGCACAAGCGCTCGCTTACTGCGATGCTGGGGGTGTCTTTACAACAGAGTCTCGTGGGTTTCCCAGCGTCGCGCCTTTCAGATTCCTGCAGGGTTGATTTCGGAGCCAACAGGAGGTGTAAGTGCCTCCATGGCGGCGTGCGCCATCTGTTTGGGCCTGGTGGGCGGAGTCAAAACGCGGTCTTGCATGAAAGGCAACCCCGAGGCGGCAGCGACTCACCCGGCGCTTCAGGAGTCCCGAGGGTCCAGACGCATATTGACCGGTCCGATTCCGCTACAAGTTTTCACGCTACATGCAGGGCGATCACAGGCTCGACTGAAGGTGTGTCTGGCCCCAGGGGATTACTGCATTCAGAGGTTTGCGGCTGGAAAGGGGAGCCGCCGACGGAGCTCTACACGAGCTCGTCCATCTCCATTGCTTGCGTAGCCACTCCCCCATAAATATTTTCCCTCATATCTAAATCATATCTATTTTATTAACATTTGTTGGATTTTATATATAGTAGTGTTTGTAAGAAAATGTATACGTTATTTGAATTTTTTATTATTTTTTATTTGTGTTAATATGTTTAGACATATTTTTGTAATTTATTTGAAAGTATCCTTGTCTATAAGATGGGTTATGTTGGGTACATACAATATCTGCTGCATCTCAAATTATGTCTCTCTGTATCTCTTAAGACTTTTCATTATGGAGTTAAGTCCATTATGCTAGGCATACCTTGGACTAAACTTTTATTTCTTTAGTTTGTTTGTGGTCTGTCTAACCCTATCAGTGAATTTTGTCACTTCCGCATTGATATATGTTGTGGTATATGTGTGATTGGGTATCTTCTCCTATTCCCTTTTCACCCCATTGAGAGTTAACGAACTCTAATAGAGCATGACAATAGTTAACATTCTTTTCTGACGTGAGGATAAAAATACCTGTGAGTGTACTACTAAGGCCACTCCTGTGGCCACATATCCTCACTCTCCCCCATAACTTCTATTAAGTCTCCCTGTAATACTATCTAGTAGTTAATGTAGTTATGATCAGTCCTAAATTCACTTTACTTAAATACCTCTTTTTGGTTAATGCTCTGCCCTGTGCTACTCTTCTGTTTCTCTTGCTCATTTGCCTCCATTGTTGGTTCGTTGGTCTGTCTTCTCACGTCAGGAGTGCTTCGTAGTTCTTTCAGTAATTCTGAGACAGCTCAGCTAAGTCTTGATATATTTGCATTAAGCAATCATCAAATTCATCTGTTTCTATGCTCCTTGCTGCTCGCAGTATCTTTTCCTTGCCCTCCAAAAACATGAGGTTTGCTAGTATATCTCTTGGCCTGGATGCCGGATATGGGTGACTAGACCCTCCTCAATATGCTCTTGTTATTCCTATGTTTTCTGTACACTCTTTGGCCAGAATATGTGCTGATAACTGCTTGCAGAAGGATACAATATTTGAGCCCTTCATTGATTCTTTGGTGCTTCTATTATGAATATTGTCTCTTCTCAACCTGTCCTCTAAATCTTCACATTTCTCCTCCCCACTGTATGCATGCACCCTAGTTCCTACACTTCATGGACTGCACCAGTCCATGGCATGCAGTAACTGCCTTTGAAACTCCCATTGTGGTGCCTTTTTCATAGGCACGCCGTGGCACTGCCAAAGAACCGCCCACCAGAGACTAAAAAAGTCGTAAACTGGCTGGCGGCGTCAGTACGGAATTTGGTGGTCTTAGAGAGGGGCGGCAGCATGGCGGCCCGCTCCACGACCGCCAAAGTTGTAGTTAGGCCCTAAATATTGTAAGCAGCCTTGAGTTATTAGACAGAATCGTCACAGCATGACAATTTCTACATAACATAGAAGACTGTGTGCAACAGGTACTAACCTATGAACATGTGCTTCTTTTGCTTCAACTTCAAAGATTGGCTATCTGTAAAGTTTTCACCAAGTATGAAGGCTGCAGGTAGTATAATCTTTAAGACCTTCAGACCCTGGTTATTTTGAGTGAATAGTGTCTTTTTTGACAAATTTGTCATAGAGTGTACACTGTTCTTAGTGGATACTTTTTAATACTCTTGTGTATTTCTCATGAGAGTTTCACTGTCTGCAAACAGTGTGGTACAGAGTAAACTCTCTCCATAGATTAAACAATGTTTATAGTACCCACTTTTCTACTCATATCAACTTCATTTTTCAATGTAGGTTCAGTGACTGTGAGGGGTTTCATACAGATAAAAGCTGTTCATAGTGGAGCATTAATTTTGGAACAGGTGTTGAGTTTCTTGAGTAGCTTGGCTTCCTCTGAACAGTTTTATACATATTGAACACCGTGTGCAATGAGGTTTTTCCCATATATCTGTCATTGATTACTAATGTGAAATAAGCTATCTGTGAAGTGTATGGTATAAGGCCAATGTTGCTCATAACATATGCTTGCTACACCTAAGGGAGTTGTATCCATATAGCATTAATGATGCTTCATATTATTCTGAGCTATTTTGTACTTACTTTCAGGCCTCTAATGCCATACTAGTTTATAGAGAGATGTGTACGGCAAAATCTTGCATGATGTCATCAGTGATGCCATCAATGATGTCACTTGAGATATCATCAGTGATGTCATAAATTATGCCATAGGACATGTGATGAGTGAAGTAATATGTGAGGTCATAAGCAGTGAATGGCTGGATTGCATGTTTATATATATATATATATATATATATATATATATATATATATATATATATATATATATATATATATTATCTACTGGTGGTCGCCAGTAGATAGTTATAGTTACAACCTATTATCCATAGGAAATCCGCGACATTCTATTTGAAATAACTCTCTTGCCGGTTGACGTATCTTCGCAAAATTTTCAAACTTTGTGTCCCGCTCCGGTCCGCTCCTACCCTGAAAGTCTCGGGGGGGATTCGTCAAGCGGGGGCCAAGAAAAAAGGGGGGTCCCAAAACGCGTTTTCCCCATGCAATTTTCCATAGGAAACTTTAGACACGGCTACAGCCCGAACTGCTGAACGGAATTACACCAAATTTGGCAAAGAGGTAGTTCTTGGTTCAGAAAGAACCCTTTTTGTTAAATGGTGTAAATCCGTTCAGTAGTTGCTGAGAAAATCAAAAGTAAAAAGATAGTGATATCTATGGCCGAGTAGGGTCCGCGTACCCTCCCGATCACGAGCTGCATGTTAATTGGCTGTCAGCTGGCTGTCAACATTCCGATTCAGGAAATGTTGGCAGCCATTTTGTCCTCGGTAGAACCGAGGGACAGAAGCTAAGTGCGCAAAGCGCACAAAGGGGGCAGGGTAGAAACACCCTGACCCCCAGGTTTGCTCAGGGGTCCCACAAGGACCCCCTGGGCAAAAAAAAATAATTTTTTTAAAAAATCGGCAGGATGCGCTCAGGGTGCGCGAATCCTGCCGAAAAAAAAAAAATCGAGCGCGGTCTCCGCGCTTCGGTGTATTTTGCCCCGGGTGGCCCAAGTCCCGGGGGCATGGTGGGGGGCTAATTTAATGGGTGGGGGCCTCAAAGGGCCCCCAAGCCCCGAGGACCGTCACCCCCGGGGCTTTTTTAAAAATGGTGCGGGAGGGCTCTGAGCCCTCCCGCAGCCCCGAGGACCACCACCTCCCGGGGCTTTTTTATTAATTAAAAAACCTGTGTGGGGGGGCTCCAGCCCCCACACGCCCGGGGACCGCCACCTCCCGGGGCACTAAACATTTAAATATGGGGGCCGTTACGGACCCCAGAGCCCGGGGACCACCACCTCCCGGGGCTGTGAACTGAATGGGAGGGGGCCGCGCGGCCCCCTCCTGGAGCCCTTGATGGCCCTGGGGACCACCACCCCCAGGGCCGGCTCCTGCAGTGTCCCGGGTGCCTACCCCCGGGACACTGCTGTTTGCAATGACAGGACGGGAGCCTCGCGGCTCCCGTCCTGTCATTGCAAACTGCTTTGGATATTGGAAGAGAGCAGGAAGCCTGCTCTCTCTTCCAATATCCAAAGCCGACTGCTTTCCACATGGGGAGCAGCATGTTAGCTGCTCCCCATGTGTAAAGCAATGCCGGCTCCCGTAGGACACGGGGAGCCGGCGGGACTGTGGGGGGATTGGGGACCCCCACAGTCCCCAACGAGAGGGCCAGCCCCGGGGGATGGGGTCCCCGGGGCAAGTAGTGGCCCGGGAGGGGGCCACGCGGCCCCCCTCCCCAAAAAATAAAAAAATAAAATAAAAAAAAACGGAAAGGCCGGCCCCGGGGATGGGGTCCCCGGGGCCTTAAATGGCCTGAGGAGGGGGCCACGCAGCCCCCTCCCTACGAAAAAAAAAAAATCGAGGCCATGCCCCGGGGATGGGGTCCCCGGGGCCAATACAGGCCCAGGGAAGGGGGCCACGCGGCCCCTTCCCGTTTTTTTAAATTTGTAATTAAAAAAAAGGGTAAGGCCCTGGGGGATGGGGTCCCCAGGGCATAACTGGAAAAAGGAAGGGGGCCACAGAGCCCCCCTTCAGGGGACAAAAAATTTATTTTTATTTTTTAAACGATCGGGCCCGCAGGCCCTGCCCCCTTCCTTCACCACTCTGCAAACGCGCCCCTGGCGCGTTTGCAGAGGAGGACAATTCCCCTTGAATACTGGGGGTCCCTGGGGGCCAACTAGCCCACCAGGAACCTCCAGTATGCGCCAGGGGGCTGCCTTGCAGAGAGGGTGTACAGAGGCCACGCCCCTTTTTACACCTCTCTGCAACGCAGCTCTGTGGCGCTTTTTGGAGGTATATGGTGGGCTAGTTGGACTCCGGGGACCCTCAGGATTCAAGGGGACTTAATTCCCCAACTTAAAACGCTATCCCTTTGTTGCTGAATCCCACTGGTTAAGACTTCTAGGACAATCAATACAAGTGAAAAGCACTGGCGTTTTATTGTATTATCATGTTTGAGAATTGCTAAATATTCAATTTTATGAATTTAAAAGAGTACAAATAACGTGTTGGTTTCCCACTATTGAAATGAGATTGTGGAGGTGATTGTCGATCTTGGCCAATATAAATCAATTTTAATTTTGTGCTACTCAACAAAATGAATTATTGATGAAATCTGAGCAATTGATGGATAAATGAACTTAATGCTTTATTAGTTGCACTTTAAGTATAGTTACCATTGTGAAGTATAGTCTGTTCTCAGTGGTAATGATTGTTGCGGACCACGTGACCGGCAGTATCCGATGGTTTTAAAAAACAGTGATTGTAACTGACGCTTGATGTGTGATCAAGGCGAGTAATGCCGAAACACGTTACAGCAGTGAATAAAATCTAAAGTGCAAATACCCTAAGGAGGGGTGTGGTGTCTTCGCCGGCGTGGATTCCCGATCCAACAAGGATTTGGGACTGGTAGTAGTAATATATATATATATATATATCTATATATACACATATATATATGCATATATATGCATATATAGATATAAACAGCCTAAGGTTGCGGTTTCAGCGTGCACCAGATCACCGGCGGTGCTCATATTATGCGTTCGCCTGCGCATTTCAGCATCCAAGTCAGCTCTCAAGAAAATATATTGAAAGGACAGCACACCAGCATTAGTAGTAGTCATATTGTGGAATGGCTGAGGCTATCACCGCATTTCGCCACACAACCTTGTTCACATGGGTCTACATTTAAATAATTTTAGACCAATCACTATTCACATACAGCATAAACATTTATATTGCTAAAACAGATTATTGCTGCACTTATCCCCTGTAGAGCAGCCAAAATACATCCCAATATGATTTATTTAAGTAAACTAACCCGAATGGGCACATCTCGTAAATTCATTGGCCTCGCTGCAAGTGGGAATAACATGACACAACCTACTGTTACATAGTTTGTGTAATAAAAATAAATTAGCTATCCTTTTATGTGACTCAATCCCACCAAATAATTATTATCACACTCACAGGGCCACAAGTGACTGGCAAATTAGATAACAACAGGCAGCAAACACTATAAATAATTACAGTTCTGTAATAGATAATTTCTCTTTCAAAACTGCCACGGCCTCCGGTCAATTACCATCCAGTGGTTCATGGCAGCTATGTACCTCCAGACTGAATCCATACCGAAGGCCGCATCACCACCTGTCCTTATTGCCAGCACCCATCCGCAGTCCAAGATATATATGTGTGTGTGTGTGTGTGTGTGACCACTGTGTAGCTGATACCAACTAATCTGACTGCAATAGCAACAGATATGCTGCAATGGCCATTTCAGGACTCAGGGATTTGGAGACAAATACAATAATGTGAAGGGTGGCGAGAAACTGAAGTTGAGGATCATGCAGTTTAGTGAGCCATTAAAGAATAGAAAATGGTAAAAAGTATGAGGAGATAGTTATATATCAGGAAGGTAAATATGTGTGATTATGAGTGATTACTTTGGTCCTGAAGATTTCTGATATATCACTGTGATAGCCATTTGGAAGGCAATACTGCAAAAGTGGAACAGAACTTACAACACTGGTTATTAGTGGCAAACATATAAAATTATGGTTCGTGGAATGGCGGGGAAGGGTGACAGATATTGGACCAACCGCATGGGGAGTAAAGGTGTAATGGGCCAAGAGGCACAATGAGTAACTGGTTTTTCATGTTTGCATGGTTTCTTTGTTATGTGCTTAATGGAACATTGGCAACAAACAATTGTATAATGCATGATGGAGTGTTAGTTATTCAGTATAACTCTAGAATACTAGGAGCGAAGTGAGCAATATGAAACTTATATGTTGGAAAAACGAACATAACTTAACAAAGAGACTTTCAACATGCACAAGCATGGTTACCTTCAAGGCTTATGCTATTTTTATGCTATGGACCCACACATACTGGCTATATATATTGATAACATCTCAAATACATTATTTATGACATCACTGATAAAACCATAGTAATATAGCTGTTTTAAGAAAGGGCTTTAGTTATATATTATTAGAGATTTGTCAACTGATTTATGGATGATATGATTTGAGTGTAAACCCCCGGCCACCGGTACGTGTTTAAAAATATATCAAAGTTATGAAATACGTTTTATTTGATCTTATGATGACGATGATTGCATTGTTGATGATTTTGATCAAACAATATATTTTTGACCGATATAGTAATATCCAGCATAGAGATGCATCTGAAAAAGAAATTGAGAAATAGCAATGAACCCGGTAACCTTCAATTTGGCTTGATTTACTAAGATCTTATGTTCTTCACAATAGTCTGATATTCTATCCAAAAGCCTTTCAAGGGATCTCTTAGTCACCAGAGTACCTTAGAAGGGGGAGGGTTAAAGATTTATCAGCTTTAGTGTATTTGCAATACTGATGCCCATAAAATCCAGTAGTTCAGTGGGATACATATTGAGCAAGATTGGAGAAACAAGGCAATCTTCTTAAACCCTAATATTTGTCAGTAGCATCTCAGAGGATTCTACTCTCCCCAGCATCTTTTGTATGGCGATGAGTCCTTATATTGGCTTCTAATGAACTGTAGAACTTGATGCACTGTCTAACTCCAATCTCCTCATTTGTCTGTTTCAGGACTGGCACACAGAATCCCACCAGAGTTCTTGATAAGAACAGGAATTTTTCCAGCTTTCGTGTGTATTATCTGTGCGATCTTCCTGACATGTAAGTGGCTCTTCACTAGTAGGATGGTTCTCTAGGAATCACTGTAGGTGTTCTGCAGTAGGAGGTCATATCCTTCACTTTTATAGTGGAAACACATATGGGCATTAGGTCTGGATTACCCAGCAAAGTAATGTGAATGTATATAAAAAATAGGTGCCAGGGCCCTCGTCAAGAGGCCACTCCAGATCACTCCACCAATTGCCCCTGTCAGCACTATCAATGACATTACCAACACAACTACTAACCATCACACTCCTACAAGTGTGACAATTCAGACTATTCCAGGCCCTCAAAGCTGTAATGGCTTGGGTGGCAGGTATTAGTCATTTTTAATGTATATTGAATTAATAAACAACTGTTGTTGAGCTCATCTCTAAATTAGGTAAACAATCAGTAACGGCTGCTACCGAACAGGGGCGGGGGGCGGACGGAGGGAAGGGGTGGGAATTAATAAAAGAAATGAAAAAGCACTTACCTATACCGCCGAACGCCGGCCGCCGCCTCTTCGTCCTCCATCCTCCTTCTGCAGGAAGCACACAGCCTCCTAGAATCCCCTGACCAATCACAACACTGCCTTACAGCAGCATTGTGATTGGTCCGAGCGCTGTGGTTCGGCTCTCGGACCGGGGCTGGCAGGCTGTGCATGTTCTCCATGCAGGCTGTAAGACAGCCTGCATGGAGAACATGCAGAGTGCGCATGACGCTTTGGCTGGCCCGAAACGGCAGGCCGAACCATGATGCGCACTTTAGGTGCTACCACCACTCCTCCCCCGTGATGCGGGGAGCCCAGGCCCGCCCCCCTGGCTTCAGCTGCAAGCTGAATACAGAAAACAAAATGATAATAAGGAACGTTATTATCATTTTATTTTTTGTATTCAGCTTCCACTATAAACAATGCCACTATGTGGCAGACTGTCATAAGTCCTGGTGTTGACAATAAGCAGTGGTGTCAAGCACTGGCAACCACCGGCTCAGATTAAGCACTGCAGCAAAGAGTCTTTACATTAAAAAGTCAAGATAATCAGTATACACCTTTTGTATTTGGCAATCAGCTTAATGATAGCTGATATCAATATGTTTTATCTGCTTGGCACTATATTAATTATTTAATAAGTTAAAAACAATTTTTCCCTTTGGTAAGAACTACCAGAGATGAATTACACTAGATTTATGACCACATGCATACTCAACACGCTCTGCTTCCCACTCAGGATGTATTAAAGCACTTATAATCACACAAGTAGATATGTATATCAAAACCTTTTTCTTTAATCAAATAGACAAAATATATACAAAATTCATTATATTTCCATGGGTAATTTCATAAAATTTTTAAAACACATTGATTCCTAGATTAAAAACGTTATGCTATTTTATAATTACAAAGGAGAATTCATATAGACAATTACATTTTTCTTATACATGTTAATTTGGACACATTATAGACAGCACTAAGCATAGATGTACATTCCCTGTCTCAGACTGACTGCTGACTTTGCCAAATTTAACACCAACAAAGACTGGGCGTTGACGCGTTTCGGTGGTATATGTACAATTAGACCACCTTCTTTGTCTATTTGATTAAAGAAAAAGGTTTTTGATATACATATCTACTTGTGTGTTTATAAGTGCTTTAATACATCCTGAGTGGGAAGCAGAGCGTGTTGAGTATGCATGTGGTCATAAATCTAGTGTAATTCATCTCTGGTAGTTCTTACCAAAGGGAAAAATTGTTTTTAACCTTTAAGTTACTGGGAGCTCCATCCCTTTGGGTCTTCAAGCCCCTCTCCTTGATTTCAAGGTTAATTATTTAATATACAGAGGTCCTAACTTAAAACCTGCCACTTAGGTAATGTTGGTGAAGCAAAATTCTTATGTTCATTCTTCCAAGTTTTTTTGTTTTGGAGCTGGGGGTGGGGGGACAATGATCCTTTCCACAACTGGGTGTGGCACTTTCATACCTAAAATGTTTATAAGGGTGTGGGAGGGCACTAGTGCATGGGCGCACATGTATTGAACAATGTTTACAAAATAAGGCCTGCACTACCACCTGTATGCACTGTCCGGCAGCATCTGGAAGGTACAATAGCCACACTGAGTCATTTTCAGTTTTTCTTATGTATTAGGGTCTAGTGATCAAGAAGGGGTTCTCTAGGGCTTGAATCTTGCATTTGTAACATAGGGGCTGGTTAGGATGGCGGTCGTCCGACCGCCATCCTTTCATAAATGGGATCGCCTGACATGCTGTCGGCGGTCCTGCCTTAGGTATTAGGATCCGATTGCCACCACACGGTCGCAATGCCTATTTTTTGTATTGCGGCGGATGCTTCTGGCTGCAGCACACGCCGCAGTACAAAAAGGAGTCACTTCGCATATCCCTGCACTACGTGGCAGGCACCATGCGGTGCCTGCCACATGGTGCAGGGATATGTAGGGGAGCACCACAGGTGCCCCCCAAAACCCACAGCTGAGGGCCAGGGGGCAAGGGGGCCTGCTACGGGCCCCCAAATTCCAGTTCCACCTTTCTTTTCATGGTGGGTTAACCGCCATGGAATGGTGGGCGGAAAGGGACATTGTAATCCCCACCATTGTAGGGAATACAACTCCCTCCGACACATGGGCGGGCTCAAGGAGCCAGTCAGATGCGTGGTGGTCGGTCTTTCCGACAGCCAACCATCCGCCCGCCATTGTAATATGGCAGGTGGAAAACATGGTTATGATGGGGGTGGGACCAACACCGACGGGCTGTCGGTGGCGGTCCCACCGTCATCGTAATCAGGCCCATAGTCCAGAAAAGATGCTCCTATTAGTTTATTAGAAAGCACACGGACACTAATGTATTCTATCATTTAATTCCACTGACAAGAATTCACTCAAGGTGAATCTGCAACCTCTTTGAAGTGCTACAGAGAATGGAAACATCCTTCACTGACTACTGTAGCATCAGCAGCAGAAAAATATGTGACAATTTGGCACATGCTATTTCTATTAGCAAGAGTGAAGCTGAGAAGCTCATTTTAATAAAACATTGAATATGAGCTTGCACATCTGTCATGCACTGAAATCCATTTAGTGCACAAATAAGAGTATGTTAATGTGCCACAGGAGTTATGTCATATGTAACATAATGAAAACCTACAGAAAACATGTGCTATACACAACAAAATGTACCAATCCGTCAAAGTGCAAAAGGGCCATTCAGAAAGATTCATAGGAATCCTCCTTTACATATTAATTAAGCAGGATTTCCTCTGTGAATTTATCTGAAAGCCCGCAAATGCAATCCTGGAGACCTGCAAGAGACAGCAGATCGCCAGCCTTGCGTAAGCATTCACAGAATGCTGACATGTTAACCCCTGTCTCCTAAAGGGAATATAAAAGAGTGACCTCAATGTGAAGGGAAATTGGAGGGAGCAAGCAGCAGACCCCTAGACTTCTGTTTCTTCACCCCAATGTCAACAGCTGACAGCCACATACACAGTGCTTAATTTGTAAAAGAATAAGAGCTGGAGCCCAAGGTTTTGCTCAGAAGCCCGCTGCAGTTGCTATTGAATATTGGGGTGCTGAATACCAAGGCTGTGTAATCTTGATTCCACCTCATGTCTCTTTCATCCGCCACAAAATTCACCCTGCCTCTTTATTTAACTCTTTCATTTTTTTTATCCTTGCTTTCTTTCTTTGACACTGTTTTTCTATACTTCTCTTCCACCTCGTTTCCCCTTTTGTGTTTTTATCTCTCTTGCTCTGGGTCAAAGTGTGATGAGCAAAAATGTCCCATTACTTACCGGTAATCTTCATTACTCCGATTAAGGTCTCCCTCATCCCAGTCATTACAATATGAGATGGTCCCGCCTCCCGACAGGCACTCTAACATGCTGGTATTTAAAAAAAAATTCATTGAGTAAAGGCCCCTCCCACCCGCCTCCATGTCTGGTCATAACAAGACCAGACATAACACGGGGGCATGACTGGAATGAGGAGGACCTTAATTGGGGTAATAAAGATTACCAGTAAGTAACGGGACATTAGCCCCTCATAGGACCTCCTCGTCTCAGCCATTACAATATGAGGGCTTAACAAGCCTGAAACAAAAAAAGAAGCTTGACAAAAAGACAGTAGGAAACCCAACTGCAAGAAACAAGCTTACAAAATTGCTGCAGACACAACACCCACAACAAAAGCATCCATCAAAGCATGCAACACCTCCAGTCAAAAATGCTGAATGAAAGTGTGAGGCGACAGCCAAGAGGCCGCCTGACAGAATCCCTGGAGATACACTCCTGCAGCCTCAGCCAGGCAACAAATCAGTGAGAGCGCCACCGAAACTTGACAGGAGGAGCCAGACTTAAGGATCCACAAGACTGACTAATGCCAGCCCTACCCCTTCAAAGAGAGGAGAAGGGCCTACTTGGACCCCCAAAGAAACCGTACCAGAAGAGACAAACAGAACAGGAGAAAGGCGAAACCGAAGTGCACAGCAAACAGAGCAGAAGAGCCTGTTGAACAACCAAAGAGGGTAGGACCTAACCAAGACCTGCACTAGGAAAAACAGGAACAAGCTCCTATCAGAAGGACTGCGAAGAAACTGGAAGAACAAAGGCCAGATCCCACATCGGAACTAACCTACCTGGCAAAAGTCATAAAGAGGGACAGGTCACCAGTAAAGTCACAACTCCCCCAAACCCTGTGCCAAAGGAACGGCCAACAGAGACCAGTGGCAGAGAACCGTGCAAGCCAACCACAAGGAAAAGGCAAAAAGGGAACAAATGGAGACCCTGAAGAACAGCAGGAAAGTCCCAGGGAGAAACAAGAACTAGAGAAATGAGAGGTTAAGCCAAGACCCCAGAACAAACGCCCCACCAAGGAGGCAAACCAACCAGAGGAGCACCAGATCTCAGACAAGCTTGAAAAGCAGCCCACAAAGGAGCCAAGATGGAGAGGCTGAGGCAACAAAGAACAGCCCCCAAAACTCAAGAGGCAGGACCAGATCCCCTGCAACCAGAACCACCCTATTAACCACACCCCTTGCATGAAGGAGCCTCCGTTGGAACAAAAGATGCAAGAGTAGATCCCAACGGAACCACTAAACACCCGTTGCCAACAGAGAAGAGTGCCCCAATGACTCCAATGCGAAGTGCCCAAGAGACAAGCTTAACAATGGAATGGATGGAGATGGGTGAAAGACAGCACAGGAAACCAAAGCAGGGACGAGATCCCCGGAAACCCGACAATGGTCCCCATGGACAACAAGAGCAACAGAGGAAGCAAAAGCGATAAGGCCAAAAAGGGGGCCATCAAAAAACACTGACACTTTTGTTGCACGAATCACCAGCCGCACCCCCGGACGAGGGTAAAGGAAGGGAACCAAGACGGAGGACAAACCACCCCATAAAAGAACCCTGGAAACGGGGCAAAGGGGGGATAGGCAAAGAGACGGATCCACAATACCCCCAAACAGGAGATAGGTTATGAAGAGGGACTAGCCAGAGCGGACAGGACAGAAAGGGCAGACCACGGCACAAGAAGCCGGCATGAGAAAACATGCTAACCCACAGGGAACCAGCCCTCAGGGATGCTAGATGAAGAAGAGGGGCGCACTGCGTACCCCTGTGTACCTCCAAAGAGCAGTGATTACCACCTGACGACCGGGACAGAACAGCCAATTCGTCCTCCGCATTCAGGCCTGAAACCCCAGAACCGCCTCCCAAAGTGCAGGAAACTCCTGCCAAAGAGGAAAAACCCTGTGCCATAGAGATCAGCGGCCTACCTCTACTAGTCGAAGCAGTGCCTCCACCGCCAGCAGAGACTGAGGAAGAGCTAAAGCACAAGTCAAACAATTGGCCAGGACTGGCAACAGAGAGAACTCCAGAGCAGCTAAACAGCCCCAGCCAAAACTTCAGAGAAGGGGCAAGGAACAGGTGACACCCTGAAAATCAACCTCGGGAAGAGGAGTATAGAGCAACACACAAAATGACTGGCTGGCTGCAAGGAAAGGACAGGAAAAAGAAAAACAACCACCAAGTCAAGGCTGCCAAATTCGCCCTCCAGGACCAGAGGAATGACGGACTGCAAAGTGATCAACCAAAGATGCACCATGTTCAGTAATCCGTGAAGAGCCCCAAAGCCCAAAAATGGCAGGAGGGAATCATCAGGTTCGCGCACAGAGAAGAGAACGGAGAAGCACCCCAGATCTCTTAAGCAGGTGGCACTCTGGTGATTGGCGACGAGAGGAGCAGAACCGCCATCCCTGATACTAAAGCAACCCAGCAGTGGATACCCAATAAGAATGGGGTTGCCCGAAACCGACCCAGGGGCAGAGCAAGGGGACCCAATAAGAGAGTATCTGACAGCCAGACTGATGAATGACACCACAGGTTGGAACCAGCTGGAACCACTGACCACGGAAATGTGGAGTCAGGCTGACTCCTGTACAGTCACAACCGGCAAACTCCCTGGAACTGTTGAAGTGGGAACCAGAATTCAATGTTTGTTTGTTTTTTAAGATTGGGAGTCTAGGAAATTTTATTTAACATAAGATGTGTATTTGTAAAATGCACGTTCACCCAGAAGGGTATTTCGGCGCTGAATAACTGATGTTTTATTGTTACTCAACTCAATGGTACCATTTCATTGACCTCAGAAGGATTAAAGGCTGAGTGTACCTGCCAGGATCTGAACCTGTGACTGTGAGGTCAAACACAGGCCCCTACAGTGGATGCATTAGTCCACTAAGCCACCAGACCCAGCCAAAAACTTGATGGTAACAACCAAAAGCGGCATCATAGCGTACAAATCGCCCCCAAACAACATAGGATTCTAAAAGGCAACCTAGGCCAATGATTTCAGCGCTGACTCCAGACGCCATGGGGATCGCCCACACGGACCACAACCCCACCCCAGCATTCCCAGCTAAGGAGGAAACCATCAGGCACCAAAAAAACAGATAGGAACAGTGCCAACACAACTAACAAGCCAGGCTTAGGCGGAACAGCCCCCAGGTGGGAAGACAGGCAACAGTGGCTCAAAGACAGAAAGGAAGTCCCGTGAGGCAGAGGATGAACACAGACTGGCCCAGATCAAAACCAGATACTGCTGAAGCCCACCACAGATGAGCCCCAATGTGTGGCACAACAGGATCCGAAACAGGATACTTCGTCCAAAGATAACGTGGAGGGAAAAGACATAGACGACAGGAAAGAGACAACCCCAGGACCCCATGGGAAATAACGTAAACGGGAATTAAAACTAAACATAACAGGAAATTCTATGGGCATCGACATCCTTCCAACCTTCAGCCAGGACATACTGGACAATGCAATGCAGAGGTCAAAACACCCAAACAAGGTGGACCAAATCGCAGAGAATATACGCCAGAAATGGGCCCTCAGTGGAGTCTAATAAAACCCATCTACATTCTAAATCCGCTTGGCGGTCTGAGACTCATTTAAGCAACTTGAACAGCTTCAAAAGCAGACCAACATATGTCAATGCTTGCATAGCTTCCATGTAGAAGTAGTCCATCCAGGTGCAAGTGCAGAATCGCCAGCAGGGACCCAGAGGAACAACTCAGGCATCCGGCCCGCAAAGCGGAAAGTGACCTGTGCTAAAAGCACAACTGCAAAAGGAGCACCCGAATGGAAGTAACAAAGCCCCAAGAAACGAGACTCTGAAAGCTATCCAAAAATGTGCTGCCGCCTTCCCCACAGCCGCGTGCACAGAAGACACAGCCCCTGGGGACCAAGTGCTGCTGGAACTACTCAGCACTTGCCTCCCCCGCGGACAACAGGTAACCCTCCCCGCCCCAGCCAAGCACATGCACGAGGACCGCGGCCGCGGGAGCTGCACGGAGCACACAAAACACACACCCTTGATAAGTGTAATGTGGCAAAACAAAGAAACAAGACTGTTAAAAACATACAACACATCTAAGATAGAACAGAAAATTAGCGTGTTCTCTTACCTGTCTCTGGACGGAGCCCGGGCCGGGGAAGGCAAAGCCGGACCCAATGGGGGACCGGGACAAACTCAGCCTGGAGGCGGGAAGTCCCCCCCTCCCAGGGCGAGAGCCCGCAAAAAGGGGGCGACCAGGATTGGTCACCCCAGGGCGGTAGACGGCCCCCCCAATAAGGGGCTGCGATAGCAAGCCGCGAGCGGGTTTCAGAAGGGGGCGGTAGGCCACCCTAAGCACATACTCCCCCTCGCCGAAGAAAAATGAACGTGAATCCCACCCACCCACTCCAGATGAAAGGCGGGCGTCGCAGCCACAGGGATAGAGGTGAGGCGGAGAAAACCCTAGAATGATAGAAAAAGGAGATAAATTACTAGAGGTAGATGGAAGGCTCACACAGTGTCCTTGGGATGCCTCATGGCAGGGGCACTGAGGGAGCCAGTGGTGGCAATCAGCCACAGACAGAGTAGATGTGATGCTCCTGCTGGGCCCTTTGGATGCCTCACGGCAGGGGTACCAGAAGGAGTGAGATGTCAGAACTCAGCACCAGGCTGAATAGATGAAGTGCTCACACAGTGTCCTTGGGATGCCTCACGGCAAGGGCACTGAGGGAGCCAGTGGTGGCAATTAGCCACAGACAGAGTAGATGTGATGCTCCCGCTGGGCCCTTGGGATGCCTCATGGCAGGGGTACCAGAAGGAGCGAGATGTCAGAACTCAGCACCAGGCTGAATAGATGAAGTGCTCACACAGGGTCCTTGGGATGCCACACGGCAGGGACCCGGAAGAGCGTGGAGGGGCCAAGAAGGGGGTCGAAGGCAAGCGGAACGGCACTTGCAGCCGGGCTGGTCCTGACGGACACCCACCAAGTCGGTAGCAAGCTGAAGCCTAACACCGCGGCATCAATGGCCCAGGTGGTTGGGGCCCTCCCCAGAGATTGGCCTGCCTGAAGGCAGACAATGAACAAGAATGAACTAAAAGGGCTATAATTGCAAAGACAATATACGTGTCAACGGAATGTTATGCATGAGCATGAAATTGGCAATATTTATAAATGTTATAATAAACTGCGACCTTTTAAGGCACCAAGCACGTGGTCACTGGTGTATGTCAGAGGTTAAGAGGAACGCAGTGGAAAGATTGAAGGGTGGGGGAGGTGACTCGCCGCTTGGGAGGAGTTAGGAAAAAAAGGCAGGCATGGAAAAGGGTGGCAGGGGCCTTTATTCTATGAAAATAACAAGGATGTGAAGACGTCCCTTTGGTATACTGCAAATATGGTTTTTGCATGCTTGAAGCCTGCTAAGGGCTTTGCAAGTACAAAACGTTCATGCAAAACGTAAATGCTCAAAAATCAAAGGAAACATGGGTTGTCTTTCTTTTTAGATATAAAGAACTGTAATAAATATTTAGACTTCTCATGTATATTCTGCATAATAAAATACAAATTCCCTTCTGTTTCACTGTTTTAAAATATATTTAGGGATTAAATTTAAATACACCCTGCCATCGGTCTTCTGGGATTCCTCAGGCCTAATAAAGGGCTGCATTAATCCTTGCTTTCAACACTCAACATTGGGCCACAGAAAGCTGAAAGTTAGTCAAAACTTTAAAAACTGCAGTTCAGTATTACATCACAGGTCAGCAGATATTCCTCCATGTGAGGAAGGATTATCTGTGTAGTGCACCATCCATCATTTTGAGGCAAGGACCTCTCCTGTTGCTGACAAAGAAAGGACTGCATAAATCTGCAGAAAAGTATGCAAATGTTAAGCAACACAGTTTTTGCATAATTTCATGTTTAAGGAACTAAGAGAGTGACAATTCTAGAATCTCTGCCAATGCACTGTCTGATATGTGTCTTCTCATTTGAACTGGATAAATATTTGCATGCCTGAGGATAAATATAATTTTGTATTTATGATTTAATCTGAGGCCTGTGATTGCTTCTATATAGGAATAACTAGAAATTCACACAGATGCCACTTCTTCCCCAGGTAGGCCATTGGTATCGGGGCAGTTTTATCCTACTGAGCAGCTCTTTAGTTATATATTTTTTCTTCATTCCATTTCTATTGAAACTAACTGCCTACTTAAGAATCGCTAATAATGCATTATTTGAGTAGGATATTCTTTCAAGGGACATTTTGTGTCTGTAACTGTCATCTCAACATGTTAAGGGAGATACCTTCATAAGTATTACAGTGTATCTATTTTGAGTTCTTTGAGAACAACAAAGGACTTCACAGATTATAAACGTGCTCCATTTTATGCATATCATACCATGGAAACTTAGCTGAAAGTGTGTGTGCTCCTTAAAATATCAATGTTTCTAAAACACATTAGGCCATGGATTTATTTACATTGATTTCACTATTTTATGTGGAAAGGTTCTCGTGTATATGTTAAACAACTGAATGATAATGACAATAACGATAGCTAATTACTGATTGTAATCAATATATCATTGTCTTCTTAGGCTTGTACATTATTAGTATTGAGAATCAAATACTCAAAATTAAAATACATCACAAAATCACTGCAATCAGTTATATTCTTCATGGAGCCTTTGAAATCCCCAGTTTCTCTTGAAGCTATTCTAAATGGTTTGAAATTGAGAGGAAGTCATAACTGAAGTACACGCAAGAATCTTTCAATTGAAAGTGATAAAACCGTTACATAATTTTGGTGAAAATCTATTAGAAGTACTCAATTCCACATAAATTAGATATAGTCTTCGATTACATTTATTAAATCTTGTCATTTAAAAGATTAGCTTTCTAGCAGCCATTTTGAAGGTATTATGAGCAATTCATGTTACTCACCTTTTCCTATTTCATTATGCTTAGTCATTGTAAAACATCTTTGTAGACTAAGCATAAATTACAGCCATGACCGTGTTAAGATCTTTCACATTCAATATTTTATTGAGTGGCAGACTATTTTTACAGTATACGTTGTTTTTATGTGCCCTTGTAATAAATGTTATGTAGGAAGCATTGTTCATCAAGTTCAAAATCAATTTTTTGAGCATTCAAGAGGTATTCTTTCTCATTGCTCACAATAATCAACAGTGGCTCTATTTAAGGAATATATAATAGTGACATTATTTAATTTGGAAGTCCTTAGACTAGAGATTGGGACAGTAAGTGATTACTATAATGCCCTTAGAGAATTATCCATCTGTTTATGGTTCCTTAAAAGAGCATGATCAAATTGAACTTATTTCTGGTGGAGACATCTATTTATGTTTTCTAAGTCCTTAAAAGTTGCATTAGAAGGATTAAAACGTACTCATATGAATATGTTGAGCTGAAATACCGTGCCAAAGATGAAGTTGTGGCATTAGGAATGCATTGTCAAATATTTTTATCAAATGTTACACTTCATATACCTTAAATGTTACGCACAAATAGAGGAAGCAGCTTGTTTTAATAGGAAGCAGCGATATCTAACTGCCCTAGAAAATCATTCTCTATGCCATTTCTTTCTGTTGTTAAGAACTGAGAATTTACCATTTTAGGTACATGGGAGAGAAAATCACCTTCTGATTATGTTTGTCAGCTTTTTCATAGTGGTACTCAAAATTTGAATCGTTCTATTTGTTTGTCTTATGTTACGTATGGCACGACTACTGTTTCCTAAGAATATGTTTTAACATAGTAATGTGAGGACTGCAAAAGAATTCATAGGTTGTGTTACAGACCCATCTATTCCCTCTAATTGTTATCAGATTTTGCATTTGTTAAGTTGTTTTCCCATTTGAATCAATTGTTCAGTGCTGTATAATATGTTGTTTTACTGCTGCAATTGTTGGGCTTTAGTGAAGGTTATGATTCAGTAAATTATAATAATAATATGTGCAAGAATGTGTTGGTGGATCCTTCAAGAATTTTCACTTTCTTCAAGGTTCCTAGAAAGTAACTTAATATTTGATGTCAGAAGACATATTCTGTGTAGCTATGTTGCTTTGTCATTTAGATATGCCCCTGTATAATCATTGAATTCTCTTCTCTCACTGGTAATGCTTGAAGTTCAAGTTTAACTTTTGTCAGACCCATTGCCCTAACTAAATAATTTCATTAACAAATCTGTATCTTGTTCATACCAAATTAATATATCATGTTACATTTTGTTGTATAGTTTTATATGTTTTTTTAAACTGATCTAAATATTTCTTTGTAACTCGTGTATATATATATATTCACTGAAAAACCATAGGTTTTAGGGACAGTTATAGTTAGTTGGACATTGCACTCGTACAAAACCCGTGAAATTCCCCGTTATAGTTAGTTCAGGTAACTATAACTCACGCCCGCAATGCACTGCTGATGACGTCACATATTACATCACTCATGACATGGTCAGTGACATCACTGATGACATCACTGATGACATCTCAAATGACATCACTGATGACATCATCCAGTGACTGTGTGTTTCTGTAAAGTTTAAATATGTTTAATATATATAGGGAAAGGCGTATTGAAGAATGAGTGGGTGTATAAGTGTCTGAATGGATGATTTAGTAGGTGCGTGACTAACTCAATAAGTGAGTGATTAAACGTATCTTACTGAATGCATGGGTTAGTGACTAAACTGGGTGAATGTCTGTATCCGTCTGTCTGTTGCTGTGTAAGTGGCTGCATGGGTTTGTGAATAGCTACATGAGTGTCTATATGAGTTATTGATTGGTTGTCTGAGTATCTGTATGGGTGCCTGAGTGTTTGTGTGGGTGGGGTGTGTGCGACTCTGTGCATAGATGTGTGAGTGGGTGATTCACTGGGTGGATGGTTTCAAGAGTGCATCTGTGATAGACTGTATGGTTGGGTAAGTGTGTGTAAGAGTGTGTTAGTGAGTGAATGTATGTCCCAGTGGTACATGTGTGAGTAACTACATATGTGAAAGGCAGTATATATGTGTGTTGGAGTATATAAATAGCTATAAGCGAGAGTGTGTGATTGTGAGAGTGACTGTATGGATGAGTGTGTGCTTGTATCAGAGATTGTATAAGAGCGTAAGAATGTGCTAGTATTTGTATGAGTAAGTTAGCTGGTGTGTGTATAACTGTATAGGTGAGTAAATGGGTGTGTGCTTAATTTTTTGCATGACTGACTAGGTGTGTGAGTACCTCTATGGATGAGTGGCAGTGTGTGAGTGTTTATATAGGTGTATGAGTGCATATAATAGTCCTGTACTGAGTGACTATAAGTATGAGTGACTGTACGGGTGAGTGAGTAGATGTCTGTGTGTAGACCTAAGAATCAGTGAGTGTGTATATAGTAATTGGTGTTGGAGTGTCTATGGTTTTGACAATGGCAGTCTGTAATTTACTGTGGGTGTATCAAAAGTTATATTAGGGTGTGAGAAGATGCATCAAATTATCACATGGATGATGTCATCAGTGATGTCATCAGTGATGTCATTTGAGATGTCATCAGTGATGTCATCAGTGATGTCACTGACCATGTCATGAGTGATGTAATATGTGACGTCATCAGCAGTGCATTGCGGGGCGCGAGTTATAGTTACCTGAACTAACTATAACGGGGGAATTTCACGGGTTTTGTACGAGTGCAATGTCCAACTAACTATAACTGTCCCTAAAACCTATGTTTTTTTCATTGAATTTGTAAGGTTTTTAAATGCTAATTTCTAACTATAACGTGCCTGAAACCTATGGTTTTTCAGTGAATTTCAAAGGTTTTTTAAATGCTAATTCCTAACTATAACATGTCTGAAACCTATGGTTTTTTTCAGTGAATTTCAAAGGTTTTGTAAATGACAATTTTTAAATGTATTAATTGTTATATTTATTTTTTTCATACTGATTTACTACATTTTTTTAAACTATTTATTTTTAGATATTTTATTTTTAAATACATTGTAATTACATTATACATTACATTACAAAATATACTTTCTCAGAATGAATTACTTTAGTTTAAATACTTTGCAAATAGGCAAAAAACTTTTAAGTACAGTAGTTACAGTTGTTGCAATGGGCAACACAATTTCAAACACAATGCAACATTGAGCTCAATGTGAATTTCAAGTTAAATGCAATTAGTTACTTTATGGATTACTTTTCTAACCACAGGACTGGATCCTAGATTCAGTCCTGGGACATCTCCTGTAAACAGTTGAGTAAAAGCGTTTTGGTTACAGTAGTGATTTTTAAGGAATATTATTGTATTTTAAAAGTTGACACTTAGAAACTTTTTCACATAGAATCACCAATGTTATCCTATGGGAGGAAATTCACTTAGCAGGTAAGTAGTGTTATCGTTACTTTTTCTTACTCAGTGGTGGATCCTGGATCCAGCACTGGTGCATCTCCTGTAAACAGTTGAAAGAATGCGTTTAAGTCATACAGGCGATTTTTAAGGAATATTTGTAGTTTGTGAAAATCGACACTTTGAAACTTTTCTGCTGAAAACCAGACAATGGATTCCTATGGAAGGAAATACAAGTTACTGGTAAGTACGGTTAGAATTACTTTTCAGGGTCAGTGCTGGGCTAAAGATGCAGCACCGGGTTCTCTCCTGATAACAGGTGAGTAAATCGGAATTCGTAGTTCGGCTGATTTTAGAGGAATATTATAAAGTTCCAAAACTCCACACACAAGAATTTCCAAGTGAAACCAGTCAATGTTAGCCTATGGAAGGAAATTCAAGTTACTGGTAAGTCCAACTAGCCCACCATGTACCTCCAAAAAGCGCCACAGAGCTGCGTTGCAGAGAGGTGTAAAAAGGGGCATGGCCTCTGTACACCTCTCTGCAACGCAGCCCCTGGCGCATACCGGGAGGTTCCTGGTGGGCTAGTTAACCCCCAGGGACCCCCAGTATTCAAGGGAATTACTTCCCCTTCTTAAAACGCGCCAGGGGCGCGTTTGCAGACTGCTGCAGGGAGGGGCGGGACCTCCAGCACGATGCCGGTCTTTTTTTTTGTGCTTTTTCTGCCCAGGGGTCCTTGTGGGACCCCTGAGCAGACCTAGGGGTCAGGTTGTTTCTACCCTGCCCCCTTTGTGCGTTTTGTGCACTTGTTTCTTGTGGTTTTTAATCAGCGGGATCCGCGCACCCTAAGCGCATCCCGCCGATTTAAAAAAAAAATGCTTTCTCTGCCCAGGGGTCCTTGTGGGACCCCTGAGCAGACCTAGGGGTCAGGGTGTTTCTACCCTGCCCCTTTGTGCGTTTTGCGCACTTGTTTCTTGTGCTTTTTTTTTAATCGGCGGGATCCGCGCATCCCGCCGTTTAAAAAAAAAAATGCTTTTTTCTGCCCAGGGGGTCTTTGTGGGACCTTCTGAGCAGACCTAGGGGGTCAGGGTGTTTCTACCCTGCCCCCTTTTTGCGCTTTGCGCACTTGTTTCTGTCCCTCGGTTCTACCGAGGGACAAAATGGCTGCCAACACTTCCTGATTTGGAGTGTTGACAGCCACTTCACAGCCAATTAGCATGCAGCTCGTGATCGGGAGGGTACGCGGACCTAGAACCGAGGGACAAAATGGCTGCCAACACTTCCTGATTTGGAGTGTTGACAGCCACTTCACAGCCAATTAGCATGCAGCTCGTGATCGGGAGGGTACGCGGACCCTACTCGGCCATAGATATATATGTGACTTTACTTTTGATTTTCTCAGGAACTACTGAACGGATTTACACCATTTAAGCAAAAGCCAAATTTGGTGTAATTCCGTTCAGCAGTTCGGGCTGTAGCTGCGACTAAAGGTTCCTATGGAAAAATGAATGGGGAAAACGTGTTTTGGGACCCCCTTTTTCTCGGCCCCGGCTGACGAATCACCCGAGACTTTCAGGATAGGAGCGGACTGGAGCGCCCCAACAAGTTGGAAACTTTCGCGAAGATTCGTCAACCGGCGCCAACGTTATTTCAAATAGAATGTTGCGGATTTCCTATGGAAAATAGGTCCTAACTATAACTATCTACTGGCGACCACAGTAGATAATATATATATATATATATATATATATATATATATATATATATATATATATATATATATGTGTCATATGAAGACATACTTTGTCCAGTTGTCTTCAAGACTTTGCTATACTGTAAATTATTCTCTACTAGCTTATAGCAGTCATATGCAAATGTAATGTAAATACCACCAAATCATCGAAGGAAAGTACAACTTTAGTAGAATACCACTGATACTAGGAAAATTCTTTCCATTCCTACAGTTGTCTGGACTACAGCTACTATACATACAACAAATAATATTGGGAATTGAGGACCCTCTTGCCTTGTTCTTCTGTCAACCTCTAATATTTTAGTGACTATTATTCACTATTCTGGATTTTTTGTGCCTTGTCTAGAGTTTTAACCACTGTGGTAAAGTCGGTTCTCTAACCCTTCTCTCCTACTTAACTGGCCATTGAAACACCCAGTTGGCTATATCAAAAGCATTCTGTACTCCCAAACTATTAATCATCAATAGTGTTACTTCACAAGCAGCAAATATCAAGAAGGGACACTCATGTGTGGACGTGTTGAAAGATCTATCTCCCCTGCGTGAAACTCTCCTGTTATCTGGAGGTAATAGGACCAATTCACAAACTGCATTTTGTGGTATGTAAAGTAGGACTTCAGCAGTGCTATTTACTTACTACCGAAAGCAAATTTACAAGCCTGTGAGTGTAAATGCCCATCTCTCCTACCTACGTTACTACAGCCAAAAAGACCAAAACCAGTAGTAAATGTACTCCAACTCGGAGCTTGAGTAAGACCATCCCAACACTTGGCTAATCACTGTTACTGCACTACTCTCCCAGAGAAAATAATGGAGGTAGAGACTTACAATAAAACCTCCTAGGAAATAATTTTACATTAAATTAAATTACTTAAACTAGTTACAACAATAAATAAATAGATCATATATAAATGTGTATTAGAGCTCCCTATGGTAAAGTGTAGGGAACATGTAAAATGTATTTATAAAACATTAAAAAAATTAGAGCACCTATTTTTGTGTTAAATAGTAATGTAAATGAATTTTATATATTTATTTTAAATGTAGAACACAATACAAAATTCTATAGCACTATTAATTGCAATTAAATATTTATTTAATTCAAGTATATTAATTAAATAACAATTTGGAAAGCTTTGTTAAAACAAAATCTCACCTAAAGTAAAATGCTTACATCTATTATGCATTAAAAAGGACAGAACGTTGTGAATAGAATTACGTTAAATTCATTTAATCATTTTTAAAACATAAAGTTAAATTTTTAAGTTTTAAAAAGGATATTAAAATGTTTTAACATAAAAGAAAATGTATTTTTAATCATATTTAAATGTCAGAATAAGTTATTTTAAGTTCACATTATTTCCTTCGTAGTGCTATGTTCAATCCCTGCCTCCTTTATTTTCTATGGCAGGGTGTTGCAGTATCAATGGTTGGCCATGCGTGGTGCTCTTTTTGAATACTTTTTTGGCTGTAACTTGCACTTGTAAATTTGTCTCCACCCCCATTTCAGGGAGTGGAGACATGTAAATCTACTCTTTTGAGTAACTTTACACTCATAAATCGTGAATAACCAAAAGTAGTAAATTTACCCAAAAGAGTAAGAGTAAAATTCCACATGCAACTTACTCTCAGGTGTAAATTACTTTTGTGAATATCCCTTCATGTATTCAATGATTTTCGGCTGCTGCTTTGTTAAGGCCCTATAAAAAAATCTTGCTGTCTTTGATAAGATGGTAAATACTTACATCAGCCATGTTTCTTGGAACCATTGCCCTCTTTTGGGAGGACATAGATTGTTGCTACCTCCTGTATAACGTGAAGCCTGTTACAGAGTCTGCAAAAAAGTCAGTGAGACACATAGGGCAGCTTTAACGTTTTATTAGAGTTCGTGAGCCTATATTAAATGGGGTTTTAGTCTTAGTTCATGTGATAATGGGGAGATGTCGAACGGAAAACTAGCTAAAGATAAACACACTCTCTCTCTCTCTCTCTCTCTCTCTCTCTCTCTCTTCTTTCTCTCTCTCTCTCTATTTCTCTTTCTCTCTCTCTCTCTCTCTCATCGCCCAAATGTTTAAGTGAATCAGGGTTCCAAAATCTCTCAAAGTTATTCAACATTGAAGGGCAGGCTTACATGTGTCATTGCATGCAAACCTTGTCATTGCTGGCTTGGAGTTGCAAGGTCTTCCTGGATGAAATCTGTATGTCCAAGCCTGAGAGCAAGTAAAGGTAGCATACCGATTGTGTGACTTCAGGCCATTTCTGTGAGTGTTTGTAGCGGATTTTGTTGAGAGGGATTGAGGGTTCAAGTCTTACTGGGTACTCCTGTTCAAATTTTGACTGTGGGTCATGCTGTTGATTTCAGTCTTTTTATGGAAAACTGTACAACATGTATGTTTTGCACTAACTATTCTTTGCTGTACTTGTTTGAATATTAAAGAAGGCCAGATACTTTGTAAAATAGTTTCGTTTTCAATGTTTAATGCTGCACATCCTAACAGCTGAGCTGTGATGCAATTTACACAAATCTCAGGTGGTCCCATGACAGCAATGAAAGGGTCATCAAGTCACTTTTTTCTTTGCTTTCCGGTAACTGTCGTTTTGTATTTGTAATATGAAATATTAAGACTGCAAGTACCAGAATGTATTGAATGAAACAAGGACTACAAATGCTACACACGACTAACTCCCTCAGCCACTGCTGGCTTTTTAGTCAACTTCACTTCCATTGTGACAGTTTCATCCCCATATTTGTATGAATCAGCAAACTGCAAGTGGTGTTACTTTAGAAACCAGCTGCGGTTGATGGTGCCACATATGACGTGCATTTTATGTTGTAATTTAGCAATTTATGGCATGGTAATAGCAGTCATGTTTAGGAACTAGCATATGCCATTTAATACTGTAGTGCTTTTTAAATTTATTGTCTGACGCAGCTGTCACGTTTCTACAAGTGTGTTTTTGAAACTCAGATGTTTATTATTTTGGATTTTTCTGGAATTTTTAACACTTTATATATGTATAGGTTATTTATATTGTGCAAGCCTACCTGAAAATTAGTTGTGACATGTACATGGGCCAAGGCAAAGACACAGTCAACGTGTTGACCATCTTGAGAACTAGAAAATAATTTGTATACAGAAACCTCTTTTTGCACATACTGTGGTCATTCACCATGTGATGTTGTTTTAGCAACCATGTTAAGGGCATTTCCTGAAAACGCTAGTTCTTTTGCTTTACAACCTGCAAAGGCATTCCCAAGTGACACATGATCTTTTGATGATGAATGAACTGCACATTTAACAATAATAGCAACTTTAGAGAGCAACAAAAGAGCTTGCAAAATGTTAGATATAAACTGACAATGCTGTATTTCATGTTATGTTATGTTATGTTATTAGGGACTTATAAAGCGCACGGCTACTCGATAGAGTGTCCCGGCGCTACAGATTCTGGGTGGGGCTAATCGTGAGCTCCATCTTGCGTAAGTCACACTATTACTGAAAAAGCCAGGTCTTCAATGACTTTCTAAAAGGGAGAAGATCCTGCATCTGCCTTAAGTGCCAGGGGAGACTATTCCAGAGTCGTGCTGCTTGCACCTGGAAAGAGCAGCCCCCAATGCGAGCATGGGAAGATTTAGGGATGCGTGCCAACTGAAGTGCAGCCGACCTCAGAGCGCGACGCGGGGAATAGAATTGAAATCTCTTCCTGAGTAGGGGGCCCCCATCCCATGAAGGGATTTAAATGTTAGAACCATGGCTTTAAACATAATCCTTTTACGGATCGGAAGCCAATGCATGGATTTCAAGTGGGCAGACATCCTAGTTCTGGGCCCTAGCATGAGAATAGCCCTTGCCGCAGCATTCTGAACCACCTGTAATCGAGTCAACATGTAGTCAGGGATTCCCAGGTAAAGGCTATTAACGTAGTCCAACCTGGATAAGACTAACGCCTGGACCACCGTTTGTCTATGTGTTAACGGCAAAAGGGGCAGGACCTGTCTAAGCATTTTAAGCACTCCAAAACATGAACCCACCACAGCTTGTATTTGGGAGTTCATGGATAGGTTGTCCTCCATCCTGACTCCCAAATTTTTAACAGTCTTGACCGAGGTGCTGGGGGGGGACATGTCCTGTGGCCACCAATTCCGCCACACATTGTCTAATGGGAGGCCGAAAAGTTTGATTTCCGATTTGTCGGGATTACACTTAAGTTGGTGAAGTTGGAACCAGGCAAACACCTCAGAGAGGCAGGCATTGATTGCCTCACCTCTGAAGTCTGACTTCTTGTCACAGGTGAAGAGCAGTTGTGAATCATCCGCATAAGATACAATTTTTGCTCCGTGGGCTTCAGCCAGAAGCGCCAAGGGGGACATATACAAATTAAAGAGTGTAGGACTAAGGATTGAACCCTGCGGAACCCCCACCTTGAGCGGGGGATGGGTGCTGCAAAGGGAGGGGACCACACCGTTTGCTGGCGATTGTCCAGAAACGAGGCAAACCATCGGAGTACCGTGCCCCCGCAGCCACATTCTTGAAGTCTCCGAAGGAGCAAATCATGGGGCACGGTATCGAAGGCCGCTGATAGGTCCAAGAGAATCAGCACAGCCTTCCCTCCCTGGTCAAGGGTCTCTTTAATAGTCTCCGAGACCTCAAGAAGCGCGGTTTCCGTACTGAAATTTGACCTGAAACCGGACTGACTCTGGTGGAAAACTTGATTGTCTTCAGCATAAGTGGTAATGACCCCATGGACATATTTTTCCAAGACCTTCGAGAAAAAGGGGAGCAAGGATATTGGCCTATAATTAGAGGCTGACTCTGGGTCTGCTCTTGGTTTTTTTAGCAGGGGAAGTATTTTGGCGTTCTTCCACCTGTCCGGGACAATCCCGGTCTCCAAGGATGTATTGAGAATCTGATTTAGCGCAGGATTAATTATCTCGGCCAGTGACACCAGAGTCTTGGCTGGGTATGGGTCAGATGGAGAGCCCGATTTGAGGGCCTTCATAATTACCAAAGAGTTATCCAAGGATATAGGTGGGAACTGCGTGAGAAGTGGGCTCCGTAGCTGCATAGGAGGGGTGAGAAATGCTCGAAACTCACCCTCCGCCCTAGGCAGCGAAGAGAAAGTGTCTTGGATAGTTTTTATCTTCTCATGGAAATAGGAGGCTAAATGGCACGTCCATTCCTCAGTCGGAGTGAATGGTGTTGCCACTGCGTTTGGGGAAAGAAACTCCTTAACTGTTTTGAAAATTTCTTTACTATGGTTAGCAGCCTGAGCTATTTTGGAGGCCAGAATATTTTTTTTTTCTCTTCTAAAACTTTCTTATAATGCGCTTTTAGTGCCAATTTATATGTTGTTTTATCAGAGAGGTCAAAGTTTTTCCGCCAGGTTCTCATTTCATGTCCTGCTAAGGGAAGAAACCCTATCACACCCTACGTATGTTAATGTAGTACCATATTACTTACGTTTCTTAGCGGATAACTTGTAGCCCTTTCTTGCCAGAAAACAAAGAAGTGTAATGGTGTCTTGCTTACAAGCCTCTGCTGAAGGATAGGCTAGAGGCAGGTCATGTTGGTGCTTAATTAAGAACCTCCAGCTAACGTAAGAGTATCTAGATCACTTTTTTATGCTTCCAAGAAGATGGGTGGACTTTCTGTATAGCCCTGAGCCAGTTGTGTCCACCAGTAAGTTTTATTGTCAAATTGAAACAAGAATAGATACTGACTTTTAGGATGCAGTGGAATTAAAAAAAAAGGCAAAATCAAATCAAAGACAGTGCAGTATTCAGCATCAACGGGTAATTCAGGACAATATAGTGGCAGGATTGTGTGCCACCGGTCAGGGAGGGTTGCACAATTTCGTTAATCTCTCGCAAATCTTGTACGAAACGAAAGATAGGCCTTCCATCTGGTCCTGGAGAAGCTGTCTTTACAGAAAAAGTCAGTGTATTTCAAGGGCCATCCCTTATTTCTGTCAAGATGCCCGGTTGTAAAAGATCCCTAATGACTGGTTTGATACCCAATTCGCCTTCTTTTGAATTTTTGATTGTGGTATCCATGGTAATTTGGCTCCAGGGTGTAACTTTATTTGAACAGGAGTGTAATAAATGAGCAGACCTACGTCATGGGTGTTGTGACCACACATGTGCAGGGTCTGAGTGTTGCAGTGCAGGAGGCACAGAAGAGGTAATAGATGATTGAAATGCTTGTAAGAATATTCCCTGGCTCTCACTTTCCAGGAAGAAACATCAGGTGTGCAATGAATTGTACACTGCAATTTACACAATAAGTCGCATCCAAACAGGTTAACAAGGCAAGTGGGACTGAAAGGGAACTTGTGTTGCTCTGTTAAGGGGCCTATCATAATTTGGAGAGAATGTGTTATTTGCTCCATAACCAGCTCTCCCGTAAGACTGATTGCCTTTACTTTTGTTCCTTAAAGGGTACACAAGGCACTTCTGATGCCTTCAGTGTGGAGATTGTTACTCCTAAATAAATAAAAAATGGTGTGGGCCTAACCATTATTACCCTATTATTACCCTGGTAACATAGAGGTCCTTCTAATCTATCTGTATTGTTGGAGCTTGTAGACAGTCATCTCCTTTCGGACAGACTTAGAAGGTCACATAGGGCGGAGGGTAAGGACCTCAGTAAGCATCAGTGTTATCCAGATCGGGAACCCACTAGTCCCCTTGTCATGCTAGTGGTTGCGGTGTGAAGTGGGAAGGTAGCGCCCACCTGGGGCTTTGGAGAGGTAGGTTATAGTTATCAAAAGCTTTAGTATGACAGGGAGTGGCTTCCCACGCTGCTGGAGTCACTTTCCCTCCTCTGTGGATTGACTGCAGCAAAGGACACTCGCCCCACCAGTGACCAGGCTGATTACAGTGGTTACAGTTACTTCCCTGTCCTTGGCTGCCTAGCAGACCTCCACTTCCCCCACCTCCTTTGCACCAGCCTCACCCTCTTCCTCTACAAACACTACCTTTGCCAACATTTTGTGAACCGTGCCCTTGGGAATACTGCATGCGTGCCAACATCAGTCTCTCATTCCCCTTTTTCAACTTGCTTTTTTGCTCTTCAGAGAGCCACTCTTGATAGCCTTTATAATATTTAACTGCTGCTAATATCTCCAGTATCAGCTTTTGTTGCCAGCACATAAAAGCAGTCTGCAAGTGTGTTTTAATATTGTGGCATAAACCATTCACAAAAGTAGTAATAAATGTCAATAACCCTTCACCCAGAGGATTTGTCATGCTGCTGTGCTGCTGATAAATGTGAAGTAAGTTATGCAACAAAGACCAACCCAATGTGCCCACCGCGACTGGAGGCGCATCCAGGCCTTGTATTTAGACTTTCTTAGTGGGTTTTTAAAGCAAACCAGCAAAATTGGTTGCCTGTGACCTGTGCTCTTCCTTGATTGAACATTCCATAGTTTGAACTGTTGAGTGAAACCCTGAGGTTTATGAAACATAGTGGTGGGGCAATGACAATATTCAGAAGACTTGTCCTGATGAGTCCCTCTAAATGCCTTTTAGGGTCGAAACATCGACAATTAGATCCCTTGGTCTGTAGTTTCTGATCGTGTACTGTAGAAGGAAAGACTGTAAATTGTAACAGGATCTATTTAGATTGAAGTAAAGACTAGGGATTATAATAAAGAGCTGTTGTTTTTACTTGCCTATAGTCACTTTATGCACCTTCACACACTGCGTCGTCTGCACTGTTGTCACCAAGAAATAGTTTCATGGTCTGTACCTACATGATGACACAATGTGAATAGAAATATAAACAGTGAATGACCTGCATTTTGTATGGGCCTATAACTATGGTTATTGAATAACTATGGTAACTGAATGGTTGGATTAATTCAGTTTACAACTGGTACATATACAAGGGTCTCCGGTTTTAAAGAAAGAGTGCCACTGGACCATTGTTCTGTAAACGGATACATTTGTAGTAGTCTCTCAAAAAATACATGCACAGCCTCATCTTTGTTTGTGTTGTGTGCATTATTTTAGCCCAATGAGCCTTCGGCTTTGGCACCTTCTTTCTAATGAATTTTAGTATGGCCTGTAACTTTTTTTCTACGTTGGGCCGGGGCTATTTTTGGAACCTCAAGCTGGTTCTGCTGAAGGTCAGTCTACACCTTTTTTACAGTCCTCCCACAAATCCCTAAAGACAATGATGTTAAAAAGGATGTCTAAATCACTCCAGAGTAGATCCCCCATTGCGGTTATTCTATTTAGGTCTGTATACCAGTGATAGGGCTCCTCCCGTAACTTGGGAAAATCTCTAGTAAATGAAAGTAAGTTAGCCCATGACCAAAGGACGTGGATGTAGGCAGTGGGTTGACTGTTGTCCCCAGCAGGGACTTCACACATAGGTAGAACTTTGTTTAGTTCATTGTCAGTCAGTAAATTGTCATTTGGGTAGCAGCAAGGAGGGGCTGTTGGGCCCATAAGTCCTGTTTAAGCTTCTGTTTATTGAGGTCTCTTATTGCTGTATTAGTGGCTTTTAGGATATGTAATATTTCTGTAATGTGCTGAAGCAGTCTTGGCTTATCCCACATATGGATCAGGTCAGGAGCACAGCCGGATGCCTAATGAGGTGAATTGTATTTGTCAGGCATATTTTGATCCTTAAGGGGTGACTCCGCATTTGCCCCAAATGAGCAGATACATTGTTCATAGTCACTGTGAAACAGGGAGGAGGCACTGGGATTGTGTGCTAACTCAAGCATATGGGCTAGCTTGTTTTGAGGACAGGGAGAGGGCAAGTCAGAAATCTCACAGCCTTGCACATCATAAAGGTACAGCAGGGCATTACAGTCATCAGTGTCAGTACAGGCAATTAGCATGCCCTTGTCTGTAATGGAAAGGGTCTTGTTCTGATTTTCTGTTTGCTTGTTAAGAGCTTTTTTTACATAATTCTAGCAATTCCAAATAATTAGTCTTCCAATCTCTAGTGATGGTTGCCATCTCTATTACTAAATTGGAAATATCATCAGGGGAAGTATCAGTAACAAATGAGTGGTCATCATATTTCTGCTGCCATGAAAGGTTAGTTGATACTTTACTCGAACCTCTATTTTGTCCTTAGAACATTATGTAATGCGTTTGTCAAGATCTTTGTACCAATTCCTCAAATTATTAGTGGCTGTATCCAGGATCTGGTGCAAGAATTCTTTTTTGGTAGCAAGACAGAAAGCACACCATCCTAATTCCTAATCTACTAGTCTAGCAAACAATTCCCTAGGTGGCAAGTGAAGGTAGGGCTGCAGATGTTGCTGGTCCTCTGTCTTAACATAAGGGACGGTCTAGGGCTATGTCCAAAAAGCATATTCAATACTCTTCTTCCAGGGCTGGTGCACGAGGAGCCGGGAGGGTCAGATATATATCGATATTGACTACAACCTGCTTGCGACACACCTCCTTTTCTTTCTGGGCCACGGCTTGTGCATGGGGGCATTTACGGATGTCTAAAGACTGAAGATCTTTATGCACTCTGCCTTTCATTTCCCTGGCTGTACAAATTTCCGTAGCAGCCAAGTGCCATTCATTGAAATCTTCCCATTCTGCGGGTCTAATCTGAGGGGCTTTAAGAAACAACGTTTGCTTTAAATAATTTAGGCATAAACATTCAAAGGTACCATTTAAAGTAAACTGCCCAAAGGAGCCATGCCATTTGGGCGTACAAATACAGGACTCCATGCCCACATTTGGCGCCATCCGATAAACTGATGAACCCTTTGGAGGCACAGTTCTGTCTCATTGATGTGTTTAGTGTTTGAAGGAGCCCATTATTTGCACAAAGTACTCTGACTGACCCTAGGAGCAATACAGGTGAAATAACATAGAAATTAAATGAAAGATGCTGCCCATGGAACTGGTTCCACGGATTATTCCCCGGCCCTTCACGAGAGAAAATAGAAAGAGAGAAGGGTCAGAAGGGGGAAAGGTCAGTGTTAGGATGAACACACATATTTTCTCCTAACATGTACGAAGTGTGTGTGTACAAACAAAAGTAGGCATGAGAGGTGCTGGTTTCAGAGGGGGGCTTATAGTCTTGCTGCTGAACAGCCAGAAGAGAGAGAGCAGACACATTATGCGAAAGTAAACGTAGAGGGAGTATCAGCAAGTGTAGAATAAAGATAGGGGGCGGTGACCCTTGCATTCAATTGCAACAGGGAATATCTCACAATCGCGGCGGCTGCCAGCCGAACCTTTAGAGATACTCAGAGTGCATTCAAGCAATCCATATGGAGACAGGTGCAGAGAAACACACTAGCAGTAATAAGAGAAGAGCCTGATATATCCCTAACCTGGTGCGTATGTAACCTACCTACGCACTTCCTCAAGGAAGTAGCCAGAAAATTAAAATACCCCCCACTTTGACCCCTCCCTTGAACGCCGTCAGGTGAGCAAAGCGAGAAAACTCTACCCACTCTAGATGAGGTCCCTTAATCCAGCCTTCTCTCCATCTATTTCTCCATCATTTAAGCCTGTCATGCATCCATCCATCTATCCATCTTTTCATGTTTTCCACTCATACATCCATCCTTTCACCATTCCATCCATCTACCCTCTCATCATTACAGTCTTGCATCCATCCTTCTACTCACACTTTAAACCCTTCCTCCATACTTTTACCCATTCATCCATACAGCAATTTACCCTCCTTTTATCAATCCACCAATTCATCCTTTCACCCTTCCATCCAACCGTATTCATCCATCCATCCATTCATCCAGCCTTTCATCATTACAGACACTTTCTTTCACCCACCCATGTAAATCTTGTTTTCCACTTCCATCTATTAGTCCTTCATTCTTTCATCCACAGTTCCATTCTTATTTTTATATGTCCTTCCTTTTGCTTTTCCTTCCAAACCTCTCTCCCACTCTCCCTTTCATTCCCTCTCTTTTTCTCTTAATTTATTTGCTGTGGGTAACTCCTGATCACTGTGTTGTTTATCATTTTCCTTTGCTTTTGATTTTTTAATAGCTTTTATCTGCAGAGCTGCAGCCAGGAAAGGGTCATAACTAAAAATAATTGTCATCACCACCCCCATTTAAGCTGTGAAAGCGGGCGTTCATGACACCACTGCACTTCCTCCACTTCAAAGTTGTACAGAAATGTAATAATACATGCAACACTAAATGACTTTCTTTGTTGTACAACTAACAAATCATCATCAAAAGAGGCAAAAAATGCCTCTGTGCACAGTCAACCTTTGGCCCTGCACTGTAACATTTAAAAGCACTGGAACCTGAACTAACACCATGGCCAGGCCACGGTTCCCTTATTTACACAAAAAAATCAATTGACTCAAAAATCAATATGTCTAGTAAAAACAATTCAGAAGCAAGCAAGTAAAGCACTTTAAGCCAAACTGTAAACAGAAGAGGGACTACATTGGACGCATGAGTGGCTGACCTGAGTGGAGTGAAAGGCACATGGACAGATACCTTGGGTGAAAACGAAGTCCCTTCTATGGGTGCCTGGAAGAAGTCTGCCGGCCTGTCACTCAACCCAATGTGAAGATAAACCTTTGGCTGGCAAGCAAGTTCTAGGTTCAAAGAGGTGCATTCTTTACCAACTGTTCAAGCTTAATAATCAATAAAACATATACGCAGTTAGAGTTCAAAGTAAAATATTTATGTGAATGCAGCAGTATAGACCAGTCTCTAGTAGGGACTAACCTGTCACATCACAATTTACAGGGATTTTTATAGCTTTTAGCACATCTTACTATATGAAGACAGCCAAGAGGGGCACTTCCCCAGTGTAAGGTGATGGGGGCTTTCTAAGCATTTATCCAATCATAAATTGACTACAAACATCGAACTATATTTGGGTATGATATTATGAAATATGCAATCGTAGCAAAGCAGCAGAATGACACAGTGGCATATAACTCGTGATTTCCTTTATTTCTCAAAGCCTTGTGGTTTCTCCAAGCTCATCACAGGTTAAGCGGCCTATGGACATTTTGCAAGGTCTCTTATTAAGTGTCACTGAGCAGGCCCAAAAAGAAAATGTCATCTACAGTGTGACTGTTACTCCATCATGGCAGGGTTCTCCAGCTCTTTCCTAAATTTCAGCAGGGTTGAGACCATCCTCACAGATGCAAGTACATCATTCCAAATCCAGGGTGTAAGGTCTGTTGCCTTGTTTGTTTTATTTTTTGCACTTGTTCATCTTCAGTCTGATTGCAGATGCTTAGAACCACTGGAGATGGTGAGCTTGCCAGTAAGATATGCAAAAGTTCTGGATGGTGCTGCTGGTTTTGAAGGCGGTATGGGCTGGCAAAGTCAGCCATTGGAGTTCCACTTGGTGGGGGTGATGTCACATATTTCTTCAGGCCCTTGATGAGGTGTGCTCCTGCATGTAGGATGCCCTTAAGGTGGACCATTGTGGAGTCATGGAGCAGGGTATTGCCAGCACTGAGTAAAGAGTATGTACGTGAACAACAATTTAGAAGTCACTTTCTTGGATGAACTCTTTCACTTTCTATAGTAAATAGGCTTTTTAGTTTTCTTGGCTTCTAAGTTTTCTTCACAATGTGTTAATTGAGGGTGAGATCAGTGTCCAGAGTTAATATGAGAGACTTGACATTGGGTGAAATTTGGGGTTTGAATCTTCCCAAGTTCATGCAGTTGAACCATATTTGGACTAGTTGTGCCTGATGTTCTTCCAAGCGCTTGTCTTTAAGCATATTAATGTATGAAAATACCACTAAACATGTCACTGGCACCATATTTTTTCATCTTATACTGTACACTTATTTTAATCTGTAGTTTGAATGAGTTTAGATCAGATGTTTGAACCAGTTTATTCCTGGATGGATTTTATTAAATCCCCCAATTGAATGTTGTTACGTGCTATTTGTATAAGACTTTAATACCTTTTGTATGGCCCCTAAGTTCTTGTGGAATCAGGGCACCCTTTATGTTTTTGGGGTACTCAATGACCAGAGTGAAAGTGCTGTTATTCTGTTGTATTTGGTGCTGCCTTGTTGCAGTTCAGATCGTGCTATGGTTCTGCTTGGAGCATTATGTGCATGGATGTGTCTGCCAAAGGACACATCCATTCTCCTGAGGTGTAGGGTTGTCCATTACTGTTAAGGGCTGGTCTTCTGGGCGACACTTGAATAGTCTTCTTGGTTCAAAGAAAGGGCCTCTTATTACCAGAGGCAGCACTAGATGCCAGAATGTAACAAGAAGTGCAGCAATGTTCCTGAAAATAATTTGAGTAAGAAGGGTGAAAAACTGGAGACTTGAAAAAACCTTCCTATCAACTAGGCTTCGGGCTAGGTGATGGAATGAAGAATAACAACTGGAAACTGCAGAAACACGGAGTCCACAAAGTCCAGTGAGTGAGCAACGATTCAGGAACAATTGCGATGCAACTGGACTTACAATGGAACTTCCTAAAATAGTGAAGAACAGGATATGACATGATCTAAAAAAATGCCAGCCATCTTGGATTCAGAAGGAAAGTAAACACAATACTGGAAAAACATTTGTAAAGGAAAATAATAATATTTCATGACAAAGACTTGTCACAATTTTTTGTGAAATTGTAAACATAAGCTTCTAGTAGTTGTGACAGGATCAAAACCAAGGAAAAAACGTTTTTGGAAATCTGAAACTCGTAATTTCAAGATGGCCACCAACAAGGATGCCTTCACGTCCTTGCTATCTTGTTGCTGTGTGGGCAGCTTAAGGAACAGGCCGCCGCTGGGAGCCCCATGCAGCAAGAAAGAGGGCAAAAACCACAGCGACACACCTGTGTGCTGCCTTCAGGAAAGGCTTCAATCTATACAATTGCTCATCTTCAGATGTCTATGTTTTGAGTCATCTTGGAAAAGAGATTACTGTGGCAACTCATATAATTGCACACCTAATTTTGCGTTCTTTCAAAAATTACATCAGCAAATTTCAGTAGAACTTGAGGAGCTCTGGCATTTGACTGTCCAGTCAACAGTGAAATGAAAAGGCGTGATCCATCATGGACAGTATCACCTTTGGATTAAGTTGTGCATGCATGACCAAATTTCATCCACTTGCAATATTTTATAATCATTCAAATGGTTAACCACAAATTTATAAAGTGTGTTGATTCTTCTTTAATGTATTAGTCACACATGCATCAAATTGTATGTTCAGTAATTCATAGACAGAAAAAATGTATTATTAATGTGAAGACTCAATGCATCGTTTCAAGCAGTGTAATGCACTCTTCTTCGGGAGTACAGAATCTGTTTTTTAGTAATATGCCATTTTAATTGTTTGGAAAAAAACTGAAACAAAGCTGAAAAAGGCAATGTAATATATGCTACAAATGAAAATATTAACAAAACATAAACCGCAATTTAGCCATTCAAATACTCAGTTCTGTTGGGTTAAGTCTGTTCGAGTCCATTTCTGTCACATTTGCATCTGTGAATTAAGCGCCATTGCATGTTTTTTGTTCACACAAGTTGGTAAATATTAATCAGTCTCGTCAATCAGGGTTTGAGTACATGGTTAAGCCCATTTCATGATCTAATTTTTGTCATTCTACTTTTTCAGTTTTCTTATGAAAATGACAAATTGTTAACATTTTTAAATACATTTTAAGATATTTTAATGATTTCTAGGATTTCTCTTTTTCCAATTTTAAAATATGTTTGAATGAGTAATCATATTCCCATATGTAGTGAATGTGTCCCACCAAATACATGCAATTTCCTCAATGTTTGTTAGACTGGAGTCAGATTAGTAAATCTGCTTCCACCACACTCCCCAATCTATGCATTTCCCCATCAATGGCAAGATTGGATTTATAATAGTAAATGTAGCCCTCACATATCAATGCACTTTTTCCAATGCCTGTATACCAGTGGTTATTGGACTGTAGTTAAAATAGTAAATCTACCCCTCCTCCCCCAGTGTACGCACTTTCCCCACCATTTGTTGCATTGGAGTTAGAGTGATAAATCTGACCCCACCCTTTCACCCCACTTTATGCACTTTCTCCTATGGTTGTTAAACTGGAGTTAGAAGGGTTATTTGACCTTTCCCAACCTCCTAAAAGCACTTTTACAATTTTTTTTAGACCAGAGTTAAAATAGTAAATCTGACATGTATGTAATTTCCCCAACATTTATTAGACTGGAGTTGGATTAGTAAGCCTGAACCCCACCCAATGTTTACACTTTCCCTAATATTTGTGAGATTGAGGTTAGAATTGTAACTCATACCCTCTCCACCCCATTTATACACTTTTTCCAAGATTTGTTAGACTGGCATTAGAATAGTGAATCTGATCCGTCCACTATTTACAGTTTTCCAGATGTTTGTTAGACAAGGGTTAGAGTAGTACATATTTCCCCTCTCCCCCAATCTATGCCATTTTCCCAAAGTTGTTCGGCAAATGTTAGAACAGTAAATCTGACCTCTGCTTATGTATACACTTTTCCCAATGTTTGTTTGTTAGAATAGTGTATTGACTCTCTCAAGGTGTGCATTTTCCCCAACGTCTGTAAAATTGGATCTAGTAAATATCATTTCTCTTCCCGTCCCCACCATGTATGTTTGTAGTATTCTATTTAAAGAAGTGTATTTGAATTGTTTTTTAGCTCTTTTTTAATGTTTTGCGTTGTAGTTAGATGACAGTCTTTTATTTCACTTTGTGTTTTATTTAAAATATTTTGATATTATTTAACTTAAAAATACAAATATAAAAATGTCTACATTTCTTTTTGTACTTGTTTATTTTTTTAAATCATATATTTTTTGGTATGTGTTTTAGTAGTTGACAAATGATAGCTTTACAAATATCTTTTTAATTTGATTTGTATTTGTTAATACATTTATATGTTTCATTTTTTGATTAGTCATAATTATACATCTTTATATTTTTTACAAGTTAGTATAATTTAATATTCTTATATTTGTATTTATAAATTATATGTGTTTAATAAATTCATTTTTATTTATCATTTAATGTTTGATTGTTTTATATTGTTGAGGGCAATAGGGTACAGGTGAGCATCAGAACAAGTAATGTGTACCACACAAGTGGGGTTACTGTTATTTTTATGGTGATGAGGACAATATATGCATTTATAGTGCCTTTGTTTTCCATTGACATACTCTTTTCAGTGTGTTGTTTAGTTGATTTCCCTTAAGATATCAGGAATTGAATCCATTTCAGATAAAAGTGTTATTCTCCTTTCCCTCCTTAGTTGAGGGAATCCAAGTATGGCAGAAAGATAGTTAGGGTCTTATAGTCTTGATGAAAGCACCTGGAATCTTTAGTCACCATAGGGCTGAAATATGTTGATTGTAGCAGGGTTGTTAGGTCATAATAATTAACTAGTTTCTCCCACTTCTTTGTGTTTTAATCTGGCATACAATAGGACTACATATACAACCTTCATTAATAAAACTGATTCTGAATAAACCTATCTTAATGCAATTTTAACAATCTTCTTTCAGACTCTCTGTATCCGTTCATCTTAAACTCAATACAAATATAAAAAGACTCCAAAAACCCTAGATGAGCCCACCTAGCTCATCTAGTGGTAAATGTATATGGGGACCTCTGGGTGGGGGCGGGGGCAAGGGAGCGGACGGGAACGTGTTTTCTGTCAGAAACAAAAACAGAGAATGAGGCTTGGCCGGTGTTTCAGCCAAAGCCTCATGAGATTTTTCTTACATACAGTGAGTTAAAATAAAGGGGAGAAGGCACATTTCTGGTCACAGTGTGCAGGCCTTCATGCAATTGTCAACCTTGTACATATCAATTGAGGCAAACAGGGTCCACGTCCGGTCGTACACAGATAAATAATATACATTATACTGTATAACGCGCTACGTGGGGCACACTAGTACATGATAAACAAGATAATCTTTCAACATGGGGGGTACAGTCACACAGCTAGGCCTTTTTCTGTGCATATTACCGGACTGTGAAATCAGGTATGGTTCACCTACTCTGAATCAGCTGGAGTAGAACTCCATGCTGGAATTACGCTCCACCAGTGGTGACCGCCACAAACTAAAAGAGGTGAGGCGGGTAGAGGGTGCTAGGGGGAGCACGGAGGAGTTAATAATATTTTTTTTTTTTTAAAACTTACCTGAAGCAGACGGCACCTCCCACGGTGCATCACGCCTCGGTGTTCTTCCTGGTCCCAGCAGACACTGGGACAGCATCACAGACTCCCTGAGCAATCACTGCGCTGCTCTCATGCCGGGATTGGCCTGAGCGGGCTGGTTTGATGCTCCGCTCAAGACAGGGAGTCTGTGCTGTTTTTCCAACCCGGCTGTTCAATGCAGCTGTGCTGAAACCTAAGTGCGCATGTGTGTTTGGCCGGCCTAAGAAGGCCGGCCAAACATACGTGCATCAACCAGTCCTCCTCCCCATTCCCAAGGCCCCGGCGCCATCCCACCCTATGCACGCTAGCTAAGCCAGCAGGTGAAAAATAAAACAATGATAGAATATCATTTTATTTTTCACCTGCTGGTTCTGAGCCAGTGGGGAGACGCTCCTCCACCATTGCGGAGGAGCCGCCCCTGCACTCCGCCTGACTGGTAATCAGGCCCTAAGTCTCTATATTATATGCCTATGATTGTTCAGGATCCTTTGGTTTATATAATGTGCAGTAACTTTGGTTACTTCATGAGAAAAGCAATAATGCATAATATGTTTCCAGCCTTAAATCCAGTTCCTCTGATAACTGCTCTCAAACATTTCTTTCCTTCTTTTGACACACCTAGTGATGATATTGCTACCTGTCCGTCCCTTACTGAGACTTGAGGCTACAATCATTTCAAAGCTCAATCCAAAGAAGACTAAAATACTTTTAGCTTTCTGGTCATATGTTCTTCCACCTACTAATTTTTCCTTTCTGTTTATTTATCATCTACTTGTGCTCTCACTTTCGGTTTTCTCTTTATTGTTTTCTTGCATAATTCTGGAGTAAATCTCCACCATCTCTAACTTTTATTCAGAAGACATGCATGTGCTTGCTATCTAATTTATACCAATCTTCACATTCCTCAAATTATTTACAACTGATCTAGTTTCCTATCTTTGCTCATTTTCAATTTTGCTCTCTTTGCTTTTTCCTCAAATGCATTCACTCATTTGATCCCAATTATTGCATTCTCTCATATTTCCATCAACTCCTTTGCCATGTTGATCTATGTTTCCTATCTGTCCGCGTGCAGCTTCTTATTTTCATTGTTAACCATGTCAGTAATAACATTTGGAACTACTTTCTTTCTGTATGGCTCTTTCAGTTTTTGCTATAACTACTTCTACTTGCAATTACTTATCATCGACGACCATATATTGAGTACTTGATAGTTAAATTGTTTGCTGTTCCTATTATGCTGGTCACTTTGAGGTAAGTCTTTTATTTATACCATCCCTTGGATAAAACCACTTTAAAGAAATTAACTTAGCTTAACTTTTCTTTGGCCAGGTGCAAACCTTGATCTATGCTCAAGGAGTGTTTTTTATTTCCAGGTTGGTCTGAGTAGACTGTTTGCTTTCCTTTGCCATAGATTGCTTTTGGAATAAATATTAGATATCAGGCGAATGTTTGTTGGGTGATGCATGTCTGTGGTGGATGTTTTCAGAAGCAGCTGGCTGCAGTGTTCATGGAGACCTTTGCTTTTGGAGATATTGATACATTTGGCAAGTTAAAGGTCATAGTTATAGTTCAAATATTTGTATTAAAATACTTGGAGTACAGCTTGGCTCCCTCCATTGGTTACAAATGCACATGCTTGTTCCTTGGGGAGGCCGAGCCAAGGCATGAAAAACTACAAAAGTACAATTCACATATGTAGCATGTGCAGCCTCTAACACAAGGCCATTACGTATCCTCAAGGATACTGGTGCTTGGCTCACTGAGCGGGAGGTCGAGAAGGGAAGAACAACCACACAATGTACATACTTTTGTAAGAAACGCTCACCTAGCAGTCTCTAAAACTAACCAATAACTAGACTCACTGCTATCATTTTCCCCTAAAACAAATGCCATAGGATGTAACAATATCAGATCCAGCCATCTCAAATTTCTGGTGGTCCACTAAGTCCTGGGCAGCACTTGGATAGGGGAAAACATGGACTCTTTCCTTACGTTTGTCTCTCACCTTGTGTGCTAACTGTTGCTTCTCTATCCTTTGCAGCTCTTGATTCCATAAATGCAGGCTGAGGCAGAGGTTCAGGTTGTAGCGTCCTCCCTAGCCAGGGAACCCACAAATGACTTTGCCACACACGGAACTTAGTTTTACACATCTTTATTTGTCTGCGTGTAACTGCAAACTCAACATTCTAAACCAGCCTTCAATGCATTACGCTCTAACACTTACATCACAGATCTACAGAGTCCCTCAGGAGCGAGAAGGGTTCCATTATTTCTAACTCGCAAGATACTACACAGGGCAATGTGAATTTTGCTCCAATGCAGGACTAGGATCTTCTTTGCTATCACTGCCATGGTTAGGCAATCTCATTGTTCAGGGTCCACCAACTAAACCAGGAGTGCTTCCTCCCAACACTGAGCTACCGAATGGCGACTCTTGAGCAATCTCATTACATTTACCATGGAGATTGAGGCAGAAGGATATGCCCCCAGAGCTTATGTGTCACCATCAGGAAGGTACCCCTTTCATAAGGGGGATAGAAGGTCCCTAGGATTCAGACCAATGAAGCTGAGCTGCCTTTTCCAGCAATTCCACCTTTGTATCAAGGCATAGTTGAAAAATGACAACACAGACACCTCTACCTCCTGCATCACTGACTCCACTTTTGAAACACTCTAATTGAAATGGCCGACTTCAAATTCAGGGGCCGATTCCGATTCGGGCCGGAAAACGTACCGACCGACTCGGAGCCGGAATAAATACCGACCGACACGTACCGGTGCAGCCTGACCCGCAAAGTACGATGAAAAGCGTGCTAAATCCGACCGACTCGTATCGAACACAAGCCGAACGACCGAGCCGCGCGGAAAACAGCCATCCGGCCGGAAAAGCACGCAAATCGAACCGACCGACACGCACCAGGAAGAATCCCGAACGAAACGTACCCGCGAACCCCGACCCGCCAAGTACGATGCAACGCGTGGAAAACACGACCGAGTCGCACAGAGCCCAAGCCGCACGACCGACACGCATTCAAAACTGCGAGCCGAAGCAAACCAAAACCCCGCGACCGACGCGTACGCAGCACAGAAAACAGCACAAACACAGCGTGAACGAATAGGAGAGGCTCGCACGAGACAACTGTAGGGTCCGACTCGGTCACAAGAACGTCTCCTACATGCACAAAAAGAACCAAGGGGAAAAAAACAAAAAAAAAGGCCAAACAAGCTATCACAAAGCAAATAAATACTGGGGGGGGGGGAAACAGGGAACAAAGACACACCCACAACTCCACCCATATAAAGGACACAAATCCCTACCATGATCCTTTGCAAATTCAAATTACCTGCCAGCACTCAACACCAACAGACAGCAACCACACACACACTCACAGCTCATCCATCACACAAGCCACACACCAGCAGCACCACAACAAATAGCACCCTCACATACACCCAGCAAAACACACACTCACACACCCTCACTTGCACACCAACACACACATCACACACCAGCACCACCCAACACCATGCTCCCAAAGAAGAATCACAAGTTCCTAGATAGTGAATTGGAAGTCCTGGTAGATGAGATCCTCAGGGTAGAGCCACAGCTGTTTGGCACATTGGTCCAACAGAAACCCATTGCGCAGAAAACCAAGATGTGGGAGAGGATCGTCGACAGGGTGAACGCACAATCACCATGTTTGCGCACAAAGGTAGACATCCAGAACAGGTGGTATGAGGTGCGCAGGAGGGTCAAGGAGCTGTTGAAGAAGGACTACATCTTGAGCCAACACACCGGCAGTGGCCCTCCTGCCAAACCAGTATACCTCAGGCCCTGGGAGGAGAAGGTGCGGGCCATCCTACCACCAGTGAGCGTCTATGGACTAGAAAACATCCCAGAGCCTGGTGAGTACACAACTAATGTACACAATATTGTGCCACAATACACACACATCACTGTCAAGGGAGAGTCAAACCATGCACCCTTAGCAAATACACACCAACCAAAACAGATCATCCCAAAATGTGTATGTCAGCCAGATAAACACAATACATGCCAGCTCATAGTGAAATGTAACTGTGTCATGACATGTACAAACCTAACAACAAATACAGCTAGGCAGTGGCACAAATATAACCAACAAACACAGTCAGACATGTAGCCACCACCACAACACCACCTCACAGGGAAGCTCACTGAAAGGAAGGAATACTGTGTATGCTGGGCAAGTCAGTGTAGCCAATAGCATCATGGGAGTCGTAGTCACAGAAATTGCCCACCCTCACAATGCGCACATCAACACCACCATGAACCATGCACACATCACAGGCAGTGCAAAACAACTGACAAGATGGCTGACACTGGCTACTGCTGTGGGGAGCACAAGGCCCTGCTGGCAACTGTGCACCAACCAACAGCAGGACACCACTGACTGACATCCTGAAAGACAACTTGCACTCCCTGCAATGGAAGCACGTTCCATGGTGGGATATCTGGCTGGGTGGGAAGGAGGACTCACAGCACTGACCATAGTCACCAGCAGCTCCACCCACACACCCCCTAACACAAACTACACACAACTCACCTGGGAGAAAGCATTGCCTCACACACCAATCAAATATCCCACAAAGAACCTCAACCCTGGGTCATGCAGTGTGAAGCACAGGGACACACATGGGACTTGTAGCAAAACAAACCCCAGGATAACACTGTCAGCCATCTTGTCAGCACAGGCACACAACCCCACAGGGAAGCTGAGTCAAAAGGAAGGAAGCATGGGCATGCTGGGAAGGGGGTGGAGGCAAAAGCATGATGGGAGTGGTAGTCACAGCCCAACATCCCCCACCCACATGGCCCAGCAAGAACAAACCCAAGCATGCACACCTCACAGGGAGTCAAAAGCCACTTCAAAGATGTCTGACACTGGTGCTCTGTTGTGGGGAGCACAAGGCCATGCTGGGAACTGGCCAACAACCAACAGCAGGACACCACTGTCAGCCATCTTGCCATTGCTGTCACACCCACACACAGTGAAGTACACTCAAAAGGAAGGAAGTATGGGCATGCTGGGAAGGGGGTGGAGGCAATAGCATGATGGGAGTGGTAGTCACAGCTCAACATCCCCCCCCCCATGGCCCAGCAAGCTCACACTGAAGCATGCACACCTCACAGAGAGTGTAAAGCCCCAGCAAAGATGTCTGACACTGGTGCTCTGTTGTGGGGAGCACAAGGCCATGCTGGGAACTGGACAACAACCAACAGCAGGACACCACTGTCAGCCATCTTGCCATTGCTGTCACACCCACACACAGTGAAGTACACTCAAAAGGAAGGAAGTATGGGCATGCTGGGAAGGGGGTGGAGGCAATAGCATGATGGGAGTGGGAGTCACAGCTCAACATCCCCCCCCATGGCCCAGCAAGCTCACACTGAAGCATGCACACCTCACAGAGAGTGTAAAGCCCCATCAAAGATGTCTGACACTGGTGCTCTGTTGTGGGGAGCACAAGGCCATGCTGGGAACTGGACAACAACCAACAGCAGGACACCACTGTCAGCCATCTTGCCATTGCTGTCACACCCACACACAGTGAAGTACACTCAAAAGGAAGGAAGTATGGGCATGCTGGGAAGGGGGTGGAGGCAATAGCATGATGGGAGTGGGAGTCACAGCTCAACATCCCCCCCATGGCCCAGCAAGCTCACACTGAAGCATGCACACCTCACAGAGAGTGTAAAGCCCCATCAAAGATGTCTGACACTGGTGCTCTGTTGTGGGGAGCACAAGGCCATGCTGGGAACTGGACAACAACCAACAGCAGGACACCACTGTCAGCCATCTTGCCATTGCTGTCACACCCACACACAGTGAAGTACACTCAAAAGGAAGGAAGTATGGGCATGCTGGGAAGGGGGTGCAGGCAATAGCATGATGGGAGTGGTAGTCACAGATATTGGTCAGCCTCACAATTGGCCCATCAACACCACCCTGAACCATGCACACATCACAAGGAGTGGAAAACAACTGACAAGATGGCTGACACTGGCTACTGCTGTGGGGAGCACAAGGCCCTGCTGGCAACTGTGCACCAACCAACAGCAGGACACCACTGACTGACATCCTGAAAGACAAATTGCACTCCCTGCAATGGAAGCAAGTTCCATGGTGGGATATCTGGCTGGGCGGGAAGGAGGGCCGGATGTCAACCCAATACAACCAATGCAGACCATGTACACACCCCAACATTCACATGGAAATGCCCAAATAATGCAGGACAATGTGCTACACCAATATCAACCCCTGACTGTGACAACTTAGGACAATGCAATGTACAGGCCCGCATCCAGAGGCACAGTCACAACTGTCAGGTGTGTCAACCATTGATGCCTGCAGAAACATAACATACATTGTGTGTGTCTCCCTAAAACAGGTGATGATGGGGACACAGCAGCAGACGCTGAGGAGTCCCCGTCCCAGGCTCAAGAGGATACGGAGCTCACTGGTGTGGAACAGCCTCTGCCCTCCTCGGATGAAGAAGACCAACCTGGCACCTCCAGAGCAAGTCATCATGCAGCACCAGCAGGACCACCAGCTGCACCCCCTGCACCCACCCCTCCAACGACTGTCAACACACATACAACCCCTGCCGACATGGAAAGACCAAGGAGCACCACCACCACCAGCACAGGGACCCTGGACCAACGTGGGGCCATGGACACCAACACCACCAACAACCCCCAAGGGGGCCCAGGGTCACCTGTGTGTGCCACCTCAGGTACTGCATGTGTCGCCAGGGGTGGTGGGAGGGGTGGGAGACACAGGTCACTGATCGCAGAGGGGTCTGGACTGCATGATGACCCACAACTGACACGCATAGCCGATGCGTACCAGTCCAGCACCGGAGAGCTCAGCCAGGTAGTGGGGCTCCTCAGGGACATTAAACAGCATCAGGCTGCCCATCATGCCCGCTTGGACTCACACATGTCCCGCGTGGAGTCCAAGTGGGACACACTGCAAGAGATGACGGCGGTGCATAGGGACATACTACAATGCCTCCGCCAGATGAGCAGCAACCAGTCAACACCTCCCTGTGTGCCCACAACATCTGCTGCTGAAACAACTGCAACTGCCACAGGGAGGGAGGATGACTCTGGCGGAGAGTCCCCTGCACCGCAGCAGCCTGCACTTGAGGGTCCCCCCCAAAGAAGAGGGGCCGTCCGAGGAGGGGCAAGTGAGAGGCCGATGGCCATGTGCAACCCCCAGGAAGCCAAAACCTGTTCTGGATAATCACCTTTGTGCACAAACTGTTCACCCTGTTGACTGCAACACAACTCTCCCACATGACATGGGGAGCTCAAGTTGGACCAATGTCTCAGATGACTGTGGACTTTACTCTGGACATTTCTGCTACCAGGACTTCCAAATCATCTAGGAACTTTGGATTACAATCACAATGTACAGCACCCACCATCCTGTGCACTATACTCACACATGTATGTCAATAAACTCACTAATACACCATACTTGCCTCTGTTGTGATTCCTACGTTGTCTCTGAAGTGGCGATGACGATCTGGGAAATGACACTGTGCATGCTAACTGCTACAGCAAGTACAACACCGGCATGTGAGTCATGGCAACGTCACACATATGAGGGAGGCACACCACCAGGGCTACACAACACATACACACCATGGCCATCTGACTCATCGCCTACACTGATGTTGCCAGGAAATACGTTGCATTGCACAGACCCAACACCTATTCACAGTCTGTGTTAACTAGCCCACTGGTGCAGTAAGCAAATGTCAGTCAGATGTGTGACCACAGACAACGCACATCACAAAGTGAAGCACAGGTTTATTACACATTTGCAACATGTTGTAACCACCACAGATGCAAGGTAATCCCACCTGGCAGCGGGCACACAGTCAACAAGTGTAGAAGGAAGGAAGTCCATGGGTGTGGTGCACATCACCTGTAGGGACACGACAGCTACCACCCTGGAAGTCGAATCACGGTGTCGGGGATCACAGTTGACCAAACGACTCTGAAAGTACCCTGTGAAGGACAGAAATGACACACAGTCAAAAGCACTGAAGAACAGGACAGAACTACAATACTCATGCCCAATACATGTCACAAGATACCCACCCAGAACCAAGTTAGCATGTCAACACTGTTGGGGAGTACAGACTACCTGTAAGGACACATCGCTACACGCATACAGTCATGTAGCACATGCACACACTCAAACAGCACCAGAGCACCACCAACACATATCATGCAAACTCACATCAGTTACATGACATCTCTGGATACTTACATTCAGCTGAAGAAGTTGGTGATGAGCTGTGTGCGGACATCACCATCATCATCATCATCATCACTGGCATCGTGGTCCAGGCCAGGATCCTCCACAGGTGGCGGACGTTGGTCATCGTCATCCAGGATGAGAGGCAACTCCTTCCGCACTGCCAGGTTGTGTAGCATGCAGCAGACGATGACAATCTTGCACACCTTTGCCGGGGCATATGGGAGGGACCCTCCTGTCTTGTCCAGGCAGCGGAAGCGGCTCTTCAGGAGACCAAATGTCCGCTCAATAACTCTCCTCGTCCGACCATGTGCCTCATTGTAGCGCATCTGGGCTGGTGTCACAGGGTTCCTGAGGGGCGTCAGCAACCACGGCATGTTGGGATATCCGGAGTCACCTACATACAGACAATTGCACATTAGCTGAGTTGGAAAAGAGGGTGGAACACTACATTGCAGAACACACACAATGGTACAAAGTCAGTACACACCAACAAGCCAGGCACGCTGGTTCCGCATCTGTGACATCATCCTCGGGATGCGACTACTCCTCATCACGTAGGCATCGTGTGCAGAACCGGGGAAACGGGCACACACGTGTGTGATGGTCATATCTGCAAGACAGACCACCAGTGCATTGACCGAGTGGTAGTGCTTGCGGTTCCTGTATGCCTGCTCCTGGGCCTGTGGTGGTACCAAAGCCACATGTGTCCCATCAATGGAGCCAATGACATGCGGCATCCTCCCACGGGCATAGAAGTCACTCTTCACGCCAGTCAGTTGCTGGAGTCTAGGGAAATAGATGTACTGGTTCAGGTATATCAACATAGCCTCCAATACATCGCGGAGCACACGGCTGAACATGGTCTGTGACATCCCACCAGCAGTCGCCACAGTGTGTTGAAAGGTACCGGTGACAAAGAAGTGTAGGGCTGCCATCACCTTCACCTTGGGGGTCAGCGCTGTAGGATACGGCCGGCCAGGTTGCAGGTGTGGTGCCAAGCGCACTGCCAAATCATCAATCAGCTGCCTGGTGAAGCGGTACCTTCGGATGCTGTCACGTTCCACCATCGTTGCCAGGTCAGGGAATGGTCTATGGACAGCTGGTGCCCTGCAGTGCATAGGTGAAGAAAGAAAGATTGTCAGTCACCCCACATATGTGGCATTGAACACACTCAATATCAAATGATACATCATTATGAGGCACAAGTACATGATGTGTGCAGTTCCGTAAGGACATGTATGGCACATACATGGCCAACATCCAACATCACAGTTCAACAAGTGGCATCAATAAGTCCCAGGTTGTGCCATTGGGTATCATGAGGACATGTCACATTTCCCATCTCCTGCTGCCACGTTACAAACACACCCCACAGTGATATGTGAGGACAGATGTGCCCCAGGCATCACAGCCCAACGACAGGTAGATTCCCAGGGACCCTGTAGTGCCACATGGACACTGGCATGACATGGCGTATCATGTATACACCACAGCAAAACAACCATGACCCCCACAGGTAGTGGTCCCTGTTGCCTCGGTAGGACAGACATGGACGTCTGTGACACACACACGCACAACATCAAAGTCCATGCACAAACAACGTGGATGTGGAGACTGTCTCCCATTGTGCACATGAAATCAGAGACATTGTAAACACAACATGCACACAGACTGCGGAGGACCATCACTATTGTGCCAATGGGTCAGCCTGGGTTAAACATACCATCCCACATGGGACTCAGGGGGCATGTGACATGACATACACATACACCACCATGAAATGTGACCATGCCACATGCTCAGATATGAACAGTTGCACATCACAGTGTTCATGTACACGAAACACCAAGGATACTGTCCCCATGAACACGTGCACAGCCTGGGGGTGGCTGCCCCAAGTGACACCCACAGAACAACATGTTCACCCCCATACACGGAATAGGTAATGCAGCCTTACATGCCTTAGGATACAGTTTGGACAGGCTGTGGTGTTGTAGGTGTGCCCCTCACTCCCTGGGAAGTATATGTGGCTGGCATATGTTCACCTGTGACAGGCATGGTGACATATGCCAGTGACATGTACAGGTACGCGTTGGACAGCAATGGACCGATCGGTGCGCACACATTGGCCATTGCATTCAATGTGTGCTGGTACGCGTTGTATTCGCAATACACGTTGGACAGCAATGGACCGATCGGTGCGCACACATTGGCCATTGCATTCAATGTGTGCTGGTACGCGTTGTATTCGCAATACGCGTTGGACAGCAATGGACCGATCGGTGCGCACACATTGGCCATTGCATTCAATGTGTGCTGGTACGCGTTGTATTCGCAATACGCGTTGGACAGCAATGGACCGATCGGTGCGCACACATTGGCCATTGCATTCAATGTGTGCTGGTACGCGTTGTATCCCTGGTACGCGTTGAACAGCAATGGACCGATCGGTGTGCCCGGCCGGCCCATTGCAATTAATGTGTGCGGGTACACGTTGTATCCCGAGTGCAGCGTTGAACAGCAATGGACCGATCGGTGTGCCCGGCCGGCCCAGTGCAATCAATCTGTGCGGAGTGCAGCGTTGTATCCCGAGTACGCATTGAACAGCAATGGACCGATCGGTGTGCCCGGCCGGCCCATTGCAATCAATGTGTGCGAGTACGCGTTGTATCCCAGTGCACGCGTTGAACAGCAATGGACCGATCGGTGTGCCCGGCCGGCCCATTGCAATCAATGTGTGCGAGTACGCGTTGTATCCAGGTGCAGCGTTGAACAGCAATGGACCGATCGGTGTGCCCGGCCGGCCCATTGCAATCAATGTGTCGCAGGTGCGCGTTGTATCCCGAGTACGCGTTGAACAGCAATGGACCGATCGGTGTGCCCGGCCGGCCCATTGCAATCAATGTGTGCGGGTACGCGTTGTATCCCGGGTACGCGTTGAACAGCAATGGACCGATCGGTGTGCCCGGCCGGCCCATTGCAATCAATGTGTGCGTGATGCGCGTTGTATCCCGGGTACGCCTTGAACAGCAATGGACCGATCGGTGTGCCCGGCCGGCACATTGCAATCAATGTGTGCGAGTACGCGTTGTATCCCGGGTACGCGTTGAAAAGCAATGGACCGATCGGTGTGCACCCATTGGCTATGGCCTGGCCTTGCAACGGACGCGTTTTCAAATTTTGAACGAGTCTGATGCTGGAAATTCAGTTGGTCACCCACAACAATGTTGCAAATTCATGGGTGTCATGAAGTTGAACTTTTGAAGGATGCTGTGGGCGTGTGTAAGTGGTGCAATTCCATGGATTGGCCAGATTCAGAAGATGCTAACTACTTGGACCTATCACTTTGGACACATGGGACAGTAACTGCCTCTGCAGGACACATATAATGCTGGCTGTTCCCCTGAGAGCTCACTTGCCTGCACTACATGCTCCAGGACAACATCTGCCACCACCACTGCTGCTGAATCTGCACCCTCTGGACCCTGCAATGGCACGTACTGTTGAGAGAGCCCCAGCCTTCAGCACTGAGGAGAACCAGGCCCTGCTGGACAGCCTCCTTCCACAGTACAGCAAGCTGTATGGGAAAACAGGGGAGCAGGTGAGTGTTCTGTCCACTGCGTTCCTAAATGTGCATGTTGTCTGACTAGCAAGGCTAACAGTCTGCACGCCACTGGCTAGCAGGCTCACTGAGTAGTTGTCACCCCCCATAGTGTGTAGTTACATGCACTGGACAGGTATGGTGCAGTGACAGTGCATTTAAACAAGGTTTTACTTCCCAAGCAATGATACCATGTAGTTACTGCTGGCATACTGTCCATGGCCATCGTTGCACTGCCTGTGTACATCATGTGCCCCTGTGATTGAGACATGTATACACAACTGTGTAATGCACGGATATGTTGCATGTGTAGTAATAGCATTCTCACTTTGTCATCCTCACAGGTTGATGCCCACCAGAAGCAGAAGATATGGCTGACCATCGTCCGGGAAGTGAGATCCGTGGGGGACTACAAGCGCCGGATCCGCAACTGCCAGAAGAGGTGGCAGGACCTTCGGGGCTGGACCCGGAGGATTGCACGGGTCCAGCTGAAGCTGTCGCCTCCTCGCAGGAGGGGCGGACACCGGACCCTGACCCCCCACATGCTCAGGATCCTGGCAGTGGTCTTCCCTGATCTGGATGGGCAGCTGAAGGCCAGGGAGCAGCACGGAGGGGTGAGTCCATGACTGCATTGTGTCCTCTGTCTGCCATGCTATGTGCCCTCCTCTGGCCTGGTTAAACTTCCACAGCACATCAGTCATGTGGTCCAGGACCCATGTCCCTCGATTGTGCACTGCCCACTCCTCATCTGATACCCAGGTGTGGCCCTTGCAGTCAAGGAATTGTGTCACTTGGGTACTGTGTCCTTGCAGTTTGCTTGACTCAAGGTGGGGGACAGCATCTGTTCCCCTAACTGTGGTGGGCATCATGGGTGGGTCCATTGCTTACACAATGCCTGTGTTCTGACATGAAATCTGCATGTTACTTTGATATGTGGTCCAATTGCTGAGCTGAGCCACCACATGTGCCTGGGGTAACTGGCACACACCCAAGCTGCGGGTGGGAACAATGTTTGGGCCCCAGGAGTGTGTATATTACGTGTGTCACACATACTTAGCCAGCTGCCTACTGTCCAGGGTTCATCCCTCATTCATGTGGGGCAGGACAGTCATGCCTACTCCAGGCCGTGCAATGCACTCTGTACTCCCACTCCCGTGTATCAGCTGACACGTTGTGCTCAGTGATATGTCCCCTCAGGTGTCAGCCTCTGTGTCAGTGTGCTGTGGCTTCGATGTCAGGACTGCTGGGGTGTTTATCGGTTGGGGCTCAGCATGCCACCGGAGATGTGACCATAGGAGACGATACTTGTGTGACACATAGGTGTTTGAACACCTGACCGTGCAGACTGGGGTATGCGAATGTGAGGTCCATGCAGCTGTTTCCCATTCACAGCAGATTGTGAGGTGCTCAGGTTCAGAGGCTTGTGTTACAGGTCACCCATATGTCCAATAAGTATGACCTGGACAGATAAGGGTTCAGATGATGTGGTGTGTGGGGGATGTACATGTGCACTTGTTCAGCTCCAGGACTTGCATTCCCCATGACCTACTATTGTGACACAGTGCAGACTGTTGTTGTGTGGCTGCCCTGCCCATGTGACTGGAGACAGTGATGTATGACTTAGCAGGCATGCCTGTGCCATGGCATGTGACTTCCTATGGGTGATCCTGCAGGGGAGTGACATGTGCTACATGCACACCATAGTGGCAATGGCTATCAGCACATGGGTGCATCGTGGTGTCTGTTGCTGGTATGCATCACATGCATTTCATATATCTGACTCTGGGCATCACTTTCATCCGGGCACCTGTACTGACTCAGTGGCAAGAGTTGTGATGTGTGCATGTTCACATGCTTCACCGTGTTCTCTGCACCGTCCAACTACTGTGTAGGTGGTGCATGTGTCCACACTGGGGTATTGCCAGCCAACGGACGCCAGATAGATGGGTGCAAGGCCAGGTGGGATGTGAGTGCCATGGTTGACGATCAGACTGACAATTGGCTTCTCCTATTCTGTTTGGGCAATTTTAGCAATGTCCAACTAAGGATGCCAGGCCTTGCTCTGTATTGTGCTGTACTTACTGTGGTGTGTGCGTTCGGTGCAGGTGACTGATGTCTGTCTGTTTCCCTATTGTTTGCAGATAAATCCACGGCCACAGGAGGGGACAGCTTCACGGACCAGGAGGAGCCGCAGAGCCAGACTGGGTCAACAGCCGAGGAGTGGTCGGAGGGACCCAGTGGCACGGAGGGCGAGGGGAGCCACACCGAGGAGTCCTCAGCACCATCCACCTCAGCTTAGGACCACAGCAGCTCGGAGGATGACTCCTTATGGAGGCGGGTGTCAGCAGCCACCACACCCCAGCTAGTGTTGCTGTCCCCGCCACCACCACCGCCCTCCCATCGGCTCCCATTCCCGAGGTCCGTGGAGGCTCCCATGTTCGGGAGCGTGTCTCCTTCGGGCCAGGCACCGCACCCCTGCCCCTGTGTCCCCTGCTGCCCTGAGTGAGGAGTCTGTGTACCTCCTTCGCCAGCTCCATGTAGGGCAGACAGCGATGCTGAGTGTCCTCCATGCCCACACCACTCTGTTGACTCAGCTGGTGTCGTTCATGGAGGGCATCTCATCGGGCATGTCTGCCCTACAGAGGGGCAATAGGTCCATGGACTCCTCCCTGATGGCAGCAGTGTCCCTCCTCCAACAGTCCCTCACCCCTCCTGCCTCTGCCCCATCCACACTCCCCAGCACCTTACCTGTCCCAAGCACACACACACCGGCACAGGCACACACCAGCACAGACACGAGCAGCACACACACACACACGCCACAGACAAGACGCACACGCACGCACAGTCAGGGGACTGAAACCACACTCACAGGGGATGGGGCCCAGTCACACACACACGCATCCACGAGCACTGCACAGTCCACAGTTGCCTCTCCCTCCAAAGCCCCCTCCGTTGCCTCACCTGCAACCCCAAAGACCCAGCGGCTCTTCCTCAGTGACCTCGGCCTCTTCCCCTCCGATCCAGCTGATACAGCATTCAGGGGGAAGAGGAAGCCCACCCACACGGAGCGGAGTGCCCCTCGCCACCGGACACCCTCCCCCAGGCGCAGACCGACTGACGCCCCCATCCGCAAGTCCCCCGGACCCGGAAGAGCAAGACCCCGCCGCCGCCCTGCAGCTCAGGCACCAAGTCTCCTTCCTCCATCCCTCAGGCCCCCACTCCACAGGTGCCCCCACCACACCCTGCCCCAGGTTCCCCCACCCACAGATACACCATCCCCAAAAGGATCAGGCCTTCTCCCCCTGCCACTTGCTCTTCCGGCCCCACACCCCCCGCTGCGCTTGTCTGTGCCACTGGTGTGGAGACGGTGTCCTCCCCCTCTGTCCTGCCCACCTTACCTGATCCCCATTCTCCTCCCCTGGAGGTAGGCACTGCAGTGGAGTCCACTACCACCCTGTCTGACTTGGGCACTGCAGTGGGGAACCTGTCCACTCCATCTGCACGGTCCCCTGCAGTCTTGCCGGCACCCACACCATCAGAGTCATGCCCCCACTTGTGCCGGCACACACCATGTCAGACACCTCCACTGCAGTTGTCAGTGACTCTCCAGCACCCACCACCCCTTCCCTGCCTCCTTCTGGTGAGCCATGATCCTGTCCCTGCGGTGCCTGGCCTGCCCCCCCCGTATGCCCCTCCGAGGGGATTGTCCCTGGCTTTCATCAGTGCAGGCATGCGTAGGGTGACATCTGCCACTGTCACCCTGTTTTGACTTTCAAGTTGGACTGGCCATTGGCCTTTGTTAAAATTTGTGCTGGACATCAACTGTTAGACCCACATATGCTGAATAAAGCACCTTTCTGTTCTCTAGTGCTTTTGCTTCTGATGTACATGTTGTTGATGATGCTAACCATGCCCTTGCTGCAGTGATGGTGATATTTGGTCTCATGATAATGAAGTGTTACTGTGCAGGAACACATGTGGTCCAGGGGAATGTGTCCTATCCTGTGGTGTATCCATGTCATCCTTAGCAGCATCTGAGGGTGTCATGTGTTCAATATTTGGCAATGGGATTTCCTACTTACATTAGAATTTCACATCTGTGGCTTCCACCCCTGCACATCTGTTGTGCCTGCCATTGTTCAATTCGTCTACTTCCCTGACCGTGTGGCCATCTCCACTGGACATGCAGGTTTGGGCATCAATGGGGAAGGACTCATCTGTGTTGTCAGTGCAACATTGCTATACAAGTGTGTTGGATCAGTGCTGATGATTTCGTTGGCACTCCCATGACCAGGCTGATGTGACGGGAGCATTCATTTGGTGCTAATTGTTGAGTGTGTGACCAAGTGCTCAGCTGACATGATGGAGCCCTACTGAGGCAACATATGGCACAGCTTTCCTCACACAGGAGTGGAGTCCCCTCATGGCAGTGTGTACTCCTGTGACATTGCCTGAGCCCAAGGTGTGTGTTATATGAGCATATCTGTGTGTTCACTTCCATTTAGCTGTGCATGCTGGGATCCCTAGTGTTGTACCTGTTTGTGATGCTTGCTGAGTTGACCTATGTACCCCCCAAGTCTTCTCCCTGGATTCTCTGTGATATGGGTGCATGGCACATTACTGGTCATCAGGGTGTCACCCATAGGTGTGTTTGCTGTCAGGGCTGAGTTTGTGTGCAGACGCAGATGGGTCACAGTCAGGATTCCCCTTGGCACTTGTTGTTTACACCTGTCATGTGATTTCCAGTTTGTGTTATCTTTCAGTGATTGTGACACGTTGTGTGTGTGACTGCTGGCACTCCTCAGGGTCCGGGCTGCAATGTTGGTAGTTGTCTATGTGTGATCTTTGTGGGTGTCCTTGGCTTCTTCATTGGTGTGTGACTGTGGCTGGGATCCCATTGGTTGGTGTGGTATTGCCGTCATGTCCATGTACAGCGTAGTGTGCAGTGTGTCAGACATTCAGGAGTCTTGTTGAGTGGCCATGTGTGATGTGTTTCTGCACCTTGGTTCCCACCCACCACCCTGGGATTGTCATGGGTGCATGTGCAATGTCACCAGTGCATGTGTGCTTCACTGCTGCACATTGTTGGAGGTCGAGGTGTGTGGTGTTGAGTGTGTGCAGATGAGAGTTGTTGCCCGGCTAGACCCCTGCCTCCATGTTGGCCTTGGCTTACTGGCCGTGCTGATTGATTTGTGCTTGTGTAGGTGTGATGGTAGTTTGTTGCTCAGGACACATGACTGTGGTTCACAGTGTGAACGACATCTAGCTTTGTCATCACAGTGGGATTGTAATGCAGCCCAGGGTCACCACATTGTGGGGACCCTGGGGAGTAGTGCTGTGGTGTCTCTGTGTCTTGCTGTGTCAGTTGCTGTTCCTACATGCTTGTGTAACATGTGTGATTTGTGCTCCCTCTCATCTGACAATGCCTGATTGCCCACATAGGGTATTTGGATCCATGAGTTACCTTTGTGTGGCACTGTATGCACATCTGTGTAATTGGTATGCAGGCCTCCTCATGTGTTGTGTGGTTGCCTGGGGACACTGCCCCCCCCTCACCTGTTATGTTTGATGTGCAGTGTGGGTCTGCCTGTTTGTGTTTGTGCATCTGCACCACTGCATTGGCATATCTTTGGTGTGCCATTGGCTGTATGTTGTTTGGTGGGTTTCCCCTGCTGTCCCTGGGACTCCTAGGTCATCGGTCAGCACAATGATCATGGTTTGTGTGTCCCATTGCTGCCATGGTATGGTTTCTGTTCACCTCACATCTACAGTCTCCACAGGGTATCTGCATTTGTGTGCCCATTGGTGCAAATATGTGGGTCTGCATTCTGATGGTCACTTCTGTCATTGTGTCTTTGATGAATGTTGACAGTGTCAGCCCCCATGGGTGTTGTTTGTCTGCACATGGCCAAAGGTATGTCTTATTTGCACTGCAGTATTTGCCTCCCCCAATCTATGTTGCAATGGGACACATGCACTACTTTGCCACTGATGTGTTTTATGTTCTGTGACCAGGAATCATCCATGCAGTTTGGCAGTTGCAGCTTTTTCTTTGTCAACACTTGCATTTTGGTCACTGTGATGATGGGGGTTTAGGCCCCATTGCCACAATGTTCTGTATGTGCTTCAGCTATGGGCCCCCACACTTACATTTTGGTCACTGTGATGATGGGGGTTTGGACCCCATTGCCACAATGTTCAAGATGTGCTTCAGCTATGGACTCCACACTTACCTTTTGGTCACTGTGATGATGGGGGTTTAGACCCCATTGCCACAATGTTATGAATGTGCTTCAGCTATGGGCCCCCACACTTACATTTTGGTCATTGTGATGATGGGGGTTTGGACCCCATTGCCACATTGTTCAAGATGTGCTTCAGCTATGGACCCCACACTTACCTTTTGGTCACTGTGATGATGGGGGTTTAGACCCCATTGCCACAATGTTCAAATTGTGCTTCAGCTATGGAACCCACACTTACCTTTTGGTCACTGTGATGATGGGGGTTTAGACCCCATTGCCACAATGTTCTGAATGTGCTTCAGCTATGGGCCCCCACACTTACATTTTGGTCACTGTGATTATGGGGGTTTGGACCCCATTGCCAAAATGTTCAAGATGTGCTTCAGCTATGGACCCCACACTAACATTTTGGTCACTGTGATGATGGGGTTTTGGACCCCATTGCCACAATGGTCATGGCCTGCTTGCATTGTGGGGGCCACACACATATATGTGTGGCACATGTGATAGGGGGTCACATTGTATGTTCAAAGTCATGTTCAGTGTTGTAGCCATTTGACACAGTCTACACATGCTTGTCATGGTGTTGGGGGGATGTCTTTTTCTTGCATTTCCTAGGTTGTGGTGTGCTGGTTGTGTCATGCATTGCCCATCCTATGAGTGGGGGTGGTGTTGGTGGTAGGCATCTGGCACCTCCTGGGTAAGGGTGGTAGTAGTGACAGGCATCCAGCCCCCCATGGGTAGAGGTGGTAGTAGTGGTAGGCATCTGGCACCCCCTGGGTAAGGGTGGTAGTAGTGGTAGGCATCCAGCCCCCCATGGGTAGAGGTGGTAGTAGTGACAGGCATCCAGCACCCCATGGGTAGGGGTGGCAGTAGTGACAGGCATCCAGCCCCCCATGGGTAGAGGTGGTAGTAGTGGTAGGCATATGGCACCCCCTGGGTAAGGGTGGTAGTGGTGGTAGGCATCCAGCCCCCCATGGGTAGAGGTGGTAGTAGTGACAGGCATCTGGCACCCCCTGGGTAAGGGTGGTAGTAGTGACAGGCATCCAGCCTCCCATGGGTAGAGGTGGTAGTAGTGGTAGGCATCTGGCACCCACTGGGTAAGGGTGGTAGTAGTGGTAGGCATCTGGCACCCCATGGGTAGAGGTGGTAGGCATCTGGCATCCCCTGGGTAAGGGTGGTAGTAGTGACAGGCATCCAGCCCCCCATGGGTAGAGGTGGTAGTAGTGGTAGGCATCTGGCACCCCATGGGTAAGGGTGGTAGTAGTGACAGGCATCCAGGCCCCCATGGGTAGAGGTGGTAGTAGTGGTAGGCATCTGGCACCCCCTGGGTAAGGGTGGTAGTAGTGGTAGGCATCCAGCCCCCCATGGGTAGAGGTGGTAGTAGTGACAGGCATCTGGCACCCCCTGGGTAAGGGTGGTAGTAGTGACAGGCATCCAGCCTCCCATGGGTAGAGGTGGTAGTAGTGGTAGGCATCTGGCACCCCCTGGGTAAGGGTGGTAGTAGTGGTAGGCATCTGGCACCCCATGGGTAGAGGTGGTAGTAGTGGTAGGCATCTGGCACCCCCTGGGTAAGGGTGGTAGTAGTGACAGGCATCCAGCCCCCCATGGGTAGAGGTGGTAGTAGTGGTAGGCATCTGGCACCCCTGGGTAAGGGTGGTAGTAGTGACAGGCATCCAGCCCCCATGGGTAGAGGTGGTAGTAGTGGTAGGCATCTGGCACCCCTGGGTAAGGGTGGTAGTAGTGGTAGGCATCCAGCCCCCCATGGGTAGAGGTGGTAGTAGTGACAGGCATCCAGCACCCCATGGGTAGGGGTGGCAGTAGTGACAGGCATCCAGCCCCCCATGGGTAGAGGTGGTAGTAGTGGTAGGCATCTGGCACCCCCTGGGTATGGGTGGTAGTAGTGGTAGCCATCTGGCACCCCCTGGGTAAGGGTGGTAGTAGTGGCAGGCATCCAGCCCCCCATGGGTAGAGGTGGTAGTAGTGGTAGGCATCTGGCACCCCCTGGGTAAGGGTGGTAGTAGTGACAGGCATCCAGCCCCCCATGGGTAGAGGTGATAGTAGTGGTAGGCATCTGGCACCCCCTGGGTAAGGGTGGTAGTAGTGGTAGGCATCCAGCCCCCATGGGTAGAGGTGATAGTAGTAACAGGCATCCAGCACCCCATGGGTAGGGGTGGCAGTAGTGACAGGCATCCAGCCCCCCTGGGTAGAGGTGGTAGTAGTGGTAGGCATCTGGCACCCCTGGGTAAGGGTGGTAGTAGTGGTAGGCATCCAGCCCCCATGGGTAGAGGTGGTAGTAGTGACAGGCATCTGGCACCCCCTGGGTAAGGGTGGTAGTAGTGACAGGCATCCAGCCTCCCATGGGTAGAGGTGGTAGTAGTGGTAGGCATCTGGCACCCCCTGGGTAAGGGTGGTAGTAGTGGTAGGCATCTGGCACCGCATGGGTAGAGGTGGTAGTAGTGGTAGGCATCTGGCACCCCTGGGTAAGGGTGGTAGTAGTGACAGGCATCCAGCCCCCATGGGTAGAGGTGGTAGTAGTGGTAGGCATCTGGCACCCCTGGGTAAGGGTGGTAGTGGTGGTAGGCATCCAGCCCCCATGGGTAGAGGTGGTAGTAGTGACAGGCATCCAGCCCCCCTGGGTAGAGGTGGTAGTAGTGGTAGGCATCTGGCACCCCTGGGCAAGGGTGGTAGTGGTGGTAGGCATCCAGCCCCCATGGGTAGAGGTGGTAGTAGTGACAGGCATCCAGCCCACCCTGGGTAGGGGTGGTAGTAGTGGTAGGCATACAGGCCCCTATGTGTATGTGTGGCATTGGTGAGGGCCATCCCGCCCCTATGGTGCTTCTGTTGCTGGTGTAGGTATTTCTGCATCCCTCTGTGTGTGATTTGTCGGGTACGTGTAGTTTGTTTTTGTTGTTGGTGTCTGACTTACCTTCTGCGCCGTACGCGTCCGTGCCTGTTCCGGTAGTAGATGTAGAATATTGGTAGGATCGGCACGATGGGATTCATAGTTGGTTCGTCTCGTTCGTCTTTCTCTTTGCTTCGCCTCGTCCTCGTCGCTGGCGTGTTCGTCTCGTAGCCGTGGATCGTGTTGTGATATCTAGGAAACAGTGGTTCAGGTGTGGCCTAAATGGTCCAAAGCGAGAAAGTGACCCAGCAGGGAACACTTGGTTCTAAGATTTTGAAATTAATTCATGAGGGAGCAAAGGAAAGATCAGAGGAAGGTCATGTAGGTCAAATAAATGATAGACATTTATTTTACAATTTTTTGTATAGTATTCAGGTGCTCACATACATTTAGGTGAAAGGAAGCGTGACATGCAGGGTGATAGTGAGGTTTAAAAAGGCATCGCATTGACAACAATATAATGAGCTCCACAGTTATTTTACAAGGAGTAATAGGAGTTCATGTTGTATGGTGGTAGTAGTGACAGGCATCCAGCCCCCCATGGGTAGAGGTGGTAGTAGTGGTAGGCATCTGGCACCCCATGGGTAGAGGTGGTAGTAGTGGTAGGCATCTGGCACCCCCTGGGTAAGGGTGGTAGTAGTGACAGGCATCCAGCCCCCCATGGGTAGAGGTGGTAGTAGTGGTAGGCATCTGGCACCCCCTGGGTAAGGGTGGTAGTAGTGACAGGCATCCAGCCCCCATGGGTAGAGGTGGTAGTAGTGGTAGGCATCTGGCACCCCCTGGGTAAGGGTGGTAGTAGTGGTAGGCATCCAGCCCCCATGGGTAGAGGTGGTAGTAGTGACAGGCATCCAGCACCCCATGGGTAGGGGTGGCAGTAGTGACAGGCATCCAGCCCCCCATGGGTAGAGGTGGTAGTAGTGGTAGGCATCTGGCACCCCCTGGGTAAGGGTGGTAGTAGTGGTAGCCATCTGGCACCCCCTGGGTAAGGGTGGTAGTAGTGGCAGGCATCCAGCCCCCCATGGGTAGAGGTGGTAGTAGTGGTAGGCATCTGGCACCCCCTGGGTAAGGGTGGTAGTAGTGACAGGCATCCAGCCCCCCATGGGTAGAGGTGATAGTAGTGGTAGGCATCTGGCACCCCCTGGGTAAGGGTGGTAGTAGTGGTAGGCATCCAGCCCCCATGGGTAGAGGTGATAGTAGTAACAGGCATCCAGCACCCCATGGGTAGGGGTGGCAGTAGTGACAGGCATCCAGCCCCCTGGGTAGAGGTGGTAGTAGTGGTAGGCATCTGGCACCCCCTGGGTAAGGGTGGTAGTAGTGGTAGGCATCCAGCCCCCATGGGTAGAGGTGGTAGTAGTGACAGGCATCTGGCACCCCCTGGGTAAGGGTGGTAGTAGTGACAGGCATCCAGCCTCCCATGGGTAGAGGTGGTAGTAGTGGTAGGCATCTGGCACCCCCTGGGTAAGGGTGGTAGTAGTGGTAGGCATCTGGCACCGCATGGGTAGAGGTGGTAGTAGTGGTAGGCATCTGGCACCCCCTGGGTAAGGGTGGTAGTAGTGACAGGCATCCAGCCCCCCATGGGTAGAGGTGGTAGTAGTGGTAGGCATCCAGCCCCCTGGGTAAGGGTGGTAGTGGTGGTAGGCATCCAGCCCCCATGGGTAGAGGTGGTAGTAGTGACAGGCATCCAGCCCCCCTGGGTAGAGGTGGTAGTAGTGGTAGGCATCTGGCACCCCTGGGTAAGGGTGGTAGTGGTGGTAGGCATCCAGCCCCCATGGGTAGAGGTGGTAGTAGTGACAGGCATCCAGCCCACCCTGGGTAGGGGTGGTAGTAGTGGTAGGCATACAGGCCCCTATGTGTATGTGTGGCATTGGTGATGGCCATCCCGCCCCTATGGTGCTGCTGTTGCTGGTGTAGGTATTTCTGCATCCCTCTGTGTGTGATGTGTCGGGTACGTGTAGTTTGTTTTTGTTGTTGGTGTCTGACTTACCTTCTGCGCCGTACGCGTCCGTGCCTGTTCCGGTAGTAGATGTAGAATATTGGTAGGATCGGCACGATGGGATTCATAGTTGGCTCGTCTCGTTCGTCTTTCTCTTTGCTTCGCCTCGTCCTCGTCGCTGGCGTGTTCGTCTCGTAGCCGTGGATCGTGTTGTGGCGCGAATCGGAGCTTATGTGTGCCTCGCCCGGATGCTTTGACGTGCCGTGCGTAGCGACGGGTTCGGCGCGTACGGGATGCGCATCGTACTTGTCCGGCCGGACGGGGCTGCATTTTTGCTTCCGTGCGGCTCGTTTCTACGATTCCGGATCCGGCTCGGTCGGGGAACAGGACCTGGATTGGGTGAGTACGACTGGGTCGGAATCTATGCTGTTGTGCGCATCGTACTTGCTCGTTCGGAATAATGTGCGGATCGGTCGGGAAACAGGCATTCGCATGGCTTTTTTCCCGACCGAGATCGGAATCGGCCCCTCAGTCTTTGCCACAGGTCTTTCACTTCCTCCAACATGCCTTTCATAAAGGATATTCTATTTTTATTTGTCTGTGTTGATTTTTTGGTGGTCCAATAGCATGGCCATCTTTAATGACTCACTCTGCATTAATCTTGGCTTTCAGGTGTAAGTGTTTTTAGGACAACTTCTACGGGCTCCCACAATATGGATGATGCTTGGGAAAAGAAGATGCACTTCAGTTTCTGTTTGTTTTCCTTCAAGGGCATGATAGCAGGCTGCAAGAGTGCATCTCTTACCTCCTGCGAGGGTGTCATGCAAGCAACAGTGATCTGAGCAACATGTATGATCAAGGGCATGTGGTTTGCTATTACTTCACAGTGATAGGACTGGCTGTCTGTAGGTTCTTTTACATTCCTGTGCTGTCCTGTACGTCCTCTTTCATTTACTTCCGAGTGCTGAGCTGGGTAGCCAAACCAATCCCTCTAGTACTGCTTTTGTTGGGGGACTCAGGATCAGACTCTCTCACCACCCCGTGGAGATCTCACACTACCAGCAGGACTAAACACTGCTGAAGAGAGTCTGTTTCAGGCCACAGTGCTGTCACAGCACCATCTGGAGCGGTATTGCTTTTGTGACAGAGAGGTGCAGTCTCTTTTCCCTGGGTGTTTCAGGCTCAACGTGAGCCCCTATCATTGAGAGACTCTTCCCAGGTTGGGTCTCTGCTTCCTTCCATTGGGGGAGCAGCACATTGGCGTAACCACTGAGTCCAGTCTGAAAATAGAGTCATGTGGGGTATACTTAAAATGTGACATTTCAGAGTGTGTGGGACAAGGCACTGGCAGCACCAATGATACTTCCATGCAATATGCTCATTTTGTTATATCCTTTTTGGACATTGGAGCTTCCATTGGGAATATAAGAATAGATAGATTTGACATAGAGAACAAGGATGGACTTGTCAGTATCTTTATTTTGATGTATTCATGTGTGTTTGTTATGGGCTATTGTGTTCAGAGTTTGAGTCTAGGACCACTCACACATTCAATTCTTCATTTTAGGTTCAGGTTTAATGCCTTTGATAGCCCAGGTGTTGGCATGCCCTTCTTAAGAGGACAAAATCAATATAATGTTTTTTAATTTCATTAGTTCCTGACTGTTTGCATACACTTCCGTTTTTAGGGCCACATGTGCAGGATTTAGGATTTGCGATTTCCTAATTGCGATTGTTTTCGAATCACAATTCCTAATGTACGAAAACTTAGAAGTTGTTAATAGCGATTCCTAATGGGGTCGTGAATTGACCTACGTCATGCATATTAATGAGGTAGGTCGCAATTTGTGGCCCATTAGGAATTGCAGCCATCACAGGGATGGGCCTGCTGGGATCAGCAGACACCATGTCTGCCATTGCTTTTTAATAAAGCAATCTTTTTTTTTTGTAAATGCAGCCTATTTTCTTTAAAGGAAAACGGTATGTGTTTAAAAAGAAAAAAAATGAAACGTTTAAGTTTCATTTTTTAAGAGTAGGCAGTAGTCAAAAAATATTTGTATCAACATTCACAAAGGGAAGGAGTCCCATGGGGACCTCTTCCCATTTGGGAATGATTACCACCTCCTCTGAGTTGTCGGAAAAAATTAATGTTTTGGGACCCTTGTTTGGTCACAAAACATTCATGCTTACCACTGTGATTCGGTATTAGCAAGGGACGCCCTAAACATGCCCCTTCCAAATATCAAATTGTGAAACACAAATTGTGATTCAGTAACATGTTACCAAATCGCAATTTGTATTTTGTACTTATGAAAAGGCATTTTTACGGTCGTAAACACCCCAATTGTACAAATCGGACCCTTTGCGACAGCATAAATGGTTTTGTACATATTGCCCCTAGCGATCTACTTTTTCCACAATATATTCTATTTCCTTATTAAAGTTCTTCAGGAATTCCTCGATGTGTCTGGTTGATAGTCTTTTGTTGAAAAGTGGCCACAAAAGTCTATCTGTTTTTGTAAAGATATAGGAATATTTGGTTCATGTCTATTTGAGAGTAGGCTGTTTTGAAAATACTAACTTTAGTACCTTGCTTTTCATCAGTTCTCTTCAGAACTGGAATACTTTATGGTGCATTCTATACCATGTTAAATGAGAATACAGTAAGGTAAGTGGACCTTTATACTGGCACCCTAGATCATCTTTTCTGTGTATGGCACCTTCTTAGTATGTTTGTCTTTTATTGTGCTAGATGATTCTTTGTAGTAGTTTGCTGTGAGGTAATTATGTCCTGAGTAAAGGGCTATGTAGATGTAGAGGTGACAGGGTGGAGTAGGATTGTTGTGTTTGATGTTGGATTTATACTTGTTGGGAGTTTATGCCAGTGTTGTAAGGATATGTATGTATGTATGTATGTATGTATGTATGTATGTATGTATGTATGTATATGGTATTTCTATAGCACAAACCTAGCCAAAAGGCAGCGGAGTGCTGTACATGGTCAAAGGCAAGCTTAAAGACAGCGTGTAATAAGAGAGGAAGCTGAGTTGTTGATGATTAATGCAGTGTGATGTAGTGTTATTTAAAGATGTGAATCTTCAACTCTTTCTTAAATTGGAGCAGCGTTGGGGGGGGCTGTCTTTAAGGATACCAGGATGTTGTTGTAAAGATAGATAATTTAGCACAATTTGCAGGAGGTATAAATGATGTGTTTTCTAGGGTGTATTGGCAGAATAAATATGAGAGGTTCATGTCACCTAGGCAGGGTCAAGTTTGGAGGTGCTGTGAAATTTAGGGCCATATGTGCAAACTATTTTTGCAATCGGAAACGGCCTTATCAGGCCTTTTATGACCACAGAAATGCTTTTACATATGTACAAATGCCAAATTACGATTCAGTAACTTGTTATGAATCATCGTAGTTTGGTTTAGCGATTCGGTATTTGGAAGAGGCATGTTTAGGGCATCCCTTCCAAGTACTGAAATACAGTGCTACGTATGAATGTTTTGCAACCGAATTATGGTTGCAAATTATTTATTTTTACTGACTACTAAAAGGTAGTGGTAACCCTTCAAAAATGGGAAGGGGTGCTTTGGGGACCCCTTCGTCTTTGAGAATGTAAAAAAATATTTTTTAAGAGCAGGCAGTGGTCCCACGGACTACTGCCTGATCCTAAAAAATGAAACTTCATAGTTTAATTTTTAAACACATCCCATTTTCCTTTAAGGAAAACGGGGTGCAATTTAAAAAAACTTTGCTTTATTAAAAAGCAATCTCAGGTATGGTGGTCGGCTGACCCCAGCAGGCCACCATTCCTGTGATGGCTATTATTCTTAATGGGTCACAAACTGCGCCTAGCTCATTAATATTCATGAGGTAGGCCGATTGTGACACATTAGGAATTGCTAAATGAAACTCAATAATTTGGCAAAGAATTGCAATTAGGAAATCGCAATCCCTAAAATTTGTACATATGGCCCTTGGAGGGCAAAGAGAAAAGGAATATAGTTTATAGGCAGTGGTCTATTGTTTGACATCATCTATTAATTCCTGGACAGCTATTTGGCTTCAACAATTCTCAATTGTTTAAACATGAAATATTTAGCACCTGTTATGTCTGAGTTTTCCTAAAATCTATGGCATTACTTACTGGTCTCTCGGTATGCATTAGAGTATGTTCAATTAGCAATATGCTTCTTTTCCTGCTCACTGTTATTTCTGAGCCCTTCTTTATTAGTGAACTAAGGGGGTCATTTAGGGTGGACTGTACTCAATTCCACCAGGGCAGCCAAGAAATGCTCTCCGCTGCAATGGAGGGCTTCAGTCTGCCTTGTGGAGAGCTCTGTGCCTTGAAAGGAGCTGCTGCCAGTCCTCTAAAGGCACTGTAAATTTACAGAGCGGCTGCCATGTTTCATGTGGCCACCTAGCAACCTTTTTGTTTTCCAAAAACTGAATCCAAAATGAGGAGTTTGATTATTAAAAAACACAAAACTAATGCCCTTCACACCCAAGGAGTTTTCTTCCATTGTGTGGGGGGCATTTTTCTTTTTTTTGGTTTAGTGCTTCAAAGCTTTTCCTGGCAGTATCAAACAGGGAAAAAGTTCTGTGGTACATGGGGGCATCAATGTAATGTTTCTGCCAGCTGGCTCTCTGATGGCAGAAACATGAGAGTCCATTTTATTCAAAATAAAGTGGGTAGACCATCAGTTTGGCGGACAAGATTCTCAGACACATAAAGAACCCCCTAACTCTTGTGTGATCTGTGGGCACTTTGTGAAGTCTGTAGTGAAAGGTTTTTGGCCAACAACAGGGAAAATCTTTGACCTACTGAATAATTTTGTTTTTCTACAGATAACATGTGCTGTGAACAACCAAAGGTAAATACAATTCTATTTTTTCTGATTTTCACATGGTGCAAGAAGCACATTGTTCCTCGGTGAAGTGTGTGTGTGCATGTGTGGGTGCATACATGTGAGTGGATGTGTGTGTACAAAATAGCAATGCACAGAACTAGGAGCTGCATGTACTTAATGGTCATTCGCATTTAACCTGTGGTATTTATACCGTTTTGATACATTTGTTTTGAAGAAGCAACATATATTGTAAATTATTCCATTAATAAATAAGTTGTATGGAAAAATATGAAAAGAACACTTTGACCGCAGGTTAAATATTTGCATCAGGTTAGTGCATAAGTTTCTGTTACAGTTTTTTTATATCTTTTAAGTCAGCAGAAATATTTGTATTTCCTGTGTTCTTCCTCTATCTGTCTGTAAAGGAGAAAGACAGAAGCTGAAAACTAGTATGCAATTGTGTGATTTTGCAGCAGGATGCCACAGAAGACCTAAGAAGCTGCCACCACTCAGTTGAAGTCAACACTTTCACTCCGCTTTTTCCTGGGTCTCTAAAATGAGACGATCTGAACAAGTAATTGGCACCTGCTCAGCAGGGTTTCAATGACCGGGAGAGCACACAAAGTAGTAGCTCACTTATCAACGACAGCTGGGAAGAGGAGGACATAGGCCAGCAGATCTGTCAGACAAAGGGGGTCATTTAGGGTTTGACAGAACAGGGGCTCCACCATAAAATAGTGGAGCTCCCTTTCTGTCAAACCCATAGCTCTCCTGCCCCATTTATGGGTGGGAGAACTGTCGGGTTTCCGTTAGAATCTGGTGGGTATCTGGCAGAACATTGGGTCAATGGAGGCCCTTAACTTCTCCCGTTGACTTATTAAGGGGTCCTCACCTGCCTGGCAAGGTGCCGAAAGTACTCCTGCTGGTGTATTAACATTTGGCTCACTTGAATGCAGAGTAAACTGCCATGTTGTTGTGATCCAGCATTCTTTTTTTTGTCTTTCCATACAACCCCCCCGAAGCAGGTTTTTATTTCTAATCTCAGGGAGTTTTTCCCTGCGCAATAGAGTATTTTTATATTTTTCTGTCCTGGACTGCCAAGCCTTGCTGGACTCTTACAGGCAGGAAAAACCAGTGGTGGACAACACATCCTAAAAAGTGTGGGACATCTGACACTCTAACCCTGCGGCCCTGTGATGGACGGGCCAGTGTGTCATGGGTTTTCGATGTGGACCCCCCAGAGGCTGCACCTTCAGAAATCCAGCAGCTCTCCCAACTTTAAAGAGAGCAGGGTAACTGGGGGTTTGGCAGACTGGCAGTTCCTATTCTTCTCCGCTAAACACTAAATCAACCCCTAAGGCGTTATATCTCCAAACTATAGAAAGGTGAAGAGTTGCTAAAGCAATGCTTTCTACTTGGGGGTTGAGGGGGGGGAACTGATTCTCATATGTATAGTGTGGACAGTTGATAGGCAGAGGTTGTTACATGGAGTCCACTTCTCCCTCTTCTTAGTATATGAGAGGGAGAAAATGTGAAACCACTCAAGCACTGGCTCAGTCACAGTGAGTCACTTCTATGTTCATCTCAGCATCGCACTCCTCTCCATTCTTATCAAAGGGCCAGGTGGACCAGTGGTAGCAACGCATTTGATGTTAAGAACATCGGAGCAAGGTTTTGATGGATGGTAGAATATAAGCATTATTTTATGTTTGTTAGTGGGTACAAGCAATGGCGCTGGGCAAGCAGGTATTACTCATTCTGCAGAAACAAGTGGCCAAGAAAAAGGAGAGGAAGAGAAGCAGAAAAATCATCTATCTTTGTTTGTGTGTGTTACAAAGAGCTACAAGGGAGGAGGGGAGCATGTCAGGTGAAATCAGGTATTTTTTTAATTTGAGGTATTAGGGAGGAGAGAATAAGTGATTATGGACCGTATGTACAAAAGCATTTTTGCAGTCGGAAAATGGTGCGATTCACTGAATCAGGCCGTTTCTGACCGCAAAAATGGTTTTTCATATGTACAAAACCCAAACTGCGATTCGGTAACATGTTACAAATCGTAATTTGTGTTTAGCGATACAATATTGGGAAGGGCCTGTTTAGGGCGTCCATTCCAAATACCTAATTGTAGTGCTCTGCATGAATCTTTTGCGACTAAAATACAGTCGCAAAACATTCATTATTTTACCGACACCTCAGTGGTAGTAGTAACCCTTTGCAAATGGGTGGGGGTCCCCACAGATCCCCTTACCCTTTGTGAATGTTGAAAGCAAATATTTTTTAAGAGCAGGCAGTGATCCAGAGGACCACTGCCTGCTCTTAAAAAATGAAACTTAAACGTTTCATTTCATTTTGTGAAACACATCACATTTTCCATTAAGGAAAACGGGTTGCATTTAAAAAAAAAAAAAAAGATTGCTTTAATAAAAAGCAATCACAGACAAGGTTGACTGCTGCAACTCCTAATGGGTCGCAAATTGCGACCTACCTCATTAATATTCATGAGGTAGGTCTATTTGCGACCCCATTAGGAATCACTATCTGAAGTTTGTAAGTTTTCTTACTTTAGGAATTGCGATTTCCTAATTGCGATTTGGTAAAAAATAGCAATTAGGACATCGTAAATCCTGTTTTTTTACATCTTGCCGCAAATATCTTGCATAAAATGACACAGACTGTAGTGAACAAGCAGAATTAACAGTCCTTAACTACTTAGGATGACTACCTAATGATGTGGGGGAGCTGTCAGTTCATAAGAGAGTAACTATTGAAAGAATATAGGCAGAACATAGAGAATGTGCCACTGGAGCACACAATTGTTTTATCTCTTACCTCTCACTGTTCTTTTGGGGGAGTCTTTGTCCCATGGATCTGCTCAGCAAATCTCTGTATTGTAAGAGAGCTGTTAGGAGTGTTTCTCATTCCTGTGCTCTGTTTAATGCAGAAGAAGTCATTCGTCGCTTGAGGCAACAGTAAGAAGCAAGTTCAGCAGCCGGACACGAGGTCCAGGAGAATGAACCAGTGACGTTTGCCAAACCCACAGCAGCTGCATAATATGGCGCATTGAGTGCTGTGGGCTAATATATACATTATCCTTCTACTTCATAGGCAAGAAGCAACTTTCATCCAATTCTAAGACATTTTTCTCTGATGCGCACTGTTTATGTCTGCATATATGCATATTTGTATTTTAAAGGAATTGTAATATTTGTGTAATTGTAAAGCTCATCTACCAAAACAATAAAAGTAGGATTTAAAATTATCTAATTATTTGGCTGGAAATATGCTATTGACAGTAATGTAAACAATGTAAACAACTAAAGGTCTTTCCATTTGCATGTCTAAAGGAATACCTTTCTAGAACAATTTCACCACTGTCTGTATTTCCATCACTGTCTATTTATCTTCTTTATAGTTAGCTAGCTCTCGCTGTCTGGCTGCCTGTCTAGGCAGCTATTTAGCTACACAGAGACCATAGTGGCCTGGCTACATAGCTTGAAATCTGCAATTGCTGTGTGAGTAGTATATTGGTGTATTGTCGATTAATTAGCCATCTTGAAATGGTGGACTTCTTCAAAGCCATTGACATCAACAGAAAGTGCAATATTTATATAAGCAATTTTGGGGAGATTCACAAAGGCATTTATGAGTGTGTCAGGTAGCTCTCATATAGTAGTCTTTTTTGTACTGTTACCTGCCTTTGTGAGTTGGTCTCAACACATCTAAAATAGTGATAAAATGGGAATACACATATTTTTATACAATTATCAGGAATGGATAGGACTGTGCCTTCTTAACCCTTTTACAATTTTAAATGGTTGTTACTAACATTATTCTAGCCATTAAATGGCACTGTTCCAAAAATCCCAGAATCATTCAGTTATTTAATATTTCCAGTATATTTAAAAACAATTTAACAACTGACAGTGAATGCTGGGCAGACCCATCTATCTCCTTCCTTGCTATTCCCTGACATACTTCATGTGGAATAGAGGCAGTGCTTAATTTGAGCCGGTGCTCTCCGGTGCTGCGCACCGCCACTTAATTGTCAACACCGGTACTTAGACAGACAGCGCCACCATGTGGCATACGGCCCTAGTTTAGAGAACAGCACAACAACATTTGTTTGTTGATTCAATATACATTAAAATGACTAATACCTGTGGCACAAGCCATTCTTATAGCTATGGGGGGCCTAGAATAGTCTTAATTGTCACAATGCTAAGTTTGTGGAGGATGGTAGTTGTATTGGTATTGTTATTGGCAGCGCTATTAGGAGCAAAGAGTGGTGCAAGCTGCAGTGGCCTCCTGACTAGAGCCCTGGCACTTATTATTTTACAAATTAAGCACAGAATAGAGGCACTTTACTTTGTTGGTGAGTGTGTGTTTTGTTGTTGTTGCTGTTGTTATCCAGGCATAACTTCTTCACAATATGTATCAAAGTAAATTGTACATGTTCCAGAGTCTCTTGTAAGGTCAAAGGGACAAAGGACCAGATGTACAAAGCATTTTACCAGTCGCAAACGGCCCATCGGGCCGTTTGCAAAAGGTAAAATGCATTTTGCCGTGTACAAAATGCAAAATGCGACTTGGTAACCTGTTACCGAATCGCATTTTGCTTTTGCGATTCGGTATTAGGAAGGGGTCTGTTGAGGGTGTCCCTTCCTAATACCAAATAGCACTGGTATGTATGAATGTTTTGCAACCAGAATGTGGTCGCAAAACATTCATAATTTTTTGACATTGTAGAGGAGGCGGTAACCCATTTGCAAATGGTTCCCCTTTGTGAATATGGGTGAAAACATTTTTTAAGAGCAGGCAGTGGTCCCACGGACTACTGCCTGCTCTTAAAAAATGAAAAGAAAACTTTTCATTTTTATTTTTGTAATGCAGCCCATTTTCCTTTAAGGAAAACGGGCTGCATTACAAAAAGATATTGCTGTATTTAAAAAGCAATCACAGAATGGTGGTCTACTGACTCTAGCAGTCCACCATCCCTGTGATTGTAGCCATTCCCAATGGGTCGCAAATTGCGACCTGCCTCATGAACATAGATGAGGCAGGTCCATTTGCGATCCATTGGGAATCGCAAACAGTGTCTGACACACTGCTGTACATAGCTGTTTGCGATTTCCTAATTGCAAAAATTCGCAATTAGGCAATCGCAAACTGACTTTTTTGTACATCTGGCCCTAAGAGTGGGGAAACCAAGGGAAGACATTCCTGTCATGGTTTACCAATGGGTGACCCTAAGACAAATGGTATAGTTTGACTGCTGAGCTACTGACTTTGTCATTACTTGTTTGCTTTGAATGGTTTTTATTAAACTATAACAAAAACCACTCAAAGATGGCTGCCCATGCATGTGAATGTGAAAACGTATGTAGGGCCTTATTGTAATTTTTTGGGCTAGAACGTATAACAAAAACCATTACGAAATGGCTTTTCATATGTCTGTATGTATGTGCACAAACAAACAGCAATCTTCAAATGGTTTTTGTTACACTTTAGAAAAAAACACATTCACAGATGGCTGAACATGCGCATACAAGCTCAGTCAGAAAAATTCTAGACTCTTATGCTGCAAAATAAAACATTAAGTAAATACCCATTTCTTTTAACCTGCAGTGTTTCACACATACCCTAGGGCATTATATGCGGTGCATCTCTTTATTCAGTGTGCCACCCATATGTCACACGCCTTTGCTTCTCTCATCTTCCATAGCACATCTTGTATTGGCCTCTTCTTCGGTGATCAATAGTGCTCGCCATTTCATTGGTGTATACAAAAAAGTGATGGATGAAATGCTTGATTTAATCTTAGCTACTAGTAATTACTTGGGCCGCATTCCAATCCATTGTTACTTTGCACACCATGCCACCTCAGTTTGAACCCAGCTATATGCAAATCAGTCTTGACTCTGCTCCACTGGAGAAAGTCCAACCCAAACTACCAGGCCAGGTGCTTCCTGAACTGAAACACAAGCAAACAAATCCCGTTTTCGCCCTTATTAGGACTCATCAGTTAAGTATAGATTGGTTCCAGTAGCACAGTGTGCACAGGACCCAGGTCTGGGCATACCCGTCCCAATTAGCGCCACACTGAAGTATAACAAAAGTAATTAATGGAATGCATCAATTAATCTCTGCTACTGGTAGTCTCCTGCTCCTTTCTACTCTTTCTCCAAGCCCTTTTCCATACTTATTTTAAGCCATAATCTGTTGAGTGATGGCCACTGGTCTGGAATGAGCATACGGCTGATCAACTTGCCACTGTTCTCTTGTGCCGGGTGCTGGTTTCTTCTTGCTCTCAGATCCTTTACTCCTGCTGTCTGCTCTCCTTTCCCTCTGCCTCCTCTCTGCCATCTCCATCTCTTTAATTTTATCGTTTGGGCCTATCATACCTACTACTCACTCTGCCACCTCACTCCAGCCTTTTTTCGTAGATCTCCATCTGTCCGATGTTACATCCTACTTCTGCCTTGCCTCCAACTCTACTATTGAGTCACTATTGGTTTTGCCCTGATGTTCCCCTGCACTCCTCACTAGTGTTGGTTCCACCCACGCTGAGTGCCACTGGATTGTATAAATAAAGAAACACACTCTCTGGCAGGAGGGCTGAGTGTGACAGCCTAACTGTGTGTGCCTGAGTCCATTATAGGCTGCTTCGCAGCGGTCCTGTGTTGCTATTGCCTGGCACAACACTCTGCCTCCTTTCTAATACTACCTTCTCCATATCCATTTCTGTCCTTCTCCACTTCAATTGCTTCTCCCTTACGTTCCATACCGACTCCACTGGGTCCTCATTGCTTTGTGTTGCACCACAATCTGGCCTCCTTCAGCTCAGCTTCCAGTGTCTGTTATCTGAAGCAAGGTGAACCTGCAGAATACCGGAATTGTCAATGACCCCAAGGCTCCAGTCCTGCCTTTGTAAAGCCACACATTTCTTTCTTTGCTGGGGTAGCCTCCCTCTATAGGGAAAGGAACACATACTTTGAGACAACAGTTTTGTTGTGACCCCAGCGTCTCAGCCATCTGGATGTAGGAAACCCAAGGTATCTTGCGTGGTTCCACAGTTGCTGGGCTTCAGTAAACACCACAAGAATCCTGCCGCTGCAGGCTGAGTGTATATGTCACCTGGAACTCCCATGGCTTGTATCCTGGGCTCCTGGCTACTACTCTTTGCTCCTCTGGCTTCAAAATGGCAATCACTAGCCTGAGGGTTTGCAGCTGCCTTTTAAAGCAACTCAGCAGTTGGTCCTCAGGTTTTTTATCCACTTCTCTTTTCCATCATGACCGTGTTTTTCTTGGTTTCTTCCTGATTTGCCCAATCCATTATGTTTCCTGTCATGTGATGTTTAATGTCATTTCTTTTTCCTGTTATGTGAGGGCTTCAGTCTGGTTGGAGGCTGTGTTGCAACAAACCTGTGTTTCTTCATCTGTTTCCTCTCCACTTGCTGATCCTGACTCTTTGCTACAGAAGAATTCCACTGTTGAATTCCTGATTCTTAGTTTTCTTCAATCCTTTGAATTCTTTATTAGAAAGGAGGTTTTTTTACACCCTTGGCTTTTTCCTCCAGAAAAGGTGGCACCTTCTCAAAGGCATTTACCTTCCACATATTCCAATGTGTGGTGACATCATGGCTTCCAGAAACAGTTGCCCTTACCTCCGACAATGGAATTTTATTTATAAGTTTTATATAGCGCTAGCTAGACCCGAGGGTGTCAGAGCCCTTTATATACATGAAAGAAAAATAGCTTAGTGTAGCATGACATAAGGATGCATAAAATGATAAGCATAACATTTTAAGACAGCATAAATTAAAGGGGTGAATGATATGATAGATAGTTGAGACAATCAAATAACCACCTATCATTTATGGTTGAGTTATGAGGAGAGTGGGCTATTGAAGCCTAGTTCAGTTGACTTGAGCCGTAAAAGATTGAAGAAAAGCATCCAACCCTGAACAAGCTTATAAAAACAACCATGCAGTGTTTGATATTGAAGCACAGGCCACAAGCAGAATGAATTCATTTAAACCTAGTAATGTTCTTCACTATATTATTAAGTGTGGTGAAAAAGGAGTTATTAATATCTGAAAAAACATCCTGGGCTCAGGATAGATGCTGAGCATAAATCAGTGGAAACAGATAATGCCCAGAGGCGCCTCACAACATCTGCAGGGGCCCAATCTTAGAATGAGGTTCGATCTCCACACCTAACCCTTGGCCTCTCTCTTACAGCAGCTAAAAATGAACTAAAGAAAGCAATCGATAGGCCTCAAATCTGGAATCTATGTGGGGATATATTGCAATCCCTTACAAAATAATAAAACACCACAGCAAGACAGGTTCTATAACGAGTTTATATTTATCATTTAATTTCCACTTCGTGGATGAAATGGCTTGGCCTTGTGCAACAAGCGTACTGGTAAACCTAAAGGTGAATATTAGTTATAATAATTACCTACATGATAGGTATAGTTTTTGTTTTTTAGTTTAACTACTATACCTAACCCCTTGCACCTTCTGACCCAGAAATATGTCACAAGTAGATTGCGACCGCTCACTAAATGTGAATTTTTAAATCTTCTTTCATTGCCTCAGTGAACAACCTGTTTAAGCAGTTGACTTTTTGTCTTTCCAAAAATGATAGCTCTTTGTTAAAACAACGCACACTAGAAGCTCAAGCGGTACTTACATGGAAGAATTCAACCGCTCACCATCGTTCCGCTGCTCATCCACCGTGAGATTTAAACACAGAGGGGTCACTTCACAAAGGAATTTATGAGTACATGAAGTAGTATTCCAGTAGTACTTATTTCAGTAGTACTCTTTTACGTACTCTTACCTGCCTTTGTGTTTTGGTGCCAAGACATATGAAATGGGAATATGTCGGGAATATTCATATACAATTAGTACACATATAAAGCACTATGCTCTATTTTCACTTTTGCTAATGGAGAGTTGGACATTTTAGAGCAGATTCACGAATGCACGGAAGAGCATTGAAAAGAGAAACCTGTAGTACTATTTCCCGTACTCATAAATGCTTTTGTAAATCAACCTCAGAGTTGCTTAGGCAAGGTTTGGGGTTTGGGTTAAGAAGTGCCTCCGAGGAGAGGAATCCGGTTGACCACTCATCTTCTTAGTTTTGATTCAAATAGAGGTATGTCCTGAGCACAGAACGAATAACCCTGGATGCTACTTGCTGTTGTGTAGAGTTGATACACAGAGGCAAGAAGACGGTAAGAACATGACCTTTGGAGTTATGAATCCGGACCCAAATTACAAATATGACAGGTTTTAAGCATGTGTGTGTGGGGGGGAAGGGTGTGTGTGTGTGGGGGGGTGCGTGTGTGTGTGTGTTACAGTATGTAACAAAGGAGTTCCAACTGCAACGAGTGGCTAACCTCGAGCTGATGAAGCAAGCCTGTTCCAGGTGTACCTGTTCAAACAGTTAAGGTTTTGGAAAGGAACAAACCTGCCACTGCTTTATGAGAGGTGGGTCACACAAGAACACCATATATAAATGTAGGCAGAGCTTTTGTTGTCTAGATCTGCAAATAGGGACGTGTATCACTTTTTCCATACAGGGCATTGAGCCTCAAAAGAGCATTGTGGGCCCATGAGTCGCGCAGTCAGTAAGCCTCCTTTGGGACTCCACAGCATGCACTTTTGAATAATCTTGAAATACCTGCTATAGAATATCTTTACATTTCTGAAAATGTCATTTATTACAGGAAGATTATAACTTTTCATATTACTCCAGTCTATCTTTCCGATGTTTATTAAAGTATTTAAATGCTACAGTACAATGTGAGATATCAGCTATTCTTTTCACAGGGCTAAACTCCAAATTTATTTTAAGACTGATCTAGAGAAAACTTACTCTGTCTCACAGACGTCTTCAACATAATAAAATTCCAATACATACATACATAAAGGGGCTTTGGGTGTCCCTATTTCTGTGGCATTCACAATTTGGATCAGCCCAAACATAGCCATTGAATGTTTGGACTGTGAGCTAGTATGAGTGACTGCATCTTACTGCATTGCATCTGAGTACTCATGGAAAGCAAAGGAATCTGTCGCCAGCAACCCACAACAGTCTTTAAGGGAGCTTCTGTCTGTGAAAAAGGCAATGATAATAGAGATAGAGACACCATCTCACCTTCACACATGCAAAGGAATCTGTCTCTAGGCCTGAGCCATGCCACGGTCCAGGCACAGGGAGGGCAAATAGATTGGAGTCTGGGTCGCACTCCAGTGAAAAGAGCCATCATGCCTATACTCTTTAACCATCTTTGCTAAACACCTCGCTGACAATAAACGCTCATAATAAACACTCCATCCCACAGACAGGAAACAAAATGAAAGAAAAAGAGAACTCGCAATGAACTCATGATACCGAAGTCCCTCTGTACAACCATCAAACAGCTCATCACATCAGGCAAAGCAAAGTACTAAACCAACACCATCAATCAAGCCAAGAACTGAAGCAGAGCACTTTTCAAGACAATCAAGCACTGAATCAACCCCTTGTGATCCACATAGCCCCAGTGCTGAATTTATAAAAGAATAAATGCTGAGGCCCAAAGATATGTTCAGAAGCCAGCAACAGGTGCTATAGAAGGTTGGGGTGCTGAACATCAAGGCTGCATAGTCTTGACACAACCTCATGCAACTTTAATCCATCCAAAGTCACTCTTGCCTCTTTATCGTACACTACATGTTCTTTTGCATTCCTGCTTTCTTCCTTTGTCACAGGTTTTCAGTAATTCTCTTTGTCCTTCTTCACCCTTTTGTGTTTTTCTCAATTTTGCTCTAAATCAGAGTTTGCTTAGAAAAAGTAAGTACTTGTGCACAAAAATGAGTGCCGGGGAACCTCACCTACAACCACCAGCTCAAATTAAGCAGTGTTGATTCCCACATTCCACAGACAAGTGCAATGCCATCAACCTCTTCTTCAGTGAAAACAATTAAGAAGTTGCAGCAACACATCTCTAACACCAAGCCTGTTTCTCCTCTTACACCTTTTCCTTCTTGTAGAATCTCACACTGGTCATTCCACAAAGCACTATGGGGCCGATTCCGATTCAGGCCGGAAATCTCTCCGACCGAGCCGGACCCGGAGAGAATTCCGACCGAATCGGACTCTGGCAGTCCGACCGAACGAGTACGATGCGCACGCATGCAATCGGACTCGAGTCGGTCGGACTCCCATTGAGTCAATGGGAGCCGGACGTACAACGCGTACGCGGGCTCCCATTGACCCAATGGGTGCGAGGCGGACAAGGGTGCCCCTTACAGCGGGTACGCCTCGAAGCGACTCGTGGCGAACATGCACAGGTAGGGGGGACCCATGGGTCCCCCCTGTGTGCGACTCGCATGGCTACGTGTACAGGGGGGTCCGACACGGACCTCCAAAGTGCGGCTCCGACTGCTCTTTCGAGCCGGACGGTGCGAGTCGGTCGGACTGCTCGCGGCGCACATCGTACTTGCCCGGCCGGGGAACGTCTCCATCACGCGGTGCGCGTCGTGTCCGTGTGAGTCGGTCGGAGCGCTTTGGACCCGCGAACAAGTCGGTCGGCGATTTCGCGTGCGCTCGCATCGTACTCGCTCGGCCGGACGCACGTACGAATCGGTCGGGAAAGAGGGCTCCGAATCGGATCCGGTTAAGCCGAATCCGATTCGGTGCCCTACCGGCCGAGATCGGAATCGGCCCCTATGTCTCACGGATCTCACCGATATACTCAGATCCCTCGAATACACTTTCTATTGTCAATGCCTCCCACACTCAAGGTATCTTAAGACAGGCCATATCATTCCACTCCTAAAGAAACCTATACTAGACCATGGTGACCTCGCCAACTACCAGCCCATCACTCACCTACCCTTCATCGGTAAGATCATTGAAAAAATAAGTCTATTTTCAACTCCAAAATCACATCAATGCTAACCATGTCCTGCATGAAATATGATCCCATCTCGCCCATCTTGATGGAACTCTATTGGCTCCCCTTGCTGCCCCGCACCATCTTCAAAACCAGATGCATCATTACAAAGTCACCCCGCTTACCTTAAAGACAAACTGACTATCTGTGGTTGCACTCAGCGCCCCCACAGCCAGGCCACCAGCAGACGGGAGGTAGGTAAGAAAAGAAAAAACACAAAGCAGAAGGAATTTACTATCTATGCACCCAGGATTTGGAACAACATACCTGTAACCATAAGGAATACCCCAACGTACTTCAATTTAGGAATGGGTTGAAGACTCGCCTCTTTAAAGAACATTGCATCACAATGCAGTAACAATCTAGTATCTCCTACTACTTGTTGACTGTGTGCTTGCATTTCACCCTCTGCTCTTCTTCTCTTCCTTTTTGACTGGGTTCACGCTATACAAATATCGTATACATATATGCATTTGTGTAAACCAGCATCTCTCTCCTGCCAAAGCGGGGACAGCACACTCCGTCTTGTATTATCTTTCTATTGTTTCTATTTCTTGAACACAGTAGTAAGTTTGCAAACAACCACACTTACTGTTGCCCTCAAAGGCGTTTGAAGCACAGATTTCTACACCCAAATCACCTCACTAACTGCCCATCAGAACACCTTTGTAGGAATAGCACAGTTTGGCATTCAGTAAATATCCAAGAGATATGTGATTCAACTGGTACCATGAATGGAGTTGCAAATTCGACGGGCTCCACCCATGACACTTTCCTCTTCAGGTCTGCAGTTGCCCTTCAGTTAGAAGCTGGAGTGTATGGTGATATGCAGCTTGTTGGTGAGTATAAGCACAATAAGATGGTATTGTAAATGGAACAGTTTTGCATCATACACTTATTAATACATTATAGATTTAAACATGTACAATATTATGACAAAATGGCTACTAAGACGTACTATTTTAAAACTATAAGTGATGGCGGCTGTGCCATACGATGCCATCTCCTGACACTATTTCGTCATCCCAGCACACCTGCAGAGCATCATTACAATAATGAACACACTTCCACAAGTGCTGTCACATAGAGAGTACCTTTGGTATGCTGACATCACGGGTTCGATACCTGGATAACACAGGAGGTGCTTTGAAGTATTCTCCTGAAACAGTGCATAAGACCATTGTGGCATGTTGTGTACTGCACAACATTGCTTGGACAAAGTCCTTCATTTTGGAACTGTGACCACAGTTAGCACCCCCACCAGCTGAGTCAGGTACGCCAAGAAACTATGAAGCACTCGTCAGAAATCATGTTGGTGACACATTCTTTCAGTGAGCCTGGCATGTTTAATAAATGTAATGTATCTTGAGTATGGCTGTGTATGTGCCAATGATGATGTTTGTTGAGTCATCCTTAATACACATAAAGAACACGTTGAAACACATTTTCAGTTTTCACACACTTTGCTTAATAAGGGACAAAGGAGTCCATATAATGGAATTAGTTTAGTGATAACATGATAACTCTTTGAACTACATGATGTAATTTTAATGGAAGATTGCTTAATCTGGATAGTAACACATATATAGGGGTATGCAATGTATATATAATTTTAAAGCACGTTAAATGCATACATCTAAATCATTAGCTAATGTATTTATTAGCAGTGAGTGAAGAACAGAATAAGTAATTCAATCATTTTTGTAACTAAAACAAAACAATCTGGATGTATGTGACACAATGCATGACTAACACAATGCTACAAAGTTATTTTTTAGCCGCGCCACTAATGCCTGCTAAAATACATTGGTGTATGTAACAATGAATTGTCCTCACAAAGAAAAAAATATACACGTTTGTTATATTGCGCAGAAATATGATTGTGATTACTGTTATTTATTTTAGTTATGAATTTTGAATGCATTCCAGAGTACTATGGTTGCACCTGCACTAATTATTAGCAAGTGGATGCTTGTGTGGTCTGCCAAGGTATCTTCTCGGTTACTTTTATTAGGTTGATATTTCTTCCTCTCTCTCTGTTATATTTACATTGTGTTGTCTCGCAGCATTGTCATCCTGGCTAACAGTAGATGATACAGATCTCCCTTAGGCAGAGCTGTCCCTCTGTTATTTCTGGCTGTAAATGTCTGTGTTAATTTATTCTGCCATGCACGGGATTCAAAGGCAGGACATCTTGTGGCTTTGCTTGGTTCTTTTGTAGCTGGACAACAGCGCTGAGTTCATGTCCTTCAAAACCCCTTTCCCTGTCACTATCTCCATGCACAGATTCCTCAGGTGTTGTAATGTGGGTGCAATCACCTGATGAACATTTTCAGGACTGTGTATTGAACCCTCCTCTCCCTCCTCCTCAAGCACTTCAGGGGTTGATGTTGAGGATGTCTTACATCTCAGGTGAATGTTCCTGCTTTGTTGTGTGGCTTACAGGATTCCACAACACTGTATCCGAGATATCACCTGAATACAATTGTGGCTGACATGACAGAAGAGCCAGAACCTACAATAAAGTTTGCCCATAGGAAATAGAGGAGAACGTTTGAAGCTAGACATGCAAAGAATAGAAAATCAATATTGCATTACTGAGAGAAATTGAGACAGCATGTATAGATATAACGGCAATAATTTGTTAACAGCAGGATTTGAAACGGGGGGTGGGGCTAGCTGCCATGATGAACGAACCGCACTGAGTGAGATCTTTCCCTAGCCTAGGGTAAACTCACAAATCCTGTTGCCCAGATGACCGCCTCCCCTTATGGGTACCGGCACTCATTTCTTGGTACCCCCTGGTGCTCTCCCACGGTTTGGTGGGCTCGCCCCAATACCTGGTGTTAGTGAAACCCATCCTGCTAGGCGCGGCCTAAGATGGGGATCGCACAGGGCTGGCAGAGATGACGCATGAGCTGCAGTAGCGACAGTGCCTGTGGAGCCGTGGGAGTGTCCTGCACACTTACTGACTGCCCGGAGCTTTGGCGGATGACTGCCAGAGGCGTGCGGGCCCGGTCTTCCTCTGCGCTTCGTAGGCGAGGAGCAACGGCCTGCCTGTTGTCAGCCTGGGTTCCACCCAACCGCCTCTGCCTCCAGGAGGGGGCCTTGTCATTTGCAGCTTGTGAGGACGGAGGCCTGACTTTCTGTAGCCTCCTGTGCTCCTGCCCGTGAGGAGCCTTACTGGACGGGTACTGCAGGACATACAGTGCCCCTATCCTACTATGCACCGCCTGCTTGGTTGGAGTATGTGCTTGCCCAGGACAGGGCGGGGGCCACTGTCAATACCTCAGCCCACCTTCCTTCCAATGGGCAGAACATTGTCAGGCTGAGGGCACCACCCGACCTGATTCAGTAACTACCGGGGAGGAGGCTGATGCCATGGCTGCCCACTTGATGCAGGGCCCACCATGCTGTTTATGAGCATCATGGCAGGGAAAAGCTGACACATCCACCTGAGCTCTCCTGCCACACTGCATCCACTCTTTCATCCCACCAAGGTGAGGTTCCAATGCTACAGGGAGGAAACTATGGTCAGTGCCCCCTTCGGGGGGCACTCCTCCCCATCTGAGGACAAACTAGACACCATACTTGGGGCCATCGGCTCTGCTCAAGATGTTCTCGAGAGTAAAATTGACTCCTTGGTTGTGGACATGGAGCTGCTATGTGACAACCACAGGAAAACGGCTGATCGTCTCCACCTGGTCAAGGCTGACCTTATGGTGCCTGGTCTCCCATCCAAATCTCACTCTGACAAAATGGGCACTCTGGCTGGCAGGGTAAAAATATTGGAGTCTCGGATTGAAGAACAGGAGGGCAGGGCCAGATGGAGCAATATTCAAGTGGTTGGCCTACCTGAGCAATTTGAAGGATCACCAATGATCACCTACCTGGAGGAATGGTTGCAGAAAATGGTTGCACCCGAGGGTCTGTCTAAACACTATGCTCTTGAAAGAGCACACAGGGTGCTGTCAAGACCCCCGCGCCGGGGGCACCCCCTCGGCCTGTGGTGGCAGGTCTGCTGCCCTACTGGGATCACAAGTTTATACTTCGGCAGGCTGTGCCCTTTGCAGTTGACAACGTGCCTGTATCCATCTTCTCTGATTTTTCTGCTAGGGTGCACCAACAAAGGGCTTCTTTCATGACTGCGAAAGAAAAAACTGAGAGAGTTGGGTATTCAGTAGGCCTTACTGTTCCCATTTAGGAGTCCTAAAGTTAGGACTACTAACTTCTGTGAATACCGAAATGAGTAAGTTCATTCTGTGAATACCAAAATGAGTAAGTGTATTCTGTGAATACCAAAAAGTACTAACTTTACGTTTTTGACGTAAGTTAGTTCTGTGAATCAGGCCCATGGACTTAGAATAGTATCTTACGCCGACGATACCCATCTCATCCTCTCCCTCACCAAGGAACCCGACATCAACCAGGCACAGTTTCCAGGAAGAAATAAAGGACGTAGCATCCTGGATGAGCAGCAGCTTCCTGAAGCTCAACTCGGAGAAAACGGAAGTCCTCATGCTCGGATCCACCCCCTCCGCATGGGATGACACCTGGTGGCCCTCCGCCCTTGGGACCCCACACATCCCCACGGACCACGCCCACAATTTCGGCATCATACTCGACTCCTCACTCACCATGAACCGCCAGATCAACGCCGTGTCCTCCACTCACCCTCTGCATACTCCACAAGACCTTCAAATGGATCCCCCCGACTCCAGGAAGACCGTCACCCGCGCACTCATCACCAGCAAGCTGGACTACGGAAACACACTCTATGCTGGAATCAACAAAACACTCCATCGCAAACTCCAATGTCAGACAACTCATACACATATTGCACTCCCCCCTTTTGACTTACCCCAAGGCACTGGTGCTGGCAGTGGACTTAGAAAAAGTGTTTGATTCTCTTTGGTGGGATTATTTGCACTCTGCCATGACCAGCGTGGAACTGGACAGGGGCTTCCTTACATGGGACCAAACGTCTCTACACTATTCCAACTGCACAAGTCAAGATGAGCAATTTAATTTCCAAACCCTCTGTTATTGAAAAAGGCACTAGGCAGGGGTGTCTGCTATACCAGTACTCTTTGCAATGGCAGTCAAACCCCTTGCACTCATGGTCTGACAGGGACACTCATATCAGGGGCTATAAGGTGATAACACAACACTATATGTATGACTATACAGGGATGATTTATTGCTCTACCTCTGTGGGACACAAGCCGATGTTGAGAACACTATTGAGGCACTCACCAAATTCAGTGCTGTATTCGTCTTGCGGATGAACTGGGGTAAACCCTACGTCTACTCCGTCCACGAACCTGAATCAGAGATAACACCCCTGGAAATAGGAGAAGAGATGCACGGGAGCCGTACACATTCTGCTACTGTGTACAAATGAATCAGTTTGAAAATCAGTTAATGGAAGGTATATATATGAGTGACTTGGGCCTCCGGGTGCCACACAATCGCCTTCTGGCACACTCTGCCCCTGTCCATTATGGGCCGAACCACCCTGACCAAAATGGTGATGTTACCACGATTACTGTACTTTTTTGCCACCCTCCCCATCTAAGTGCCTTGTACCTTCTTCTGGGAAAATGGTAGCCTATTACTGACTTTGCTCTGGGTCACACAAAAAACCCAGTATATCGATGACTACACTCTGCCTTCCTTCAACAAGGGCGGACTAGCAGTTCCTGACTATGAACTATATTATCTTGCTGCACAATTGAAACGAATGGTGAGGTAGAGGGAGGTGCACTGGGGCCCTATGCAAGGCCAACTAGAGCTCTGACCTGGGGCCCAGTCAGAGCTTCTCACCCCAGCCAAGCAGGAGAGCCCTCACTGGGCTTGCAGAACCCTGTACATGGCTCTAAATTACACTGCAGGCCATAGAATAGAGAATGGAGCCCAGGACTGGAGATTTATACCCTAGCCAGCTGGAGCTCTGACCCAGGTCCCAGTTAGAGCTTCTTAACCCAGCCAAGCAGGGCAGCCCTCCCTGTGCTGGCAGGATGCCATCCTGGGCCCTTTGAGGCACGGTGGGCCAGAGAATGGAGCCCAGGACTACAGGCTTCCACCCTTGAGCCTGCCAGTGCCCAATCAGAACTTCCTCACCCAGTCAAGCAGGGGAGACCTCCCAGGGCCTGCAGCAAACTCCGCCCCTCCGGGCACTTTGCGACACAGCAATGCAGAGGATGCAATCCTGGCCCTAGAGTTTCCACCAGAGGTCAGTCACAGCTCTGTCCCAGGGTCCGGTAGGGGCTTTTTAATTAGGCCAAACAGGGGAGCCCTCCTTGTGCCTGAGGCACCCGGTCCCGGGCACTTTGCGACACGACAGGCCAGACTATGAAACTCAGGATGGGGCCTTCTGCGCTTGGGCCAATGTGATACTATTAGGAATGATACATTGACCATCAACTCCATCTTGTGTAACCGGTTCTATTTTCAGTGCTCTCACGCAGTTGCAGGGTGGGGAGGGGATGTTTTCGCTCTTCACTTGTTTTTGCACCTCACCGTGCAGAGTAAGCTGGAACATGTTGTGTGGGATGCGTGCTTAGTACCTTTTAGGGCAGAGATTGTTGTTGCCAGAGAAATGTGCAGAATGTACAGCTCCATCTCGGAGTCAAAATACAGAGGCCTGGCCAGCTTCTGTCTTGCCCCTGATACAGACCAGTACAGTCTGTTTGGTTTTCGTAACAGAGGAAAGGGGTAAGGTTTCGTGAGAAACTTCTCCTTAGGTTGAGTAAAAGGTAATAAAGGCGGAAAATGTTGGCGCTGAATCAGAAGCTCCCCCGTTGGGGTGGACGCACTGCCACAGGGAAAATCTTCCGTAGTTCCCGATCAAGACTTCTGGCTGACCGTCAAGGGATTCCCAGTTGAACTGACCAGAATGATGAGTAAAATTCACTCGTTGAGGTGCTCTCTTTAGCCACTTTATGTACATACTCACTCCCTAAATTTCTTTGCTCCATGTACATATTTTATATGTTTCCTTGTTTTGTGTATATGTTATTCGCATTTGACTCCTTTTGGTTGATATTTGGGAATCTGCATTAACCAAGATATTTTGCCTTCCTCTTCAAAGTGTTGAATTAATAAATACATGCGTTTCATTTTAAATCCACCTGAATCTGTTTCCTTGCCTCATCTTGAGAGTGCTGAGTTCCTTTCGTATGTGTGTTATTTAAAGGTGCAGCAGTACATTTGCCTCATCTTGAGAGTGCCGAGTTAAATTATGTCCTGTTGTTCCAAATCAGAAGCAATACATTTTGGAGTCACCTTGCAGGATTAAAAAATTAAAGGTAACTCGGTAAAATCACTAGGAATCACCCTAGACCCAAAACTGAACATGACCAATCACATTAAGATCTCAGCGAAGAGTGCCTTCCTCAACCTGAAGCTTCTCAACAAAATTAAGCCCTTCATCCCGCCCAAGGACCTCAAACAAGCCACCCAATCACTGGTGCTATCTAGACTCGACTATGGGAACGCAGTCCTCACCGGTACAGCTCGATCCTACCTAGCTTCCCTCAAAACAACTCTCAATGCAGCTGCCAGAATGGTCACCGGAGTTAAGAAATATGACCACTTATCACCCGCACTCAGAGAACTAAAATGGCTCCCAGTCGAAATGCGTGTCAGCTTTAGAACTGCCTGCCTCACGCACAAAGCCTTGCACACATGGAAACCGGAATACCTGGCCTCCAAACTCAAGAAAGCCGGCCAGACAAGAAACCTCAGGAGCTCCAACACCCTGCTACTCATCCCTATGAAAACACGCAAACAAAAAACCGCTGCACGATCCTTCGCTGGAAACACGCCCAAAATCTGGAACTCCATCCCAGCCGATATCAGGACTATCCCTTCCTTTATAAAATTCAAAAGACTCCTATAAGACCTCTACCTCAACCGTGCCTTCCCGAAACACTCTGCAGCCCCTTGACAATGTTCCACCACAACCTACCTCTTCCCCGCTCCCCGACCCCCTCCTCGTTCCCTCCTCCCGGAATGAGGTTTAGCCCAAGACATTGTGCACTCATCGAGGCTATCTCAGGATTTCCCTACCTCAATGTTGCACAGCACACTGGGTCTTCCGAACAATTATGTATACCTTTGCCTTTTTGTGTGATTTCTGCTTTAAATCTGTTGTAAAGCGCTCCGATACCCTTGGGTCTGGCCAGCGCTATATAAAACTTCTTAATAAATAAATAATAAATAAATAATAAAGGAGAAAAATGTTTTCCAGGAAAGCGAAGGCAGATTCCCAGAAGCCAACTGAAATACCTGGGTGGGAAGTACCCCTTTATGACATGCTTGCACACGAGTGGGCGAATTGGGCTGGGCTCAGTGACAACTGGAATGCATTTATGGCTGACGCCGAGCCAGCACAAGTGGTCGCATGTTTGCAAAAAGGGCCTATTGAGAAAGGAAAAGAGCTTAGCAAATTAGGGCAAAGAGGCTGGATCCTTTTATGTGCTTATCGTAAAATGCATGAACAATGTGTTCAGTTACAGCAGGAAAATGAGCAAATGGAAAAACAGCTCATGGAAGCCAAGAATACTTCCATGATGCTAACTTGTCAAAATAGGTTATCACAAGATAAGTTCGAAACTTACCAAACTGTAGCCGAGAAAGCTGCAGTACGTTTCTCACAATATAAATACAAGAATAGGAGGGGAAGAGAAAAGTGCATTTAGCCATCGCAAAAGTAGGAATTGATTGGGACCCAGAAACATGGGATGGGAATATTTGGGATTCTTCAGAATTTTCAGACTCTGGGGGAGAGTGTGGTCTTGCTAGCAAGCAGGGTGAGTCGGAAGATCAGAAGGTTGTTCGTGCACAGTTGTTCATGCACAGCCCATATATTTTCAGAAGATACAGGGTGGTCCAAATTAGCCACAGGGGGTTGTAATGGATTCCATGTAGGATTTTACTCAGCAAGAGATTAATGACATTTTAGACAGATTCCAACAAAGACCCGGGGAGGCTTTGTTTATGTGGATGGTGCGACTGTTTGATATGGGAGCCTCTGGGGTGATGTTGGACACAGTAACTTTTTGCACACTCAGTACTGACCCTAGTGTACAAGAACAATTCAGGAATTATAAAGGCAATAATCAAATCAGCCTGTTACAATTAGCGGTTGAGGGGTGCAACCACAAGTACCCGACAGAGTCAGACTTGCCAATGAATTACAAATCTTGGTTTCACACTGAGAGATGCTATGCAGAGGCTTAAGGGAGAAGTAATGAAAACTGTTATTTTCCTGGGTAATGCACATGAGTTGATGGATGGGCTGTTGACAGTGTCAGTGTGAAATAAAATAATCAGTTTGACTCCCCAAGCCTACAAACAGGTGATAATGACCTTGCTAATTAACCAGACTGGTAATAATTTGGCACAGGTGATTGTGAGTTGGGGGAGTTAGGGGACTGGATAAAAACTGAAAGAGCCTCCCGGTCTGAGGCCCGGACAGATAATAACAGGGTGTCTAGAAGAGATATGTTTATGGCCTTGTTGAAGGATGGAGTGAAGAAAGAGCAGATAGATGGGATAAAGACCAAGATTCTGTGGGAGATGTATCGGAAATGAGGGTTGGACAAGAAAAAAGGAAGTAGGAAAGTGAATAAGCAGGATAAAAAGCAAGTTAGTCAAAGAAGGCCAGAGGTGGAGGAAAGGAAAAAAGAGAAGGAAAGAAATACCCATCTGAAGGTGAAGGGGAGAGAGACTTAGACAATGAGTGTCTTATTGAGAACAGAGGGGAGGAGGAGTTCCCCCGAGAGTATGACAGGTTGTATCCGGATTTGACTTGGGCAAAGGGTGACAGATTGAAAGTAGATTAGGGAGTAGGCCAAGCTCCGGTACAGGGATGGGCTCGCAAAGATAATAGACCCTATGTTGACATAGAAATGTATTGGAAATGAATATAGCACGTTACAACGCGTGCTTTTATTTCGCGGTATTTCACAACGCGGTCGTTACAATGACCGCGTTGTTACAACGCGATGCCTTTACTACGCAAGTCATTACATCGACTTGCAGTAGATGGCGCCGTGACATTAGGATTGTATAATTTACTATTCCAACTCCAGCCTACGCAACAGTAGGGAAGGTGTTGGAATAGTAAATTATACTGAACCTACAGCAATGGACAGTGGACCATAAACAAATTGCAGCACCTGTACCGTCAATCACCCATACAGTATAAATAATAGACAAAAATGTGTGCTAACAAAACCAAAAAGGGCCCCCTGTCCAGGAGCACCTCCCCACTAAAGGGGATACAACACAAAAAAAACACTGGATTGGTTCCGCACCACAATCTGTCAACATCAAAATCCGTGATTGTACATAATTATTAACAATAAAGCCAAATCACTGCTAATGCAAAAGTCGTCTTGTCTCATTCTTCTTTTATTCCCTTTATTCAAAAAGAGGTTTTCATCAGCTGACGCGTTTCGTCCTTTTAACTTAGGACTTCTTCAGGGCTGAAATTTAAGAACACATATATATACCAAACCTTTACACAAGACACTACATAGACGACATTACAAATATAATACATACCACATACATATTACAAAATTATTGTACCAAAGGAAAACACATATATAATGTGAGAAAACAGACATATTTGTGCACCATACCCAAAAGCCTGACACCTGTCAGTCGCTTATTCACACAGAACATTTTTTTAAAAATTACCAACACAGAATTTAAAATTTAAAAAACATGTATATATCCATCAATGGACTAAAGAGAGGAATCAGAAACAGGCACAGAGAGGTTTAAGAAGAGGGGAAAAAAGATGAAGAAGGGTGAAACTCAGATGACAAATCGAAAAAGGGGAAAAGAGTCAAAGTATATAGATGAGGGCTGTATATTATTAATATCCTTTGAGCAGAGAACAGAGTTGCTAGAATGCTCGCCACCTTATAATCAGTGTCACCTTTAAAGAAATGCACAAGTAGAGAGCATGTCGACCACCACGTGTAACCCTATATTGGAAACCAGAAATAGACACCATAATAGACTGTGCAGGGCCCAATTAGAAATACCCAAAAAACATACCAAAAATGGTAGACCAGCCACAGATCTATCAAAATCTGTTGTTGTCCAATTGTGACTGGTGCCGTTATAAGCGCAAAGCTATTACTACCCAATGGTTTCTAAAAACACAAATTGAAAGAATAGGGAATTTCAATAAAGATAAATATCGCGTTTGTACAAAAAGTGATGACTTAGAGCGTTCCATGTGAAGTCATCCTGCTTACCTATTTGTTGTAATGCTAAGTAATCCACAAGAAAATAAAATGACGTTATATAGATGTCCAATATCCAACTAAGTCCAAAATGATATGTCCAGGAGCAAATGGCATGTTAACCATTGCATTAGGATAGCGTAAAGCCAGTAAGTTCAAATGAGAACCCACGGCCAAAAGATGGATAATAACCAGTTCGACCTGTAAGTGAACCAATATGTTGGTTACATGTTAAACAATTTAACCATGGTCTACTCAATAACACATATTACAAACTATAATTTTAATTAATAAATAGATATACCATTTATGTCTTTATCTTCTTCTTTCACTACACATAAAAACTATCCCAAATACGACATCACATCCATATATATAACGCCCCTTGCCATCAATCATATTTCTTATGACTCCACAATAAACCAGGGCTTTAAATGCAATTGTATTAATCAACAGATGTATAAAGCCAAAAGCCTATAAAAGTTCTATCATATTATTTTCAACACTGCGATGAACCATGTCCTTGAAAACTCCCATGGTAATCCTTAATGCTAAAATATATAAGGCAAACGTCAAGTGTACAATAATCTATTTACATACAACTTAGAATCGAAGGCATTATTTTAGAACTTGTTTACCCAAGGAACCATCGTTATTAGAAGCGTCCAAGAATTACCCTTTCCCGGATACATTTGTGCAGTTAATTATTGAAAATTCACCAATGCTGCATATCACACTCACTTGTATTCGGGTGAAAAAACACGGTCTCCCAAACAATCCTTTGGAGGCAACACCATGTTGGCGTTCTACTTAAAATACCCCCATAGCTGGTCTCAAACCCGTCACGTTGTGAGTACACATAGCGTCATCACGTAATCTCCCCAAGTATGTATGGGCGCGCCATCTTTAAATGGCCCAAAAAATTATAATGGAATATAACAAGAAAAACCATCCACAGTAGTCTAGAGGGTTAAAAAACGAAAACATATTTTCAATCTAGTTAACCCAGGGAACCATCGACGTTCGCCATCAACAAGAAGCCTATTTTACAAGTCAAGATGCAATCAATTTTAGATGCTCAATATTCCTAGATATACGACTTACTTGTATTCGAGAAAAACGCGGTATCCTAAACAGCCATCGGAGGCGAAACCATATGGGCGTACTTCTTATATCCTCCCCAACCGATCTCCAACTGATCATGTGACGAGTACGTCAAACGTGATCACACAACCACCCCTAATATGTACGTAAGGGAGCGCCATCTTGAATAAAATATAAGACATAATGTTATATAATGAAGTAACCTCAAAAGGTGAGTCTAGGTGGTTGATAAGTATTATTTTAAACACTGTCAAATACAATATCAAGTACCCATATTAAACATGTGCGTCCATTGTAAAAATAACACAAAACACGATACGTAACGTATTAGCCATATTAGACAGACTCCTGCGTTTGTGATCTTTGATTTTCAATAATTTATATGTGGCTAACAAATATCATTAACAACGGTCAATAGGAAGCGCCCCCCGGTCTCGTGGCAAATTTGCCTATCATGACCCCATAACCCAATTTAAGTATAGACGTGAGGAAGAGATAGTACGCACCCTGATCACGGGGCGAGTACGCCTAGCCTGTCAGGTTTAAGTAGTATCAGTAATGAAAGGAAAAAGGAAAAGAGCTTAATGAGAAGAGAGATAACAGAAAAAAAGCACGAGATATAAGTGAGGGCAATGTTGTGCATAAGCAGGCAATTACATATATAGTTGCACTTTTCTTACAGTTTCAGTCACGAAATACAATATACATTTTTTGACAGCACAGTGTAATTGGATCATCTAACTGATCACACTTAGTTGAGAGAAAATCAAGAAATAAGTATCAGAAATGACAATACTGGCACGACTTGAGGAACGGAGCTCAAAACTGTTTGACATCCATCATTCCCGACAAGTCGTATGTCGTGAGTATAAGTTAAAAATAATGTCAATGAAAAGGGAAAGGGGAAATAACTTAATACAAAGGGAGATGACAGAGAAGGCACGAGATATGAATGAGGGCAATATTGCGCATAGACATGCACTTACATATATAGTTACACGTTTCTTTCAGTTTCAATCCCAAAATGGCATAAACATTTTTTAACAGCACAGTGTAATTGGATCATCTGACCGATCACACTTGGTTAAAATAAGAACAACAAGAAATGTTAGAAATAGCAATACTAGCACGAAATGAAGACAGAGATGACATTTAAAATTGAGTTACATGTAACCATTTGTCAACCATTTTCTTTCCTATGATACACAAAAACAACCTTTTTCTTTCCTAAGATACAGAAAAGCAACCTTTTTCTTTCCTAAGGTACAGAAGAGCAAAACAGTGAGGTAAATCATAAAATGGAATCACAACACCAGACAACCATTTATAAATGGTAGTGCATTTCATCCTCTGTGTTGTGTCCCAATTCAACACATCTCAGCCGGCAAATCCAAATTGCTTCCCTGAGGCGTAGGGCCAGGTCCCTGTTCCCCCCGCGTGGGTGTACCTGGATGTGATCAATGCCATGAAACCACACCTTGCATTCACCACCATGATGTTCACCCATATGGTAGGTCATTGGATATTTAAGATCGTTATTCTTTATGGCACGTACATGCTCCTGTATCCGCTGTTTAAGCGGTCTTACAGTGCTCCCAATATAGATTTTATTGCAATCGCACCCCAGCGCATATACCACATATTTGGTCTTACAATTAATGAAATGTCTTATTTCATACTCCTTATTTGTGTGGTATCTGAATTTTTTTGTCTTATTTATGCCAAAAAGCAACACATTACAGCCTTGGCATGTGAAGAAACCTTTTGGAGCTGGTGGGAGCCAAGTTGTATTAATGTTGTTCCTCACATAGCTGGGACAGAGTATATTTCTCAGGGTTTTGCCCCTTTGGAAAGTAACCCTCGGTGTGGACGTGACATATTCCCTCAAGCTGGGCGTGTCAAACAGTAAACCCCAATGTTTTTTAAGAATCATAAACACTCTACTGCTATTTTCGGTGTATTGGGTGACGAAAGCCAAATGTGAATTCGAAACCCCACTGGTAACCCTGTTAGTTTTTTTCACCAGGGTATTTGCTCTGCTGACTTGTTGAATTCTTCGATCAGCCTTATCCAGGATTTCTTCACTGTAACCCCTACTTTTAAATCTGTTTTTAACATCCAGGATGTTCTCCCTGAATTTTGATTCTGTACTACAGTTTCGACGAACCCGTACCATTTCCCCATAAGGTATATTTCTTATCACCGACTTGGGATGGGCGCTCGTCGCATGTAGGGTGCTATTACATGATGTGGGTTTTCGAAAGATGGTACTTTGTATGGTATTATTCTCAATATAGAATAAAACATCCAAGAACTCCATCCTGTGATAGTCATATTTGATGGTCAAATGCACATTATGTGGGTTGCTGTTAAGGAATGAATAGTAATCCATTAGTTGGTCAGGGGATCCCTTCCACAATAGTATGACATCATCAATATATACCTCCCCCAGAAGACAATCATGTCCATCCAGGGGGAGGCATATTTGCCCCAGGCATGCTCCCTCTTCCACCAGCCCATAAAGAGGCCAGCGTACGAGGGAGCAAACCGGGAACCCATTGCGGTCCCCTGTACTTGATGGTACCAAGACCCATTGTGTAAAAAGAAGTTTTTGGATAAGATAATGTCTATCATCTCTGTCAACATCTCGTTGTGTTCCATGTGGTCTGCAGTTCGAGTTTTGAGAAAGGATTGTACCGCCAACATCCCAAAATGTTTTTGTATGCACGTATACAATCCAGTTACATCCATGGTAACGAAAAGCAGATCATCCCACCATGCTAGACCATCCAACTTTTGAAGAATATCCCTAGTGTCCTGTATGTATGCCGGCAGGTTGGTCACAAATGGTTGGAGAAACTTGTCAACATACTGGGAGAGTCGTTCTGTTGGGGAATCAATGCCCGAGATAATGGGGCGTCCAGGAGGGAAAATACCCTCCTTATGTATTTTCGGGAGGATATATATACACAGAGCCAATGGGTTGCTCACGGAAAGGTAATTATATTCGTCTTCTGAAAGTAAACCACTTTCCCGCCAATCATGGAGTTTCATGTTGATGTGGTTCCCAAGGGAGGCAATGGGGTTGGTGGCGACTGGCTCGTAGCAATTTAAGTCGCTAAGTTGTCTCTCGATTTCATTCATATAGTCAATGGTGTTCATCACCACCACATTGCCTCCCTTGTCTGCTTCCCTGATGACGATGGAATCATCTTTACTAAGATTATCCAATGCCATTGACTCTGCTTTTGTTAGATTACAGTTTTGGTTAGGGCGACATGTAGGCTCATTCATAAGAGTATAGAAATCTCTAGTCACTTTTTCTTTGAATTGGTCAATGTTGGTATGTGTATTGCTGGGCATGAATTTAGAACACGGTTTTAAACCACTATTAATCTGTAAATCCTCCCAGATGTTAAGGTCATCTATGAGGCATTGTATGGTGAAGTGTTCCCCCTCCGGTAAAGATAGGGCCATCTGCAAATCATGTAAATCTGAAACCGTATGCGTAGCAGACCGTACAGGTGTTGTAATGGAACAGACATTGGAGGGATTTGTGAAAAAGAAATCTTTTAATTTCAACAAACGGGTAAACTTGTACAGATCAATCAATAGCTCAACAGTGTCACCCCTTTGTGAAGGGCAAAAACCCAAACCTCTCCCCAAAACATTACACTCCACATTCGATAAGTTTCGACTTAACAAGTTAACAATAGTCAATGTGTTCCCTGTATCTGTTTCCTGTTCACTATTCCCTAGTTGGTCTTGGACCGTGTTGACATTGCTGGTGTTATATCTTTCTTTCTTTCTTTTTTCTTGCCACCTTTTTCCTCCCCTCCTTGTTTTTGGTCTCTTTTTGCAACCTGATTGCCCAACCTCAGTCTCTCCATTTCCACTAAAAATTGGACCGTCCTGGGGATGTTGATGTACTAGCACCTTCAGTGCGTGATGTATTACTGTCAATGGAAGATAATGAACTGGAGCTGATAGATGTCAAGTCAGCAGTATCCTCCCTAGTTCTTTTCCCTTCACCACTTGGTTTAATATTATCAAATTTTCGGGCGAAGGTATAGATCCTTCCCACTTTGTAGTCGTTGTCATCTCATTTGATTTTTTTGAGTTTCTTGTCCCTCAAGTAGATTTGGTGATTCTCAATAACCTTGTCATGAATTTCGTAATTTTTTGTGACCACCTCCTTCAAATTAGAACATTCTATCTCCCTTTCCAAGGTCACAATCTCCTCTTTTTGTTTGGCTGCCTTTTTGTCTGCATGTCTGATCAAAATGCGCATCATGGTGTTTGATGCGCTTTGTAGGTTTTCTTCCCAATCTTTGAGTGAATCCTCATCGAGGTCCTCAAAAGTTGGGAATATTAATAGTCTCAAACCTCTAGGAATTTTATCATTATCAAGATATTTTTGTAGCGTTATGCTGTCCCACCAACGGGACATTTCTTGCTTTTTAATCTTTCCAATTTCTGGAATTTGGCTTTTAAACCTTCCCCGGATTGTCTCGCAATTGAATTAGAATCTTTGACTTGCATATTGGAAAAAAGGCCAAGAGCCATTTCCTCTCTCTTATCGTCAAATTTAGACATTTCATCAAAAGGATATGGGCAAAGAAGACACAATGTAATTAAATTAGCTCAATTTTCAGCTTATTTCTTTGAGTACGGACTGTGCTACTTGGTCCCAATGAATATGAACCTACTCCTTGTGGAGTCATAAGAAATATGATTGATGGCAAGGGGCGTTATATATATGGATGTGATGCCGTATTTGGGATAGTTTTTATGTGTAGTGAAAGAAGAAGATAAAGACATAAATGGTATATCTATTTATTAATTAAAATTATAGTTTGTAATATGTGTTATTGAGTAGACCATGGTTAAATTGTTTAACATGTAACCAACATATTGGTTCACTTACAGGTCGAACTGGTTATTATCCATCTTTTGGCCGTGGGTTCTCATTTGAACTTACTGGCTTTACGCTATCCTAATGCAATGGTTAACATGCCATTTGCTCCTGGACATATCATTTTGGACTTAGTTGGATATTGGACATCTATTTAACGTCATTTCATTTTCTTGTGGATTACTTAGCAATACAACAAATAGGTAAGCAGGATGACTTCACATGGAACGCTCTAAGTCATCACTTTTTGAACAAATGCGGTATTTATCTTTATTGAAATTCCCTATTCTTTCAATTTGTGTTTTTAGAAACCATTGGGTAGTAACAGCTTTGCGCTTAGAACGGCACCAGTCACAATTGGACAACAACAGATTTTGATAGATCTGTGGCTGGTCTACCATTTTTGGTATGCTTTTTTGGTATTTCTAATTGGGCCCTGCACAGTCTATTATGGTGTCTATTTCTGGTTTCCAATATAGGGTTACAGGTGGTGGTCGACATGCTCTCTACTGGTGCATTTTTTTAAAGGTGACACTGATTATAAGGTGGCGAGCATTCTAGCAACTCCGTTCTCTGCTCAAAGGATATTAATAATATACAGCCCTCATCTATATACTTTGAGTCTTTTCCCCTTTTTCGATTTGTCATCTGAGTTTCACCCTTCTTCATCTTTTTTTCCCCTCTTCTTAAACATCTCTGTGCCTGTTTCTGATTCCTCTCTTTAGTCCATTGGTGGATATATACATGTTTTTTAAATTTTAAATTCTGTGTTAGTAATTTTTTTATTTATTTTCTGTGTAAATAAGCAACTGACAGGTGTCAGGCTTTGGGTATGGTGCACAAATATGTCTGTTTTCTCACATTATATATGTGTTTTCCTTTGGTACAATAATTTTGTAATATATATGTGGTATGAATTATATTTGTAATGTCGTCTCTGTAGTGTCTTGTGTAAAGGTTTGGTATATATATATGTGTTCTTAAATTTCAGCCCTGAAGAAGTCCTAAGTTAAAAGGATGAAACGCGTCGGTGATAAAAACCTCTTTTTGATTAAATGGAATAAAAGAAGAATGAGACAAGACGACTTTTGCATTAGCAGTGATTTGGCTTTATTGTTAATAATTATGCACAATCACGGATTTTGATGTTGACAGATTGTGGAGCGGAACCAATCCTGTAGTAAATTATACTATTCCTTATGTTAGAGTGCCATCTACTGCAAGTCGATGTAATGCCTTGCGTAGTAATGGCATCGCGTTGTAACAACGCGGTCGTCGTAACGACCGCGTTGTAAAGGCATCGTGGTCTAATGACCGCGATGTAAAGGTTGTTTCCCATTGGAAACATCGTAATGTTCAGAAGGCCCGAACTCTAGTAGGCACCGAAGGGGAGGCTACTTTGATATATGGAAATCCAAAAATTTTAAAGGACAGTATTTCACCATCACAGGTTTAGACAGAAAAGAGACACCAGCTGCACAAGCAAAGATCCAAATGAAAATAGAAAGAATACCAAAATGAGAGTACACTATATTGATAGTGTCCCTCTCTGAATATATTATTGGAATTGCTATTTTGAAGGGAATGACTGTATTTGGAGGACCAGTGCTATCAAAATTGGATCTAAAAGGTACATTTCCATGGCTGCCATAAGGATGGGTCATTTGAAGATTCCTCTAGTGAAGGTGCCCCAAGACAGTAAGGTAATTCATTTGAAACAGTACAGAATTCCAGGAGGGCATGAGGAGATCAGTGAAACCATACGAGACTTGATAGAGGCAGGGGTGGTGATTCCAATCACTACCGCCGGGAATAACCCCATGTGGCCTGTGCACAAAAGTGACAATAGTTGGCGCATGACAGTAGATTATCGCAAATTGAACAAGCACACTCCTCTGACTGCCACTGTCCCAGATACAATTACCTTAATTGAGAAAATACAGAAACATCCTGGGACCTGGTATGCGACTATTGATATTGCTAATGCTTTCTTTTCTATACCAATAGCCCCCAAGAACCAGGAGCAATTTGCTTTCTCGTGGGCTGGTAGGCAATTCACCTTTCAAAGGCTCCCTATGGGGTACTTGCATAGTCCCACCATCTGTCACAGGCTGGTGGCAGAACACTTGTATGAGGTAACGATCATTCCCGGGGTGCATTACATTGATGACTGATGATACAGGGTGAGACCCAAGAACAAGTGCAGATTCAATTGGACAGGATTGTGGAACACTTGCAGAGCAAAGGGTGGGAGATAAATCCCGCAAAGGTACAGGGACCCTCTCAAAATGTGAAATTTGTGGGTATCCAATGGCATCAGGGATACAGAGAGGTGGTGCCACAAGTGAGACAGAAAATCAAAGAATTTGCTGTGCCCGAAATAGGAAGGAAGCTTAGAGGTTCATTGGACTTTTTGGTTTTTGGAGACAGCATACCCCCCACTTGAGTCAGATTTTGGCCCTTTGTACAAAGTCACATGAAAGAAAAAAGGAGTTTGAATGGGGAGAGCAGCAAGAAAAGGCATTTTAATCAGCAAAAGAGGCTATACAGCGTGCTTTGGATTTGTGGCCAGTGTGATAGGGGAATGCTGAGCTGAATGTGACAGTTCAAGGGCAGTATGCTAATTGGAGTTTGTGGCAGAAGCAAGGAAAGAAGAGGGTGCCTTTAGGATTATGGGCAAAGAAGTTACCAGATGTTGGAGAGCGATATACTCCCTTTGAAAAACAGCTGCTTGCATTTTATTGGGCCCTGGTGGATACTGAGGAGTAGACCATAGGGCACAATGTAATTTTGAGACCTGAAATTCATATAATGCAATGGGTGATAAGTTTCCCCAAGACTCACAGAATAGGGCATGCGCAAGAAGCCAGCATAATCAAGTGGAAATGGTACATACAGGACAGGGCCTAAGTAGGTCCTAGAGGCAATGCATCATTACATGAGCAGGTGGTGCAGGCCCCAGTGGGAGATTCAGAGGTGTTGCATGATATTCCTGAGATACATGAGTCCCCTGTGAAGTGAGATGGGCCGTTTGCAGAATTGTCTTCAGAAGACAAGAGGCATGTGTGGATTACTGATGGCTCAGCCCAGTATGTGGGGGCTAAGAGGCACTGGAAGGCGGCGTCATACAATCCTGTGACCAGGAAATTGTTGACTACTACTGGAGAGGGAAAGAGTAGCCAGTCTGCAGAACTATATGCTGTGTATCAAGCCTTGAAACAGGAATTGCCAGGAAAGTGTCATATATACACTGGCTCGTAGTCCACTGCCAATGGGTTAGCACCTTGGCTTCCCACATGGCATGCCCATAACTGGATGATACATTCAAAAGAAGAGTGGGGTAAGGAGTTGTGGCAAGAGATCTGAGAAATGTTACCGCAAAGCAAGTTACTGTGTATCATGTAGGTGCTCAGTATTCCATCGACTCACTCGACCACTGTTTTAATTCCCTTACAGATGAAAAGGCTAAAATCTCGGAGGCCGAGGTGGCAACGCAGGATTCTGATTTGGTGGGAATGGCTAAGTGGGCACACCAAAAATGTGGACACCTGGGAGAGAAAGCCATTAACAGGTGGGCAGAGAATAGAGGAATGCATATTCCCCTAGATTTAATCAAAAACGCAATAATGCAGTGTCCTATTTGTCAGCATACCCAACACAGACCAGTCCCATAGATAGTGAGAGGTCAGCTAGGCAGAGGAAAATTACTAGTACAGATCTGGCTGGTTGACTATATTGGGCCCATGCCAAATAGTCGAGGATGTCAATATGTGTTCACTGTGGTGGACACATACTCCGGAAATTTTATAGCATTTCTATGTAAATGTGCTACTCAATTGAACACATTGAAAACGTTAGACTTGTTGATTCTGTCCTATGGAATTCCACTGCAGTTCCAAAGTGATAACGGATCTCATTTTAAAGGCAAATTGGTGCAGGATTATTGTGCACAACACAATATCAAGTGGGTCTTTATCATTCCATACTACTACTATCATTCAGTGCCCCAGGGGGATGGAGAGGAGAAAAGTGCCAATAGCAAAATGGCTGCAAGGGAGAAAAGAACACCAAAACGAGGACTGACATTGAATCTCAAAAATCGGAAACAAGCTGCAGACTGATTATAATAAGTGATTGAAGTTACAAGTTGATGTGCATATATACATACATCTTAAATAAAACAAAATGCAAGGAATCAAACCATCGTAAACCTAAGGGTGGTATAAATTAGCGAAATTATATGCATATATACCCTGCTTGATCAAAAAGGGTGTAGAAAAAGGGCGGAGCAGGACATGAGGGGGGCGAGGTGTCAGGACTCACGGGAGGTTTCCTCCTTTTAACGCAACGCTGGCTACCACCTCCCCCCTACAAAATTATCAAAAGTCAGTTAATCCCTCGAGCTGGAGTGCTTGTTGGCACCGATGGAACTCCAAGATGGCTGCCAACATGCACATACTGCTACAGCATACCGCTGTTAGCAGTCTAGTCTTTTAGGCTTCTGGACACCTGGTGAAGTGCGCTCCAACATTCCACTGCGCACTTCACTGAAGAGATTATGAGAAGAGCACCTGTTTCCTGCGTCGTGTCTGTTAGTTAGGGTAGGTCGCGGTAATTCCGGGGTTAGCTTCGTCGGAACTCAGCTATTCCCTTCAGTCTTCAGGTTAGTTTATTGTAGTAAAGTAAAAGAAAAAAGATAATTCAGAGCGAACATTAATTCTTGTAAAACTAAATTCTGAGGGCTAAAGAATTCTCACAGACGATATCTTGTGAACAGCCTGAGTTAAAAGTTATTCACGTACATTTTCTTCCACAGTGAGCGTGAACTCTGAGACCTTTGGTACAGCAATTATCCTCTGCTGTTCCGATTCAGTTAGACACGGGCGCAGCTGTTCAAGCGTGCGTCTGTTTAAAATAACCTTCGATTCCTGTAATCCTTCTAAAAGTTTGAAAGAGAACATCATTCATCTCGTGCTTCATAACCTACGAGGAGATGACAATAGCACAATAATAGAGAAATCAATTAGGCGCAGGCATAGCTGTTCAACACGCTGCTCCTTTCTAAAAAGCTTTTCTATTCCTGTAGAGTTAATTAAGGAATAATAAGCCCAGAGTGTCTACGGAATAGATTTTCCCCAGTCACCACTTAAAGGTCAACAGTTTAATCGAATAAAAGTTCCCAGAGACGAAGTCAGTAAACATCTTCACATTTAATGTCGGAGACTTCTATCTCTCATACTAAAAAGAACAGTAGACTGTTTCAAGGCAGAAACAGAACCCTCATTCTTCACTCCATTCCTTCACAGTGAGTTAAAAGAGAGAAAAAAAAAAGAAACGAGATCATCTGTTAAAAAAAGCATAAAGATAGACACACACACTTACCTTATTTTTTCTCTTGTAAAGACTTAGCAGGCTCCAGTGCAGAACGTACCTAGGAGTAAAAGAAAAGAATAGAGTGAAGACTTCTCGTGTCAACATTACAAACTAAACATGAGAAGTAAGAAGAGAAGTAAGCTCCAAAAAACATTCTGGTAAGACAAGTAGTCTATATTTAAATTGAAGAGACAGAAAGTTTTAATTAATAGTTTTAATTAATGTGAAAATGTAAATATTGGCAGTCCTGTAAGAAGAAGGAGAAGAAGAAGAAGCAGAACAGGCAGATTTTTGGAGCAGTCTCTTCTCTGTCCCAACCCCTTTCCCCTCTGGGTACTTACCTGCGATGGAACACTGAAAACCTAGCAGGGAAGGTACATAGAAGGGCATTGGAATTAGCGCCGCTCTGCTCCTGTGCAGTTCAAAAAACTAAAGGTCTAGCTTCTGACACGAGGAGGGTATTGGGGGGGTTGGGAGTGGGAAAAGGGAAGAGGGGGGAGGAAAAGGAGCAAGGGGAAGGGAAGAGGAGGAGGGAGGTGGGATGGGTAAGACTCGTTATACATACATAATTGCTGGCAGCATAGAGATTTACATATCAAAAAAGAAACAATATCAGTAATAGCAACGCAATCAGAAAAGGGTTCAAGGCAATTTAAGGAGCAACAATAGTGGTGTTCCAGTCATCAAGCGAGTTGAGCCCATTGATAACAGAATCACAGCGTGTAATCCAACAGCACTCACATTTATTTAGAAGTAGTTGCAAATTACCCCCCCCCCCCGGATGGGGAGTACCAGGTGGTCAATGACTTGCCATACTAAGTCAGTTTCTGAATGGGTTTTTTCTTTGCAATGTGAGACTAGTGGTGCTGTCTCGATGTTGCATCTTATGCGACTTTTATGTTGGGAAATGCGTTGCTTAATCATTTGGGTCATTTGGCCAATATACAGTAATTTACAGGGGCAACGAATGGCGTTAATCACGTTAGATGTACGCAGTTAGAGAATTGTTTGAGTTGGTATGTGTGATCATGTGTGACAAATTCCTTCGTTTTAAGGGTAAGATCACACACTGAACAGGACTGACATTTGTAATGGCCAATAATGGGGGGTAAGCCCCACAAGGCGGTAACAGATTGGTTTTTCTTTTCTTTGTCTGGCCACGTTATGGCATGGGCCAACCTATCAGAAAGATTGTTGCCCCTTTTGTATGAGACAAGGGGAGGTTCCTTGAAAGGGGCATGGGTCCGGAGTATGGACCAGTTACGTTTGATCACTTTGCTAACCTTGTTGCTTGAAGGGCTATAGGTAGATACAAAGGGGATGCATGAATTGGTACGCTTAGGGGAAGGTGAGAGGAGTACTTCCCTGTGGCTGTACCAAGCACGTTTACATGCACGGGACACCAGACGTTTGGGACAACCTCGATTATTCAATTTCTCAGTGAGAACAGCAGACTCTCGAAAGTAATCTTTGCGCCATTTACAGTTTCTCCTGATACGGAGGAACTGTCCGTACGGAAGACCATCACGCAAGCCTCGTGGATGGTAGCTTGAATACAATAAGAGTGTATTGCATTCCGTAGGTTTTCGGAATAAAGCGGTGCTGATTGCGCCGTCAACCTCATGAAGTGTAAAATCCAGAAATGGAAGATCATTTGTTCTAACATCCGAGGTGAATGTGAGATGTGGTTGGCAGTTGTTGAGCCAGGAGATAAATGATAACAGATCTTCGTTGGTACCTTGCCAGAGTAAAAGAATATCGTCAATGTAACACAGGTTGATTTATTCAAAAATGGGTTCTGAAGGGATAAAATGTGGGTTGTTTCAAGATGGTGTGCATAGAGGATAGCAAAATTTGGGGTGAAGCAAGCCCCCATGGACACACCTTTGACCTGAAGATAAAAGGTGTCCTTGTAAAGGAAATAGTTATTAGCTAGCGCAATCCGTAGAAGGTCCATGATGAACTCAGATGGAATGCGGGTGGGTCTGTGTCGTGTATCCAAAAGATATTCAATGACAGCCTTCAGTGTGGGGTATATTAGTATATAAGGATTCAATGTTTAGACCGACCATCAAATCGGTCTTGTCATTGTATGGTCTGTCTTCAATGATGTTAATCAAGTGTGTACTGTCCCGGATGAAGGTATCAGTCAACGGGACAAAATATTTCAGGATAGTGTCGATGTATTTACCCAGGGGTTCCAGAAAAGAGCCGCAACCAGATACTATGGGTCGCCCTGGTGGCTCAGACAAATTTCTATGGATTTTGGGCAGGATGTAGATGACAGGTGTTCTGGGGTGTGGATTATTGAGGAAAGCATGTTCTTTCTTGGTTATAATCTCTGACAGCAAAGCAGGGTTGGCAACATCTTGTATTTTTTTACGGATATCAGACAGTGGGTCTGAAGTGAGGGCACGATAATGTGTGGTGTTGGAAAGTTGACGCATAATTTCACTATCATACTTGTCAATGTCAATAACCACTATGCCACTGTCTTTGTCCATGGGTTTTACAACTAGGTGTTGGTTGTCACATAAGTTATTCAGGGCCATTTTCTCAGTGAGTGGAAGGTTGTATGGACAAATTTAGAGTGACGCTGGAGTTCCTTGATCTCATGTAAGACAAATCTTTCAAATGTCAAAATTTCTGGTGGCATCATGGAAGCGGGGGGAAGAAAGGTAGAGGGCGGGTGAAATTGCCTCTCATATGGTCTGTTGGAATCAGGTTTGTCAGCAAAGAATTGTTTAAGGCGGATGCGGCGGAAAAATAAAAGTAAACCCTCCTGCAATTTGAAGAAGTTACTGTGGTCAGCGGAGACAAAGGATAGGCCCTTGCTGAGGAGTGAGATTTCATCTGACGTCAAGGTATGTTTAGATAAATTGAAAATGGGGATAGAGGCGCAATTGGACGTACTTGGACCTATATATGACGGCCCATCAGTGAATGCTTCGCTGGTTTGAGTTTTCACTGCTGGGGACCCCATTGGTAAAATTTGCGGCAGGTTTGTCGTTCGCCCGCGTATTGATATTGGTAGTTTGGTCTTGTTCTCCCCAGACCGCGTCCGCTGTTTGCTCCTAAAAATCCGGTGGGTAGGAGTGGGGGTGGGTGTGGTCTATTCTGTAAACGTTCCGAACTGGGACTTCCACCAGGGTCTGAGTCTTCAATGGAAGTATTTGATGAGTCTGAAAAGGTAATGACCTGATTGTTTCTGTATCTACCCCAATTCCCCAATTTCTATATCTAGGGGCTGATAGGGGGTGTTGTAAAAGGTGTCGAATAGGTATGGATAAGTAGTGTCCTTGTTGTAGTTTTTTATGTCTTTCTGGATTTTATTTATTTTCTTGTTCTGTTCGAAAGTGTTAAATGTGGCAATGGTATTGTTGATTTTTTCAAGAGGATCCTTAGCGTCAGAGATGGTTGTGTCTGATATGATACGTTTTTCAATCTCAGCAATCTCCTCAAGTTCTTTTCGACTGTGTTCTATGGCTGTGTCTATGCCAAGCACCATCCAGTGCCTTGAACAGGTCGTGGCAAGGTGGCTGAAACCGTTGCAAAACTTTGGGTCTTGAGTAAATATAACTGGTATGTTGCGTGTTTGGAGTCCTAGTGGTATGGTGTCGGACTTGAGGTATTCTGTTAGCATGCGCGCATGCATATCAGTGAGAATCAGTTTTTACTTTAGATTCTCAAGTTTCTCTAATAAGGCTCTGGAGGTGTTGGGGGCAGAGGGAAGGGGAGTTGACGTGTGTGAAAGCAGAGAAGGGCCACTAAGAATACGTTGGATGTAATCATCCGTGTAGTTAGGGGTCTCCCTGGAGGACATAATGTGTAGCTTAATTGCACATAATGTAACACAATAATGTGTGAGGTATATAGAAATACTCTCGCAACCCAGCGGTTGCTCAATATCAAGAACTCGAAAAACAGGAGTAACTCATTAACCCAGTTGAGACCCGGGTAGAGTATGTCGCCTAAGAACAATGTCTCAACCGGTGATCATTAGCCGGGACAATTACAAAGTGAGTATAAATCACTCCAGGGGGGGAAGAGAACGGAGACCACAAGAAAGTATGGTAGAATATAGATTATTATTCGTAAGTAGTTGTATCAGCACTACAGTACAATTTTACAGAATGTAACCATAGCACTTGGCTGCCCACACTCGTCGTTTGGAGAAATTTACAACTACTATGCCAGGTAGTTATTCTTCTTCCACCTGTTCCATTATTACCTTTGTACTTGTATCCAGGGCCTGATTTTCTCTTTCTCCTTCCTGTACAGCACTAGACCATAATCAGTAACCATTGTCCTGATGATAACCTGGAATTGAACAGGTCGAAACGCCGTCGACTACCCAGCGTAAACCGTGGTGTTGACATGGTCAACCAACTCAGTCCTAATCAAAATACCTACCCTGTATATATTTTTCTGTACCGTTGACCACTTGATTATTTCTGCACTTTGTTATTCGCCGTTCACGCTGTTTTCTCACCCCTGTGTCACTGCGTCGTTCGCCGTCACTAGCACGTTCAGTGCACACTTGTGTGTTATGGTTACTTTCTGTAAAATTGTACTGTAGTGCTGATACAACTACTTACGAATAATAATCTATATTCTACCATACTTTCTTGTGGTCTCCCTTCTCTTCCCCCCTGGAGTGATTTATACTCACTTTGTAATTGTCCCCCTAATGATCACCGGTTGAGACATTGTTCTTAGGCTACATACTCTACCCGGGTCTCAACTGGGTTAACAGGTTTACTCCTGTTTTTTGAGTTCCTGCTTTCTCTGAGCGTACTGTGTTTGGTCGTGTTCGATTGGGGCAGGGAGGGACCGGGAGCCCCTAACTCCGAAGTAACCAGCCGGCAGCGCAGACTGACATCTTTGCTGAATCATCCTGACAAAGTGTGGTCCTATCTTGCAAAGACAGTCCTCAACAGGTCGTACTTTTGCCAGGCACGGCCGGCACAGGGAAGAGCGGTGGGACAGTGGGGTGGGGTGGGTACGAAGTTGACAGATGACAGGATAGGTAAAATTAAATAAAAAAAGGAATAAAACAACTTACCGTGCGCTCGCCGCATCGTCGACTCGGCGATGCGGCAAGTGCAAGATAAGTAGTTTTATTTATTTTTTAAATACATTTTACCTATTCCGTCGTTGGTCCACTTCTCCCCCGCCCCTGCCCCGCTACACCGCCCCACCACTCTTACCTGTGCCTGCCGCACCTGACTTGTGCATGATGAACATGAAGAGCACCATGGATATTATCTCCATGTGCCTAGTAGCCATACCTACCCCCGTCGACACACTACTACAATTATTTAATGCAACAAATGCAGACGGGGCAGTGGAAGAAAATGATGTGACAACTCATATTTCACTTTATGAGCTCTGCGGGATTTGTCCCGAAGCCACAGATAACACTTGGGATAACTTAACCCAAGTGATAACCTACAATGTCACTGTAGGTGATGTGTTATAATCTAACCTGCTATCCAGCTAGCATTGGTAAATGTGCTCAAATGTGACTTGAAGAAGCTAATTCAAAAATGATTTGGGAACAACAAACCCCAAAATGAAAGTCTATGCAAAAATGTACATAATAGTATGTCATGTAAGAATGTAGTATCTTCTGCCAGTCACATCAAACTTGTTAAATTGCCTATAGGGTGGTTATTTTCTTGTGGCAATGTTACATACACATATATATTCCAGGAACTATAACAGGTGGACCGTGTGCTTTTATGCGGTTAGGACTTATGATGTTCCCATTGAATCCAGCTTCGCATGTCCAGAATACGAAGGAAGCTGTTCAGCTCAATGAACATTGTGATTCTGAGGTTCATTTATTATCCAAGTCAGAATATATAAGTTTAGCTGCTTCAAGAGTCGGAGTTCCAGGTTTAACCATTTATAATTCTAGGACTATTAGTGAATTAGCATGTTTGATAGTGAAAAATACCAACCACACGTCGGTTGCTTTAGCAGAATTAATATTAGATATACAAGTGGCAAGAAAAGCTATCTTACAGAATAGAGCAGCGATTGATTACCTACTCTTGAAACATGATCATGGTGTTCAGAATTTGAGGGAATGTGCTGTTTTAACCTCTCAGCTCATTCTAAATCAATTAATTCTCACATTGAAACTTTAAACGAATTGGTAAAGAACGTCAAACAGGACATAGATAAAGGATGGTGGGATTGGTTGTTTGGGTGACTACCTGATTTTGGCAAACTTCCTTCTATTTTAGGAGGGATAATAATAGCAATATGTAATCTGATATCATTATGTTGCTGCATCCATTGCATGCCTAATCTTCTATCTATGCTTCGACCTAGAACAGTTGATTTCAGACCAATATGTTGTGAGAGTCAATGGTCAAAGGGTGGAATGTGATGCTATTAGGAACGATACATTGACCATCGACTCCGTCTTGTGTAACCGGTTCAATTTTCTGTGCTCTTAGGCATTTGCAGGGTGGAGAGGGGATGTTTTCGCACTTCACTTTTTTTCGCTCCTCACTGTGCAGAGTAAACTGGAACATGTTGTGTGGGATGCGTGCTTGGTACCTTTTAGGACAGAGATTGTTGTTGCCACAGAAATGTGCGGAATGTACAGCTCCGTTTCAGAGTCAAAATACAGAGGCCTGGCCAGCTTCTGTCTTGACCCTGAAACAGACCAGTACGGTCAGTTTGATTTTCGTAACAGAGGAAAGGGAGCGAGGTTTCTAGAAACTTCTCCTCGCATTGAGTAAAAGGTATTAAAGGCGGAAAATCTTGGCGCTGAATCAGAAGCTCGCCCATTGGGGTGGAAGCACTGCCACAGGGAAAATCTTCGGGAGTTCCCGATCGAGACTTCTGGCTGACCGTCAAGGGCTTCCCGGTTGAACTGACCAGAATGATGAGTGAAACTCGCTCGGTGAGGTATTCTCTTTATCCACTTTATGTACATACTCCCTCAATTTCTTTGCTCCATGTACATATTTGATATGTTTCCTTGTTTTGTGTTTATGTTATTCACATTTGACTCCTTTTGGTTGATATTTGGGAATCTGCATTAACCAAGATATTTTGCCTTCCTCTTAAAAGTGTTAAATGCACCTGAATCTGTTTCCTTGCCTCATCTCGAGAGTGCTGAGTTCCTTTCGTACGTGTGTTATTTAAAGGTGAAACAGTACATTTTCCTCATCTTGAGAGTGCTGAGTTAAATTGTGTCCTGTTGGTCCAAATCAAAAGCAATACAGCCAATCAGAGCTCTGACCCATTGCCCGGTTAGAACTCATTTACCCACTCATGGAGGGGAGGCATGCTCTAGGCGACAGGACCCCGTCCTGGGCCCTTTGCAACACATTGGGCCAGTACACAGATGCCAGGTTCCGGTGTCTTCACCCAGGGTTACCCAGAGCTCTGACCCAGAGCCAAGTCAGATCTTTTCAGCCTTGTGAATTAGGGGAGCCGTCCCCGGGCACTCTGCGAAACGGTGGTCCAGCACATTGACCCCAGATGGGCCCCAAGCTCTGCCCTTGGGTCCTAGCAGAGCTTTCCACCTCACTGAGAGCAGAGACTGGCTATCTAGTCACTTCTAAGGGGCTACCAGGACCCTTGCACCAGCCAGAGAAAGCAACCAAATTGATTGCAGGTCTTGCACACACTTGTCCTACTACTACAGAGAAGGTCCACGAGTCACGGCCAGTGCAGGTAAGAGCGATGGGGCGGGGGGAGTCGACAGACGAGGACGAGGAAAAAAAAAAAGGAAACCACTTACCTTGCACTCGCCGTCTTGCCGATGCGGAGAGCACAAGGTAAGTGGTTTTCTTTTTTTTTAAATTTTATTTTCCCTCGTTGTCGTCTGTCGACCTCCTCCCTCCGCCCCACTCCTTCCCCGCCCCACCTCTTTTACCTGCACCGGAAACGACTGAAGTCCATTACTCATTCTTGTAGTTTGTGTACACCAACTGATAGAGGGGGACATTCGAGAGAAAAGTACCCTGCACCCTGGCGTGGTTTGAAGCTTTAAATGTGCACTCATTGGACTTCCAGGGCAGCTCAGAATTCTGAACACTGAGGGACAGCTGAAAATGATGTCTTTTGTGTATTTATTTTAAGTACAAAATATCAACAGTGGTGTTGGCATGCAGTGGCGGCTGGCACGGATCGGGGCGGGGGAGACAGTGGGAGAAAGAAAACAAAATATGCACTTACCTTTAACCGCATCTCTCCTCCGTCATCTCTCCTGGCCGGAACAGGAAGCACCCAGGCGCCCCATAGCCAATCTCAACGCTGCAATGCTTTTCTGAGCACCGTGGTTCGGTGCTCAGACAGGCAGTGGGAGCCTAGGCATGTTCTCCACCCAGGCTGCAATGCAGCCTGGGTGGAGAACATGCAAAGTGCGCATGACTGTTTGGCGGCCCGAGACGGCCTGCCAAACATTCATGTGCCCTTTCAGTGTGCCCCCACGCTCCTCCCCCTGCTCCTGTGTGAGCAGCCCAGCCCCGCCCCAGCTGCAAAACTGCTACAGCAGGAAAAAATAAAACGATAATACCATAATTTTATTATCATTTTATTTTTCGGTTTTTACACTGCCAAAAAGCAGTGGGGCGACACTCCTCCGCCTTAGCGGACATGCCACCACTGTTGGCATGGAACATTTTGCACCACCCCTGTGGGCATGGTAAATGTCTGAGGCATAATTTGAGCTGGTGATTTCTGGTGCTGGGCACGGCATTTAATTGTCAACACTGGCACTTATGGCAGTCTGCCTCGTGGTGAGGCTATTTGTCTAATTTTGAGGCGAGCTCAACAAGAGTTGTTTATAATGCAATATACATTAAAAATTACTAATACCTGCTGCCAAAGTCATTCTTATAGCTTGGGACCTGCAATAGTCAGAATTGTCATACTTGTAGTAGTGTGATGGTGAGTAGTTGTGTTGTACCTGTAATTGGCTGTACTGACAGAGGCAACAGGCAGTGCAAGAGGAAGTGGCCTCCTGACGAGGGCCCTGGCACTTATTTTTTTGCAAATGAAGCACTGGAAGCGTAATTTAAAATACCCCAATTATAATTTCACACAGACCTAATTACAACAGAGCACATTTTTTTAAGTGCAGGGGAGAAGCTATAAATTGTGAAGCAGGTGAAGTGGCAACAGGACCCATCGGTCCGAAGGGTCTTCTGAACCCCAATTTGGTTGGATTTCAGTCCCTAACCATCAGGGCAGAGGGGGTCATTCTGTTTGCACCCAGCAAGGCTGCTGGCATTCTTGAGATGCCACTGCTTGCAGCTTAAGTGATACACGAAGAACACATCCAACTGTAGTCACAAAAACATTTGGAAGATTCAAAACACTGAAGAAAACAGATGTTACAGGAGTTTTTAAAGCATTGAAAACTCGTCTTTCTAAGTGATGCCCTGGTGATAAATCAAATTTTGAATCCACAGCCCGGCAGAGAAATGTGTTTTCTATGTTTTTCAAGTGGTGACTAACGCCGGTGACGTGCCATGCGACCTGTGGTTACTTTTCTTGTTCAAGTCACAGCGATCATAATCTGTCCCCCAGCGAGGATGGCGCGGCCTCGTCTCTCTTGCATCTTGCTGCTGGACTTGGCTCTCTGTACAGGTAGGATTTATTCACTAATTGAGCGCAGTAAGGAGAAGTCTGGGTCAGGTTACATGGACATTCTGGAGATTTTTTTAACTAATTCTGCAAAAATGGTTTTTGAAGAAATTATACGTTCAGTTTCAAGGAACGCACGTTGTGAGTGCCGAGGCAATTCTGATGAGGTAATACCACACCCGGTACTCATGCTACCTAAGCTTGCTATATTTTTTGGGATGTGGTAGTAATATTAACCCCGACGAATGGGGAAATGCAGCAGAAGTTTGTGTTTCTGCCAGCAATTTCCACGATGAATTCCCACACCCATTCACCTAACTCAGTTGTTTCTTTTTAGGACCTCGTAAGGATAGACCACCGAGTCAACTCTTGTAGGATAAATTAAGATCTGTGACTTACTGACTACAAATTGTACTGAGCACATAGGCCAATTAACTATGGCCCAATACAAAGACTGCATAAAATGTTGAAAAATGTTCCCGAAAATTTAAATACTGAGGTTTTTCTATGAAAAATCAATTCAAGGTTTTCCCAAATAGTTTGGCAAAATGCTCTATTATATCACAGGGTACTGATTTCCCAAGAAGTCTTCAATTCTAGCGCATTGGGCATCATACAACCAAAAACAAATTCTAAATAATCTTTGAATCTAATGGGGACAGAGTGGATAGAAAACTCAACTTGTACGTTGCCTTTTGACAGTCATCTTTAAATTTTGGGGCGCGTATTTCTTGTACCCTGAGGCACAATAGTATGTCATAAGGAGCCGGCAACTTGGAAGAAGAAGTATGTGGAAAGCAATAGTAGATCACATGGGACTGTGTTTTTCACAGTCCAGATGGTGAGGGAAGTGCAAAGATGGCCAAGGCCTTGACCAGCCACTTCTTAGGCCGGGGAAGAGTTCCTATTGCTGGGCTTCAAAATAGGACTGGTCCATGCACATCTCGGGATGCTTGGGGAGGACCCCGTGAAAGCATGATGGTGACTGAAAAATATAGAGTGAGCTCCAGGCATTAAAAGAGCGCACCAGAAAAAATAAGAGGTGTCCCATGATGCTGCCACATCACAGAGTTTTAGACCAGTCCCCAATGTACTGAACATGCTAATATGATCTCGTCCTGCACTCTCCTGGTGAAGAATCAGGGGAGGCATTTGAACCCAAATGTCCTTGGTATGGCTAGAGAGAATCATGTGTGTCACTGTTACAATACTGGTACCTCCTTCAGGATGCCTGTGACATAATTCAATATGCAGGGAATGTCTCCTCATCATAGTTCCATGTTTGACTCTGACAGAGGGTGATAGATCACAAAAGTGCCTTCTGTGAGCCCCAGGGTAGCTCATATATAAGCCATGGGTCTCCATTGTCATGTGGGAGAGTAGAGGATTCACAATTACTCATGGTAAATTACATCCTTGCCCCTGGAGATCTAGAGGAAACTGTAATCTGTCTGTGCCTGCAGTTTCAATGTGTGCTTTGCCCTGGTGGTGACCACAGGGAGAGGGGAGCATTATGAGCAGCGTGTGTAGAACAGCACCTTCGGTGCTAATGGTTCCCCCTTTATTGTATGATGTTATTGTTAGGGTCCGTTTAGATCCCTATCTACGCTACCATCTAATGTGATTGTGAATTTTACAAGGAAGGCATCTAGCCACTGTGGGATAAAATCCCCACAGGAGATGCTCAGGGAGCGGTAATTGACTTATCTCTGTGGTTATCCTGAAACTCTTCCCATGTACTGGAGTTCCCTGCATTTTACTTTAAGGTTCGGGACAAAGGCTATATTGAGAACAACAAAATAACAAGTACCCCACTTAACCTATATTGATTGCATACTTGTATATCATCAAGCGGTCCATGCCAAAGAACACAACATATCAGTCCATACTAGCATAATTTCTTCAGCATTTTATTGCCGTTTAGTAAATACTACACAAAGTTACACACTTATTAATAATAATTCTTACTAAGGGCCTAATTATGAGTTCTGCAGTCCGATTGGACCGCCGAACCGTTGGTGATTGTGCGGCCACCGTGGCACCGGCGGTCCGACTACCGTATTCTGAGTTTGCCAGTCGGACCGCCATAGGACCGCTGCAACAACCAGGGATCCATGATCCCCTGGCAGTGCTGCAGCGGTCAGAGGCTGCAATATGCTTGCGGTGCCGATGCGGCACTGCTTAGAATATTACAAGTTGCCTGACTGTGACCTTATCCGCGGCAGTGAGCCTGCCATGGAAAGTGTGGCAGTGAGGCAACTCAAGGGGCCCTTAAAGGGCCCCCTGTCTCCTCTGTGCAGGGGATTGCATGCAGGGGGGCACATGTGCCCCCCTGCATATTTTCAACCCCATTTCTTGCACAGGAAGACATTCACGACATGGTGCATTTCTCCCTGTCCAGGAACGTGCTTCGGCTCTCCAATGGCACTGTCTTTCTATGGCTCTCCTTTGAGCCTTAGAAGGCACCGATGTGGGACCACCGCAGCAGCACCGTCCGCCAGGATTAAACTTGTAATCCAGTGGGTAGTCTGACTACGAGTTTGGTGGTCTCACAGCGGGGCACTGGCGTGGTGGCCCGCTGCAAGACCTCCAAACTCGCAATCAGGCCCTAAAACACACAAAAAACACAATGTTGAAAAAGCCCCCAACTCATAACTTCACTCATTCAGACACCATACTTATGCATAGCATTAATTAAAAACACTGGGTTCCGGACATCATCAACATTAGGGAGAGTTACAACAGTTATGACCAACCATATTCTTTATTCACTACTCGTTGGTGTCTGGTGAGCCTAAAAACAGCGGACACATGTTGTGGTGGCCGCTTCTCTTATTATGCCACCTTCCTCATAATCAAACTCCAGTAGCCCTCGATTTCACACAGGCAGGGTTTGGGGCATGTTTCCATTTACTTGATCGACCTTTCATAGTGCACCCATACTGTGGTCCGACACTTGTCTCACAAAGCCTAATGTGTCATCTGTCTCTTCCGAATTGTAGTTATATTTACTATTGCTTTTACAAAGACTCCTGATGTTTTCTGTGAAATATATATATATTTATAATGCAAATTTATAACGTGAGGTGTCCCTTCCTAGGTGAGAAAAAGTGATTTTAAAGATTTAGATGGCCCTCATATATTGTACCTTGGAGCTGGGAGCACCTTATCCATCACTGTATAATCACAGAGGATAGAAGATCTGTGCACATTTATGAAGTGACAGCAGGAGAACTTTGTGTCCCCCTCGACCTGTAGAAGCCTCCATGTTTGGTTTTGATATTCTGTGGTTATAATAGGAACTGACTCACTCTCTAGACAACATAGAGGTCTCCCAATTTCCTTGGAAAAGCCTCAAGCCTAAACAGATAAAAGTGTTTGCTGTTTATCTCCTATCATTTCACCCACATGCTGCACATTATAGGTAGCACACCATTAGGTATGATTTTATTGGCTAATATAGGATAAGCCAATAATTTCAAACGAAATATTCAAGTTCCCAAGAGTCTCTTTATGCCTCTCTTCTGAAATGTTTATATTTACTTATTATGTATTAAAAATCTCAGAATGTTATGTGTCGAATTAATTTGTATTAATGTAATTGTTTATTTTTAAAGTTACATTTATTTTTAAGTTAAAAAGTTATCAAAATATTTTACCATGAAATATTTTTTGTTATTTATGCATACTTTTTAAACATTAAATTAAATAAAAATATTTTTAAACAGTCAAAACAAATTATTTAATTTTAGCATTATTTGCTATGGGGCTGTATTTTAAGTCCCAGTCTCTATTGTTTATAGACTAACACAACCCCCCACTAAAGTGCCTTGACCATTAACCTTCAATAGAGGATAGTGCCCAGAGAGGGTCTGAGACACTTAGGGGCATATTCACAACAAAGTGGCGAAGCATGTCGTTAAGCCAAGAAGGCTAACGACACGCTTCATCACTTTAGAAATGCAGGGCTGCACCATATTCACAAGAATATGGTGCAGCCCTGCGTTTCCCCCTGCGCTGGCGCTAAATTTAGCTGCCTAGCGCCAACGCAGACACCCTTGCACCATAGTGCAAGGGTGTCAGCATTGAGGGTAAGATTGTTTATGTGCAGGAAGGTCTCCTTCCTGCACATAAACAATCTTTAAATGGCGTTTTGTTACTTTTATGTGTACTGGTTAATGCAGCACACATAGAAGTTACAAAATGTCATTTTTAAAATTATTGTTTATGTGTAGGAAGGGAGACCTCCCTGCACATAAACAATCATTGGCGTGTTGCTGTTTCCATGTGTGCTGCTAGTAATGCATTTCTCCTCGTTTCGCCTGTTTAAGACCAGGTTTTCCATGTTCTTAATTTTGGAGCTGCCTCCTATTTACACCACCCTTGTAAATAGGGGGCAGCGTCAAACTCAATGGGTGTTGTGGTGGAACGCCCATTGCAACACCCATTGCACTCCCCTTTAACGCTAAGTGTAGCGTGAAAGGGGGCCTTATGTGCAAGGAAACGTTAAGCCACGTTAAGTGGGTTAACGTTGCCTTGTAAAAAAGGCGAATGGTTGTGGTGGCGATAGTGGATTGTAAATATGCCCCTTATAGTCACGGCTTGATATGTTCAATGATGTTCAACCTGTTTTGAGGATTGAAGACACAAACATCCATTCTATGAATCCACCAGACATTGAGCATCAGTTAACCTAAAGTCAATGCAATGAAAGATTTAGCAGAAGATTTTATTGTCGGGTATTGAAGTTGGATCCATCTCAGCGCTGAGGCTCCGGTGAGCCCTGATCTCTTTACAGGTTCCTTGTGTCTGATCATAACTGCCCGATTTCCGCAGGGGGTGGTAACAGTAGGAGATATACAATGGTAACAGGATCATTTTGGGCTAAGTAATAATGGGAATAAAGATAGCTATTCCAGTTTTCTTACCAGTGAAGTCAGAAAGCTCATAACACTGAAGAACTGCTGTATTTTCATGGCTTGTGATTGCTTTGCCAGAACTGATCATTGTATTTCATGTCATTGCTTGAGGCAGGCGTTCTGTATGAAAATTTGTAAATTCTAATCCTGTCTTCTTTTGTCTTAATCCCGGGAAATAATGCAGTGTGCATTCAACAGGGCCATATATTTAGCAAGTTTATATATATGTATCACATTCCACCGGCATAGCATGAATGTTAGAGACATGAGTGGGCACAATCAGGTGCAGTAAGTGACTTTTGTGCTCTTTTTAAAGCAGAAAGTGAGCTTTAGTGTCTTTAAGCAATAATCCACTGGTGGCAAAGCTGCTTTCTTATATATTCTGCCACCGGCATTAGGACTTCCAGCTCCATTTGCACACACGCTGCTTATTGCCTTTAGGTGATTCAAGGTCTAAAATTAAATTCATAATGGAGGACCCCCTGTCAACTTCCGCTCAAGCTGCCAATAAGCAGTCAAATGTGTGAAGCTCTTGCACCTCACAGTTAAAATAGCTCAACTGGTTAGTCCTCCTGGCACAGTTTTCTTTCTACAACCTGCAAATCCCTGGTTCGAAGCTCAGTAGGTCTGACCCGCGCTCCCAATACCGATAAATGAGTATGAGTGAGGAAGGTCACATACAGTCCTGCATGTTTGCACCTGATGGAGTTTCAGTGGTACACAGGTAAGAATTATCACTTCCTGCGCTGTGTGAATGCCTTAAAGATGCTTTATCAACACAACCTCCTTGTCTTCTCTCTGGCAGGTTTTCTGGGGGGCGCGGGTGTGCTGCATCCTGCCCTGCTTACAGGATCCATTGGGTCGTCCGTGACTCTGAGCTGCACGTGCCAGTGCCAAGGACGAAGTGTCACCAGGTCGTCTGCATGGTGGGAGGTCTATCACAACACCACCACCAAAGAAATATGGCGTGGAGGGGAGGAGAAGCAGATTGTGGAAGCGGCATTTCAAGAAGGAACACGTTACATCGGGGATCATACAAACCATACATCCTTCTTGGTGATTAAAGCCCTGCAGATCAGCGATGCGGGAACCTACATCTGCACAATGAGCACAGTTCTACCCCCACCCGTGCGGAAGGAGAGGGGACATGGGACTGTGCTCAGAGTAGTGGGTAAGTGTCAAAGCCCTATATAAATCTTAAGGGGGTCTGCAGCAAATACCTATCCACGCATTTAAAAGTAACTTGAATGAAGGCATCAACAATATGAACACAGATGCGCTGCATATATTGAAAGAAAACCAGGAGGTGCATAAGGGGTTACTGTTTTAAAGTCCTATAACTCCATTTCGGGTAACACGATGATAAAGCACAAGATAATGAATGAGTGATATGTAAATTAGACCGAAATACCCAATGGCCATGTAGGAAAATTATGAATGCTATAGATTGTTTATAACTCACGGTACACTTTGGTTAGTATAGCATGAAATTGTTTAGTTGATTTATAAAAAATGATATATTCTTTTAAAGCATTAACTGCAAATTGTTAAATTTCATTGTCTGTAGCCTCGTCTTCCCCTTTTGGTTCTTTCTCTAAGCGCCAACTCTTTTCTCGCATTCTCTCTGCGCCTTTGCTCACAGTAGCCTCACTCTAGCTCGTCTCAGTTCATCCCGGCTCGTAAAACCCCAAACCCGTTTCTTTTAGTCCTTTTAAATCCACCTGCAAAGTGCCCTGTAGGCAGACAGTCGGCAGAAGAAATGTCACTGTCCTTTGACCTTGTTTTACTTAACACTCTTTGCTCATCTATTGAATCAGCTGTACTGAAAACCAAACGCACTGCTACCCCGATCAGCTCTCTTTTTCCACACCTCGGTGACTCTTCACTATACTTACTCAATCCCCTGATGTTCCAAGTCATGCCTTTCAGTCTCACTCTCTTCACTGATTTCCTCTGATTTCACTGCTTATCTCTAAGATGGTTAAACTCTGTGCATCATTCACTCAGTCGCTGACCTCTTCTGACTCTTCTGGCCAGGGCCGGTCCTGGGATTTGTGGGGCCCCGGGCATAATAGGAACATGCAAGGCCCCTCTAAATTGCATAAGATGTAATGTCACAGGAAGTGACATCATAGGAAGTGTCAACTGACCATTCATTTTCTGGCACTGTTAAAGCAGCTTTGCAAGAAGCTACTTCTCTAATGTGGATATCACTGAGATGGCTGCAAATACAAATAATAGCCCTAATAAAATAAGTGCAAATATTTTAAAGCTCTATTATGTGGAAATACAACACGTCAAACTGGGTTGAAAAGCTAGGCCTATATCTCTCAAAAACTGATGTGTCCAGATTAGTGCATGAATAAAATTGTAAGATATCTCTCAAAAACTGATTTGTCCAGATTAGTGCATGAGTAAAATTGTAAGACAGATTGCTTCATAGATATACAGTGAGTCTTCAGGTGACTCGCCGGTACTCCAGTTGCACCAGTGAAGCTCAAGGTTAAGGCATTTGGTTTTAACCATCATGGGCATCAACACAAAGGTTTACATGCTGGTTCGGGTGAGTGACCTGCAAATGCTCCAGTAAACAACAGAAAGCACTGATTGCAGAAAATAAGAGGATGAGATGGCACAGATGACATACACAGGTGGGGTGGCTAATTTATTGGCAGGCAGGAGCTGGACCAAAAGCTGGACCATTCCCACAAATTGAATGCCTAAACCCAGCAACTACTCTCAAACTTCATTTTTAAGAGATTAAAAGAGCTGAACTAACTTAAAGATATAAAGATGAGATGGCTAAAAGGGACAAGAATGTGTAGAAAGGAAAAAACTGCCAAAAGTAACAAAGAGAGCCAGAACTAAACAGGCAAGTGGTAAATTAAAGCAACAAAACAAGAGGGCTTTATTATAGCAGACTCAGTGCAGTTTTCCCTTACAATGAAAAGAAATCTAGCAATGTGGAATAGGTTGGGGGAGATAGTGTTTGACTTTCAAAATAAAGCTCCCATAATCCCTGAGATTTGCAGCTTTAAAGAGTTTAAGTCACATTTTAAGTCACATGTCCTTAATATCTGAGAACACACTTGCCAAATTGCGAAGGGTCCAAACACATGTTGTTCTACTCAAATTTAGCCTAAGAAGTGACAACCAAGTTGCACCTACCCTCAGGTAAATCCACTGGATCTTGGTTAAAGATATAATTGAATGCAAGACCCTTGAACGACCATGTCCATCATCCATAAATTACTCCAGTCATGCCCCAGGCTACCTAACCAAACACTTTTGGTCCTTCCAATTGCCAATACTCTCGTAATGTGTGCAAAGCATCATCTAGGCAATAGGTAAAAAAACTGTAAAACAGTATTTACGCATGTTTCAATGAATTATCTTAGAAGCATTTCGAGCCTTGGCAATATGAGGCTTCCCATCTCTCTCTTCTGCCTCTAGGATAACGTGTTGCTAGGGATCCGGCGTCAGCTGCAGAGCCCAGTCTATAGAGATAACCGTCATTGACAGGTTGCTGTCAATAAGCAGGCTGTACTGCTTGTTAAATCGCTGAGCAAATGGGTGTAATTCGTAACATGCTTTTTAAACCAAATGCAAGGAATGCTGCTTTACTAGGGAAAGGAAAGGGCAAGAAGGACGATGGACATAAACCAAAAATCTATCTGAGTACAGTGATAAATATATTGCTTAACATGTGAATAAATAAATACATAAATAAATAAAACAATAAATAATAATTTGAGTGACCAAAAGGCCATTGCTTCCACTGCAGAATTCTGGGACACCAGATACCAAGACTACCTACTTTTAACCTCATTTTATGCCTCTTTCTTCCACCTCCACATTTCCTACCTCTTTATCTTACTCTCCAGGCTCTATCTCATCTCTGCTTTCTCACTGTTTTACTATCTTCCTCTTTCTTCTTTTTTCCATTTCCGTCATTCTTGCTCCTGCTCTGGGTCAATATATGATGATAAAAAATAAGCCCCTACCCTCAACAAACATTGGCAAAGGAAATAGGTCTTGCTTAAGAGAGCTATTGGCTTTGGCAATGTTTTGTAGCCATGCTGCACAGCAGCGCAGATGCTTTGCAGTATGGCTAAAACTGATTTTAAAAAGCGTGATGTGAGGGCAGTTGGCTCTGTCAATGGATTTTAGCCATGTTGTAGAGCCGCTGACTGTTGTCAGCATGGCTGAAAGTCAAGCAAAGACGCCCTATGACGCTGCTATATAACATGGCTGAAAGATATTGTCATTGACAAAGCCAATAGCTCTCGCATTGTCGTGACCTATCGGCTTTGCCAAATGCCTGTTAAATGCTGCTTTCACTTCAAGTTAGGTCCTGTTGTACAAGGCCCAGGTTGGTAGCTGTAGCCATCACAGAGGGTGTGGAGGGTGTTTGCCTTCCTAAAACTACTGGCCACTCACTCTCCTAGGCTCAATGACTGGCTAATCACTCCGTGTGCGATGATGTACTCTATGAAATGAGGCACTCACTCCTCAGTCAGCTCCCCTCTTCAGCCCCCTTTTGCTGTACACTGCCCCTTCTTCTCAACTCCAAAGCAAGGCTAATTCAAACTGTACTGCTAAAAAGCAGCAATTTCCTCAGGCCTCACTGTCACTCCTTGTGGTTTGGGATAATTTATAGTGGGAAGAGGCGCACATCATCTTGTGCTTGCCCTGGCCTGGCCATTGTCATTCTACACTTGACAGTGATCAGGCTATCTTTGAGAGCATGACCAGACTGACCTTGTGCAGCAGCCTGCTACATGTATTTTAATGCTCTTTGGAACAGGATAACTAGTGTGTAGCATATATGGCTCTAGTTTCTTGGACAGTTGGTGTCAAATGATGCACTGTAAAACACACTGGAGCAGATACCTAATAGGCCTTCAAACTACTTTTACAAGATATTTGGGCTTCTTCACCTTTACCTTTCCTCAGAGTGTTTTGTTAAATTACACCAAATGGTGTAGATAATGCACATTTCTTTAGTTATTGCTCTATTGGAAGAGATTAATGAAAATACCACATCAAGGGGGTATCCTGGTGCTAAGGGATTTCCAAGGGAAAGGTACAGACTATACTAATGTATGGAAAGACCAATTTTACGTTTTTTTCCAGAAGATTTAAGATGCACCATAGCTCAAGACTGAGACATTTCCAGTCCTGTGCAGCTAGAAAGGACAAGGATCTACCTCTAATGTGTTCAATCTTAATTATAGGATGGCACAGGTGCATGGCTGTTATACAGCGTAGGATTCTGGAATAAACGGAAGGAATAATATAGTGCTTTAGAATGAGCAGGCCATTTTATGCACTCCACAATGGCAAATGAATAGATCGTTTGGTAGCTGGAATCAGCAGAAAGATTAATAGAAATGCTACAGTATCTAGGGCAGCCTCAGATGAGAATCCTATCACTGTTTTTAATTATCTGAAGGGTACCAAATGCAAAAGGTGGGAAGTTCAAGGCAGTGAACACTTGGGTAATATGGTTGTGAGAAGATAATTGACTGTACAACAGTCTTGCGGAAGTGACAGGGGTGAAAATGCAGCATTTTGTGTTGCATATGGATGTAGTAGAAGTAGATAACACACTGTTTGTCCAGACAAGGAGAGAAGATGTTGGAAAATGAATCCAAGATTTTTGTGTTGATGCAACCAAAGGTGGTTGATTGGCCCAGCTCCACAGGCCACCAAAGAGAAGTGTATATGGTACCAGGCCCCTTAAAGATGCGGATGCCTGATGTTTCACTATAAAGTTTTAATGAATTTGTCTTTATCCAGAAAGCAACTGATTGCATGCAAGTCAAAAACATTTTCTTGGTTAGAGACCAGATTGTCATGAATGAAATGATGATTTGGGTATCAATAGGCATAGAACATCAGCAAAAAACAAAGGATTGAATGACTAAGGCTAACTGGGTAAGATGAAGAATAAAAAGCAGAGACCCAGGGAATTCTACAAGTCAGAGGTTTAGTACATCACCAAAATGGCACGGGAGGCCTCTCATAAAGGATAGAGTTAATGCCACGCCAGGGGAATACCTTGAATTCTAGGTTGTTCCAGTTGATTCAAAAGCACTGGATGGGAAACTGACAAATGGGGCACTATCATTTAGTAATATCAAGGCTGCTCTGCCTTCCTGATCAAGAATCAGGCGCAAACTGACACAGTAAGAAATGCTACTTCCAACTCATGGAGAGGTCAGAATTCAACTGGCAAGCGATCAATAAGTTAATTATTTTCTATGAAAGAGATTTATCAGTTGACTTATTTTTCAAGTATTTTTCAGAAAAAGGTAGCAAAGAGATCTTTAGAAGATGCTGTGAAGCTTTGAGCTTGCTGAAGGATTTTTGAGCAGAGGAACAAACACAGCTTTTTAGTTGTTTTTTTGTTCTTTTTTACATGGGTAGGGACCAATGACGAGGCAAGGGCAATATTGCAAATGCAGGTCAGGGCAGGGGCTATGAACATTAGATGTCCATTCATGAAATGGGCAGGAAAGAGTCCCAAGTGGGAGCTAGATTTAATAGAAAGATCAAGAGTAGTAAGAGTACTCAGAGAGCAGGCTGTAATTCCGCAGACATGTCGAGGATGGTTCGAGCTCACAAACCTTTGTGAAAGATGACACACATCGCAAATCTAAGCCAAATTTTCTACTTGGAAAATAAAGAGACAGGTATTTGCAAACTTTGGCAGAAGGCTCAATGTACTTAGCAGCACATGTTAGTTCAAAGACACTTTTACCTCTCCTCCAGCTGCTTACGTTTTTTTGCTGATTCTGCCCACTTAAATCCACCTCTCTCCTCTGTGCTTTACTTTTTACCTCACCTCTTGCCCGGCCTATTATCTTCTCTTGCTGGTTCCTCCCCTCTTACATCCACTTCGCTCTGCATGCTCTCCTTTTAACATCTCATCTTTCCCTAATCCCCAAGCCTCTTACCTTGTCTCTCTGATTCTGCCACTCTTACATCCATCTTTTGCCCTCATCCCTCCATGCTCTACTCTTTACCTGTCATCTTTCCACCCTGCCTCTCATATTCATTTGCTCATTCTGCACCTCTTACATCCAGATCTCTCTTCCCTGCCTTACTCTTAACCTCTCAACTCTCAACTCTCCATCCAATCTTTATCTTCTCTGCTGGTTATGCCATCCTAAATCCAGCTATGCCCTTTCCTTCTCCTCTTTCCTTTTATCTTCTCTTGCAGCTCCTGCCCTGTTACATACACCTCTCCCCTTCCTCCTTCCCTCTCTCCTCTTGCAGATTCTGCCCTTCTTACATCAAACTCTACCTCCCTGATCTACTCTTCATCTCTAATCTCTCACCAAGCCTTTAACTTTCTCTTGCTGGTTCTGCACATCTAACATCCACCTTCCCCTCCTCTCTCCCTCTTCATCCAACCTCTTACTATCTCTTGGTGGTTCTTCTCTCTTCCATCCACTTCTCTCTCTTACCTCTCTGGCCACTCTGCTTATGTTCTCTTGCTGGTTCTGTCTCTCTTATAGCCATGACTCTTATCCATGCACTACCTTCACTGCTCATCTCTGCCCAGCCTCATAACGTTTTTCACTGGTTCTGCCCCGTTTACATCTTCTCTCCATTTTCATCCTTCTGAACACTCTAATCTTTTTGCACTGATTTTGCGCCTCTTACACCACCTATTTGCATTCATGCTCTACTCTTATTTTCGTATCTTCTTCAAACCTTAGTTTGTGGATTTTGCCCCTCTTAAATCAATCTCTCTGCTATCCCCAGCTTCTCTATTCTCTTTCTCATTATGCCCCTCTAATATCCACCTTTCTCCTCCATGCTGTATGACTCATCTCTCACCCTGTCTCTTACTTTTCTCACTGATTCTGGCATGCTACGTCCACATCTCACCATTTCCTCTCTCTTCTCTGAGTAAGGTTTCTTGATTGTTCCGTCTCTCTTACATCTACATGCCCCATCCATGTACTGCCCTTCACCTCTCAATTCTTCCTCCACCCTCCTAATGCTTTTTTGCTGGTCTGTCCCCTTATCACCCACCTCTCCTCTTTGAACCCCCTGCCTCTTACATTTTCTCACTGTTTCTTCCTCTCTTACATCCGCATCTCCCTTCCATACTCTACACTTCACTTTATCTCTACTACTGTCTCTATTACACCCACCTCTTACCTACCTGCTGAACCCTTCATCTCTCCACAGCCTCTAACCTTCTCTAACTGGTTCCACCTCTCTATAATATACCTCTCCCCTGCCTCTCTCCCCCAGCCTCTTACCTGCTCTTTGTTGTCCTACCCTCTTACATCCAACACTCATCATTCCCTCTCCATGACACTTAAGTTCTCCTGATGGTCTGCTTCTCTTATATCTACCTCTCCTATCCAAGCACTGCCTTTCACCTTTCATATTTCTCTCCAGTCTCAATTTTATTCACTGGTTCTGTCCCGTTTATGTCCACCTCCTCTGGGTTCCTTAGGATCGGTAGAAGGTTTTTTCAGAATGGGCTTAACCCTTGCTGCTTTCCATCTGACAGGGACTGTTGCTTGGGCTAAGGACATATTAAATAGATCGGTGAGGTTCTTGAGGAGTAAGGGGGCCAGGATAGAAAAGAAACAAGGTGAGACCGGGGTCTACTGGTGAACCCGACTTAATTTTAAACAGGGCAGTTGAAACTTCATCTGAGGTAAATGCAGTGAACTCTTCTAAAAGAGAAATGGTAGGTTTAAGATTGATGTTAGGATCATTGTCAAGATTTTTAATATCATGATGCGGGAAAGAACTATTAATAATATTGATCTTTTCCTCAAAAAAAGTGGACAACGTGTCTACCCATTCTTGTGAAGATGGATTACTGTGCTGACAGGGGGAAGGATTGGTAAATTCCTTTAGTATTTTGTAAAGCTCCTTGTTAGAGTTGGCAGCTTTATCGATCCTATTAATAAAATAAAGTTTTTGGGCTAACTTAATATTGTCTAGGTAACCTCGATGGATAAGTCTATACATTTGTCGATCTTCAGTGCTTTCGGTTTTTCTCCATTTGCGTTCGGCTTTCCTACTGGAATGTTTTTCAGTTTTTAGTAATTCAGTAAACCAGGGCGATACCTTTGGCTTGAGCTTGACCCTCGACAAAGGTGCAATGGTATTCAAGGTCAGAATGGAGGGAATGTGAGGGAATCCCATGAAATTCCATCCTGAATGGTCGGGGCTCCCATGCCACGGAGAGCCTGATGTACTAGGCAGAGAGAATCAAGCTCAGTTCTCTGCTTTACTGGCAGTCAGTGAAGCTTAAGGTGGGCCCTCATCACATGCTAAAATCTTCAAAGCCTATACATCAGTCTCAGTCCCATATTCTGAGTAGTTGTAATCTGTCCAGAGATCTGGTAGGAAGGCCAAGGTAGTAATCACTGGAATAGTCCAGCCTAAATAGAATAGCTGCAGCTTCCAGTGGGGCTCTCCATGAGGCGGGATAAAGGAAAGATCTTTCTCAGAAGCTTTATTTGGTAGAAGTCAGCAATGACTACTGCACTGGCTTGCTCTTCCATAAGAAGTTCCTTGTCAAATAGAAAGCCAAGATTCTTGACCATGCCAACAGGACAAGGAGGAACGCATAGGTGGCTAGTTCAAATACCTGCATTCCAAAGACTCTGGGCACCTCGGTTTTTGCCAGCATCGGGTTTCAGCATATTAATGCTAATCCTAGTCTGGATGGCCAAAAGACAATATGGTAGTCTATTCATAACCTCTCCAGGAGGGTGGCCGAGTCGAGAGATATGCTGGGTATTGTCTTTTTTTTTGTCCTCATTGTGCAATAAAACAGGATGAGTTGAGGTAGCAGGATTTTTCGCGGTTAGGGGGCCTTGATTCCCAACCTGTACTGCCCAGGCCCTATCCCAGGCATACACCTCCGATTGAGGAGTTTTTTTTGTGTATGTCCCACCGGCCTCATAGGCCCCCTTTCCACACCTCTACCCACTCCTCCTTGTTGGAAGTGATATCTGCGCCAGCAGATTCCCAATTACTCATATTGCTATTTTGCTTAATTATTGGACCTTTTTCTTTTTTCTTATGGTACAATATTGGGACTTCCCCCGTAACTTTCCCATATACCCCAGAAATCTTGCCTTTTGCTTCGTGTGCCCGCCCGAGTTTATTTATCCTGATGACTGATCCCAGCCATTCCGCTAATGTTGGCGGGTTATGGTGGATCCATTTGATACATATTTCCCGCCTAGCTAATAGTATCAGTAGGAAAAGTAAACTGCTCTGTTTTTTATTTAAGCTACGTCCTTCCCTATTATCATAATTGCTCCTCACCCCAAACATGACTAACCCCAGGCTTACCTCTATCTACTGCTGTAGAACTTCTGAGAGAATCTTACCCACATTTTCACAAAAGGCTTGTAGTTGGGGGTACCCCCCGAACATATGGACATCGTCCGCTCTCTCCTCTCCGCACTTGGGACACTTTTTCACCTCTCCCCTTGACAGCTTGGACAGCTTCTTTGGTGTCCAATAAGCTCTATGTAATGTAAATAAATGATTCTTTTTGAGGGGTGCAGACTTGACTATGTGCCAGCATGTAGACATTGATACTTGCCATAGGTTCAGGATATCCAGCGTCGGCAGGTCTTTCCCCCAAATCTCTGCGGGTAGAATGAATTCTTCCTCTCCTGCCGATATGAAAGACCAGTACCACTGTGCTACTTCCTTCTTCATTGCATCCCCTTGAATTTTCGACTCTAGTTCCCGATTTCCTGTACTGTCTTTCCCTAGAGACTTCGTCCAGCTCGATAGTTGGTAAAATTTAAATTTGGAAAGTGTCCCATTAGTCAGCGACGATAGTTGATCCCATCCAACTAATGAATTTTCTGTTATTATCTGGCCCCACTTTGATACTCCCCCTGTTCTCAGTGGAGATGATAGCATATCTATTAAACATTCTGGCGTGCCTGGTGAATCCCAGATTGGGGCATTGTTGCTATAATAAGGAATTTTCCATGAGCGTCTAGCATGGTACCATAGTTTGGCGGCAGACACTAATATCTTCAATTTTACTTTTTTAAAGAATTTTGGATTGCCAAATTTGCATAAGAAGTGACTTCCTTCCGGGGTTGTCATAGCTTGCAGGTAGGATGGGTACAATTGATGTTCTTTGAACAGCACTCTGATGTTCTTAAAGTGAAAGGCCCTATAGTACTGATACAGATCAGGGCTAGCAATCCCTCCATGTTCCTTCCTCCTCCTGATCTTTTTCCAGGCTATTCTGACTCCTCTTGAGGCCCAGATGAAGCTGCTAATATCTCCTTGTATCTTATTAAACCACTCTCTCCTAAATTCTAGAGGTATGGTTTTGAAGATGTATGTGAATTTAGGGAGCAGCATCATCTTTATTAAATTGGAACGGCCCAGGAAGGATAACGGTAGGTTTTTCCATGCACTTAGGAGTTTCTTAGATTCTGCTAGAACTTTATTTAGATTTATTTGAGCAATTTTCTCAATCTCGCCTACTACCTGGATGCCCAAGTATCTTATCTGTTGCTTCACCATAGGGATGTTGCACTTAGTGTTCCATTGCATAACTTCCGTTTTCTGTTGATTTATCTGATAACCTGATATTTTCCCAAATTGTTCCATTGACTCTGTTATTTCTGGGAGTGAGCCTGCTAAGTCGTCCGTAAATAGCATTAGGTCATCTGCGTAGAGTGCAACCTTCTTAACCCATGCTCTATACCGTAAAGGGGTTATCCGCTGATTATGCCTCAAGGCATTTGCTAAGGGCTCTATGTATAGGTTAAACAACAGTGGGGACAGGGGGCATCCCTGTCTAGTACCCCTCCCGATATTTATTTTGTCTGTGAGGGCTCCATTTACTAATATGCGTGCTGTGGGGTTTTTGTATAGGGTCTTTACTGCCCCTACAAAGCTACTTCCCAGATTGTATTTTTCTAGTGCTTTGTGTAGATAAGCCTAGCTGACCCTGTCGAACGCTTTTGCAGCGTCGAAAGTGATTATAGATAAGGGGGATCTTTCCTGCGTAGCCACGTCAATTGCTCCCACCAATTTGTGTGTTAGTTCCTGGATCTGTCTACCCCTTATAAAGCCTTTATGATCCTCATGAATCAAAGTACCTACTACCTGGCCCAGTCTTCTTGCCAATATCTGAGTATATATCTTGTAGTCGCTATTTAACATAGACAGTGACCTGTAGGACTCGCACCATTTTGGGTCCTTCCCTGGTTTTAATAGGATGCATATTATCGCCTCTTCCCATGATTTCAGCAGCTCCTGTCCCTTTATAAACAGTTCGTTAAATAGTTCGGTCAACTGGGGCACAAGCACTTCCTTTAAGGACTTGTATAGCTCATTTGGCAAAGCATCTGGGCCTGCTGCTTTTGCTCTTTTAATTCTTTTACCACCCCATGACCTCTTCTTCTGTAATTTTGGAGTTAAGCTTGGCCTTATGGTTTTCTCTTAGTACCTTCTTTACCCAAGTCATAAGGTATTCTTCCATCTGCTGTTCATCGGCCCTTCTATCCTCAGTATATAAATTCTTAAAGAAGCTGTTAAATGCCCTCCTGATCACTGCTTCTTCCATGCTTGGATCGACTTGATTTTCCTCCTGTATGCATAAGATCTTATTACGACTTTGCTCTGTCTTAGTTTTCCATGCTAAGATTTTGCCGCAACCCTCCCCGTAGTGATAATGTGCGAGTTTACTGGCCTCCAATTTGTCTTTAATTTTAGCTTCTAATATGTCATTGAGCTCCCTCTTCAACTCATTCCTTTCCATATCTAGCTTTTCCCTTTTGTATGCGATGTTCTCCTCTTCCAGTCTCTTTTCTAAGGCTAAGATTCCCCTTTCTAACTCGCTGATCTTGATCTTAAACATCTTATACCTATAGGCCCCTAAGCTAATCAATTTCCCTCTCATTACGGCCTTGTATGCATCCCACTGCACCTGCCAAGAAGTCTCACTTACGTTTATTGAAAAGAAGGACTTAGTTTCAAATCTCAATTTTTCTACTATCTCAGGGTCGAGAAGCAAAGTTCTGTCCAAAGTCCATCTCGGAATTACATGTGACTTCTGAAGGCACACCTCCATCTGCACTGCTGAGTGGTCAGAGAGGTGCGCCAGGAGATGCTCTACCTTTTTCACTTTACTGCTAAGGGGTCGATTCCGATTCGGGCCGGAAATCTCTCCGACCGAGCCGGACCCGGAGAGATTTCCGACCGAATCGGACCCGTGCAGTCCGACTCGAACGAGTCCGATGCATTCGTATGCCACCGGACACGAGTCGGTCGGACTCCCATTGAACTCAATGGGAGCCGGTCGTACAACGCGTGCGGGGCTCCCATTGCCTCCAATGGGTGCGAGGCGGACAAGGGCGCCCCCTACAGCGAGTACGCCGCGAGCGCGCTCGCGGCGTACACGCACAGGTAGGGGGACCCATGGGTCCCCCCGTGTGCGCCTCGCACGGGTACGCGTACAGGGGGTCCGACACGGACCCCCAGAGTACGGCTCCGACAGCGAGTTCGAGTCGGACGGCGCGAGTCGGTCGGAGCGGTCGAGGTGCGCATCGTACTTACCCGGCTGGAAAACGTCTCCATTGCGCGGTGCGAATCGGGTCCGAGCGAGTCGGTCGGAGCGGTACGATCCGGGTACGAGTCGGTCGGAGCGGTAGGGTCGCCCGGACGAGTCGGTCGGCGAATTCGCATCGTACTCGCTCGGCCGGACCCGCGTACGATTCGGTCGGGAAAAAGGGCTCCGAATCGGATCCGGTAAAGCCGAATCCTATTCGGAGCCCTACCGGCCGAGATCGGAATCGGCCCCTTAGTGTCTTGTCTACTAAAAAGTAGTCAATTCTTGACGAGTGGCCCAACTTTTTGTCCCTAAATGTAAACTTATGAGTCTTAACTCCCCTTTTTAGCCAGATATCTATCAAACCTAAGTCTTGTAGGTAGAGCTTTAGGCAACTCCTCATTCTGGGGAGGGTTACGATGTTCCTAATTGGTTGCCTGTCTTTCCTAGGATCTATAACCAAGTTAAAATCACCACCAATTATAACTTGTGCGGAAGCATCCAGAAGATGTGTGTACAAGGCCTGCATTGCGGCCGGGTCGTCCAAGTTAGGACCATAGTATCCAGCTATCACGTAACTTCCCCCGCTCAAGCGTACTTTTGCTGCAGTCCATCTCCCCTTCGGGTCACTGCTAGATGATTCAATAGTCACATTTGCTGATCTCTTAAAAAGGATACTCACTCCCTTGACACACCAAGCCTGATCTGTGCATGTATAGGCATCCACCCACCTTTGCTTCTTCAATATTTCTTCCCATTCACTTTTTAGGAGGTGTGTTTCTTGAAGAATTATTATATCGCAATTTATCAATTTTAAATACTCAAATATTTTATGTCTTCTGCTTTTGACCCTCAAACCATTTACATTCCGCGTTAGGATGTTAACTCCCATGATCTACGACAGTGCTCCTATCTGTGTCTCCTGCTTTTGCACAAGTTGGACCATTTTTTGATTTTTTTCCCCATATGCTCCCACACCTATTGTGAACTTACTCTCACTCTTATTCTTGTGATAAAGATGTGCTGGGTATTGTCATTATAACACAAGCAGTAAAGACCAAGAGATCTAATGATGGTGAACAAAAGTCTCAAGTATATTAAACGGAAACAGAAACAATGAAGGTCCCCAAGGAACACTGCACAACACCATGGTGGGCATGGGGGTATAGGTGCAGATAACCAGATTCTGGCTACATCCTGTTCGGAATGACGAAAGCCAAGCAAGTGTTTAACCACCCAGTCCAACTGCTACTAATTGGTTGAGAAAGATGGAATGATCAACCATGTGGAAAGCTGCAAAGAGGTCCAACAGACTAATCCCTGTAGGGTGACTATTGTCTAGGCCATTCTCAGGTCATTTAGTACTGAAACAAGAGCTGTTTCTTCACACATATCGGGGGAAATTCTGTCTGGGCTGCATCTATCTGTCTCTGGCTTTTTAGATGGTTGGAGAGGCCTTTCAAATATCTCTCCTCCAACTTGGCAGCAACTGGGTGTAGAGATATTGGTCTATGGTTGTTCTCTACTGTGGAGCGAAGACTAGCTGTGACAGTGTTCTTCTTCTAGCAACTTGGAACAGTGCCAGATGAAAAGGAGGCTTTGAGGAATGTGGAAAAGGCACTAATGACTGAGGGGCAAATAACATGCAGAAACCTAACCAGGAAAATACCATCAGGAGAACATGCTTTGATTACTGCTAACAGCTGGTGAGTTTGAAAATCATGACTTGGAGGAATAATCTCCAGTAAGGTGTCCTCCTAGGAGAAAGAATGTCTTCTGTCTGCCTTATCCAGGTGGCATGAATTGCCTCTATTCCTGTTGTACAATGGACATATCTTGCTGTTGAAAAAAAGACGTAAGTCTATCACACAGTTAATGGGAAATGGGGACTGCACTGGCTGGATTTCCAAGCCCTCTGACCACCTCAAACATAGCACAAGCTGAGATGGCAGCCTTGTGAATCAATTTCTTGTAGTAGATGACATCGGCCTACGGGAGGCGGTTCTTATATTACTTAGGTTGTGTTCAATTCGACGTGATTACCTCAAGGTAACAGGTCAGCTGCCACTGCCTTTCTGCCTGTCAAACCTGTAACTTCCCCACCCTCAGTTCTGTTTTGACCATTGGTTAGGTGGTTTGCTATATTAGTTTGTTTAATGGGCAGAAATATTCAGCTCTTATGGTTCACAATTCATGGGAGAGAATTCCAGAGGTTTTTTTTAACATTTTGAATTGGCTTCCTCAAATCTGATTTTAGTCAGAAACTAGTTTGTTTAAAGTTAATCGAGGCAGTAGTAGATACAGAGTTATTGAGATATGTAGTTTTAAACTGAGTTAAGACATGGTCTTTCCATGCAGGGGTGAATATGAACTGACCTTGATTAGGTTAAAGGAGACAAACATAAGATTGATAGTATGCCTCTGCTGCCGTGGCTTTCTTGACCACCTGCTTGCACCTGAGATGAGGTCAAAAGAAGTCTGATTGGAGCTGGTGGATGGAGCTTCATACCATGTATTAAAGTCACCAGGCACAATCACCTTAGAGAAACTGGTGGCTAAGCAAGCAACAATCTGACAGCTTTTAAAAAATATGGCTATGGCATATGGTGGTTAATAAACTAGCAGTAAACAGATAATAAAGGAGGCAGATATAGAGATTCAGGTCATACTCTCCTATTACCCATTACTCAGTGTGGAATCAGTAACTATGTTGTGTTGGATTTAAAGGCCACAGCTACTCCACCTCCCAAACTCTCCTGCCTTTCTCTGTGGGAATCTCACCCTTGTGTTGACAGAGCAACCTAATGTTATGTAGCACTGCCTTCAGAGCAGGCTCACAGCACAGATGTGTTTGTGCCCTAATTTTATGTGGGGGGGGCTGTTATGCTTATTAATACTCAATGTATTGTTCTTATCCCATACCTAATGGATTTTTTTTTAAAGTGTACAATGTGGAAGCATGGACGTCATTTTGCAGTTGCGACCTCTGGTTTGCCCGCTATGGCCCTTGGCACTGTCCTTGCGACCCCTCAGCTGAGGCTGCAGATGGCAGCACGAGGAGCAGAGGAAGCAGGACATTTTTGTCTAAAAATAAAAGCAAATTTTGGATTTCCAGGAAACTTGCAACTGTTTCCATCTGTCCCATTAGCTAAGGGCTTGCTTAAAGTGTTCCCTACCATCATACCCTTCAAGGCCTCTCACTCCCAAAACTCCACCAGGCAGGAACATACTTTATCTGTAGGCTCTGGGATAACTGGGCAGCACTGACAAGAGATAACGGGGATAATGTTAGTACAGTAGTCTGTACCTGTTTTCGTGTGCTGCTGGAGCCCATGGCCCATTGGGAATGTATGAAGTGCCCATGGACATCATTTAGGTGTAGCCAGTGGTTGCAACTGTGATCCCTGCCTTGCCCCTTCCAATTCCTGGCACTGCGTTTGTGACCCCTGGCCTCAGAAGTGGTAGAATAATTGCCAAGAACATAGGGGAGACTCCACACTCCTTATTTTCTGTCCATTTTTCACTATTAGTGTAATAAAAAATGAAGCACAATTAGCTGGAATGGGACCTTTGGTGCCAGCTAAGGTAAGTAAACATGATTTTAAATGTATGTTGTGTGCGTGCTTGTGGGGGAGACTGTGTTTATGTGAGAGCGAGCATGCGTATGTGTGAGCGACGGTAAATGTATGTGTAAGCAAGTGTGTATGAGTGAGAGTCAGTGGCAGTGTAAGTGTGGGATTGAGTGTCCATAAGAGTGAGTCATAAGGAGTGAAAATGAATGACTGCAAGTGAGTGAGTATGACTAAGAATGAGTGTAAAGGAGTGTTAGAGAATGGGAGTAAGAATGAGTGTGAGTGAGAATGAATGGCTGACTGTGAATGAGAATGTGGTGTCATGCTTGCAAGTCTGTCGCTGTACGTAGCATACTGAAGGTAATGCTTGTCTTATAGAGACACCTTTGGTAAAACACTGGCGCTGGCATACTTGAGGCATTTCTTAGCATGACAGTATTCTGTGACAAAATACTGGCACACTAGAAGTAGTTCTTGACACAATGGACACACATGTTAAATTACTGGTAATGGAATACGAGAGGCAAGTCTTGGCATATGGGACGCCATTGGAAAAATGCTGGTACAAACACATTGGAGGTATATATTGGCATAAAGGAGGCAACGAGACATGCGGGAGGAGAGCAACCATGACAAAATGCTGGCACTGACCTACAGAGGTAATTAGTGACATAAGGGTCACTTGTGGCATATGGATGGCATAAATGGAAAAAGCTTCAAATGACGCTGAGGGCTTGATTGGCAGCCAGGGAGGCTGGTGAATACACAGAGGATGGGAATGAAATTGTGCATGACATGGAGGAACAAAGTCTGCATGGGTATTTTTTTGGGATAACCAGGATCTGCCTGGGGGGAAGGTTCCCTCCACGGCAGAGAGCAGTGTTTCCTCTAAAGGCCTAACCACAACAGAGTTGAAGTACAGGCGGGAAGACAGGAAGCTCCAGTTAGAGCTGGCTAAACTCAATGGAGATGTGGAGAAACAAAAATTGTAGATAGAGAAAGTGAAGCTGGCCTTGGAAAAGGACAGGTTGGCTTTGGAGGAGAGAAAAATGCTTTTGGCTGAAGAGCTGAGCTTGAAGGAGCTGGATTTGAGGGCCAAGTCCAGCACAGAATGATGGCAGCAGTTCTTCAGTGAACTCAGAGGGAAAGGTATACATACCCAAGGATGTAGTGTCTGATTTTAAACTGGGAGAGGACGTAGATCATTGGGTCCAGGCCTATGAAGTTGCTTTACAAATGTACAGGGTCCCTGAGAGAGATTGGGGGCAGGTTTCTGGAAGCATTTCACATGGGAGGGGAGGAGCAGCTTGCTAGCCCTAGAGGAAGGGGATAAGACAAGGTACCCTCCCATGAAGGGAGCCCTGATCAAGAGATATGGCCTTAACCCAGAGATTTACAGGTAGACGTTTAGGGACAGTCCTAAGCTTGGTTCTCAGACATGGGTTGAGTGTGTTGATTCCTTCTGCAGAGCACTGGATGGTTAGGTGAAGGGCATTGAGGTAACAGATTATCAAGGGCTGTACAGTTTGATTGCATGGGAGCACTTGTCTAGTGTTTGTTTTACAGAGCTGCACCAGCACTTGATTGACCGTAAACTTACTGACCACAGGAAGCTTGCTCAGGAGGCGGACCGCTGGCTCAGTACCAGGGTCCACTAGAGGTTGTATGTGGGAAACTCAGCAAAGGGTTGGCAGGGTCCCCAACAGAAGAAGGGGGGGACAAAAATTATAAGAGTAAGGAGTTCTCTAAAGGGCCCCAAACTAGTTCCCATGGATAAGGATTCCCAATCCCCTGTTGAGAAAAAGAGTTGGTTCCCGGCAGGGAAGCCTGCAGGGAAGTGACCCCTGAAGGGCTTTGCATGTAATCAGGAAGGACACTTCAAGGGAGAGCCCAAGTGTCCCAAGTGGGCACTGCCCTCCACCAGTGGGAAGTCACTGGGGATGGTGAGTGTAGCGCTTGGGGAGGAGTTGGTCCCAGTTAGTGGTGGGAAGCCAGCTGAGATGACCCCAGCCTCCCTGGGTGAGAGTGAGATGGTCCAGAGAAACCTCATGCTTGATAATACTAAGAAGTACAGGCTGTGGGTGGCCATCAATGGGAGGAGGGTGGAGGCTCTGAGAGACACAGGAGTCAGTATGACAACTGTACGGTGTCATCTGGTGTCTGAAGAGCAGGTAATCCCTAATGTGGTCCAACAAGTAGTTGCTGTAGACAACAGTGAGCGCCAATGTTTGGAGGCTCAGATTTCCTTTGAGTGGGGGGTTTCTGAGGTTTCTTGAGGGTAGCTGTGAGTCCATCCATGCCTGTTGATTGTCTGCTGGGCAATGACCTGGAGCATACCGCCTAGAAGGAGGTGGCTCTCAGGTCGCACTTGGAGATGTTGGGATTGTCAGAAGGGGTGTGCCTGACCACACGGTCCATGGCAGCCAGAGAGGGTGGTCGGAAGGACCTGGAGCTTGAAACAGTGGCCCAGGTGCCTGTCAAGAAGAGAATGGGCAAGTGTCGCGGGAAACCCACTCCTGAAATATCCTTGGTCCAGGAGGAGGCTGAACCTGAGGTGGCACCCTGGAACCTACAGGGGAAGATGTGGCTAAACTGGGGGACCTGCCTGAGCTGACCCATTTGCAGCAGGAAGAAGGCCCCACCAGGTAATAATTCTGCACAGCGCAGAAAGAGTGCCTCACTCTTGTGGGTCTTTGGAAGCAGGCTGAGGACCAGGCACCTGGTAACTCCTCAGGATCTCACCTGATCTATTGGGAGAATGATCTCCTGTACAGCTACCCTAATATTGCTGAGCCTAGGCTTGTCACCCACTTTTATTGGCCCCAAATTAGGAAGGCCTCAGATGCATTCTGTAGGTCCTGTCCTTTCTGTCAGGTGAGTGACAAATCTGGGGGGAGATGCAAGGCTCCCCTCCAACTGTTTCCTGTCGTGAGTACCCCTTTTGAGTGGGTGGGCATTGACATTGTGGGACCTCTGGATCCCAACACAGCCATGGGCAACAGGTTCATCCCGGTCTTGTTGAACCATGCCACCCGGTACCCGGAAGCTATCCCTCTGAGGACGGTGACTGTGCACACCGTGGTCAGGGCACTGATGGGGATCTTTACCCGTGTGGGTTTCCCCAAGGAAGTGGTATCTGACTGGGGTACCAACTTCATATCTTTGTACATGACGGCCATGTGGAAGCCGTGTGGTGTTACCTACAAGTTCACCACCCATTAGCACCCCAGATCAATGGGTTGGTCGAAAGGTTCAACCATACCCTGAAGGGCATGATTATGGGTCTCTCAGAACTCATAAGGCATAAGTGGGACGTCCTCTTACCATGCCTTCTGTTCGTCTACAGGGAAGTACCACAACAGGGGGTTGGCTACAGCCCTTTTGAACTTCTTTATGGGCACCTTGTGAGAGGACCTCTCAGTTTGGTAAAGGAGAGCTGGGAGCAAGTTCCTAGGAAGCTACTCCAGGAAGTATTTAGTTACATGCTGGCCTTCCGGAACCAGACTGTACTCTTCCAGAAACTTGCCCAGGAGAATCTGGAAGCTAGCCAGGAGGGTATGAAACAGTGGTATGACCAGAATACCACCCTGGTTACTTTTCAGCCTGGCCAGAAAGTGTGGATGATGGCACCAATAGAGTCCCATGCTCTGCAAGACTGCTGGTCTGGGCCATTTGAGGTGAAGGAGCGTAAGAGTGATGTCACCTACCTGGTGGACATGCAGACTCCTAGGAACCCCTTGAGGGTCCTACACGTGAACCGCCTCAAACCACATTTTGAGAGGTCTGAATTGACCATGCTCTTGATCACGGATGATGGGATGGAAGAGAAGAGTGAACCTCTCCCCGACCTCCTAGCCTCCAAAGAGCAGGATATCTCAGTATAGGGTATGATCCTCTCCCCTACTCTGACCCTAGAACAGCAGAGAGACTGTCGCCAGTTGCTGGGACAGTTTGCCTCTCTGTTCTCAATCATCCCTGGAGTCATCCAATGGTGCACCCACAATATTGACACTTGCCTGCCTGTTAAGCACAAGTCTTTCAGGTTGTCTGATAGAGTATGAATCAGCATCAAGGAAGAGGTCTCTAAGATGCTGGAGTTAGGGGTGATTGAGCCCTCTAACACTCCTTGGTCCAGCCCATTGGTTTTGGTCCCCAAGGCTGTCCGACTATGTGTCACACCTGGACTTTGGTTCAGGGCCGGACTGGCTACCGGGCGTTTTGGTGTGCTGCCGAGCTGGGGGCTGATTTCACTGCGGTGGGGGCTGATTTCGTTGATGGGGACCTGTGTGAGCTTCGAAATAAACAAAGCAAAACGAATGTTTTTAAGCACACGCAGGTCCCCATCAACTAAATCAGCCCCCAGCTTGGCAGCACACCAAAACACCCGGTAGCCAGTCCGTCCCTGCTTTGGTACTGTGTTGACTACCATTAGCTTAATGTCGTCACCAAGACTGACACACATCCCATCCCACAAGCTGATGAGCTCACTGATCGGCTTGGAGCTGCCATGTTTCTCAGCACATTTGACCTAACGTCTGGGTACTGGCAGATTGCCTTGACAGAGAGGGAACAAGAGAGGTCAACGATCTCAACACCAGAAAAGCACTTCCAGTTTCGGGTCATGCCTTTTGGGTTGAAGAACGTCCTTGCCACATTCCAGAGGTTGGTCAACCAGGTCCTGGCTGGGTTGGAGAACTTCAGTGCCGCCTACCTGGACCACATTACAGTCTCCATCTCGAGTTGGGAAGAACATTTGTACCATCTTCAGGTGTTGAAGGACCTGCAGAGCTGAGGCCTCACCATCAAGGAGATTAAGTGCCAGATAGGGCAGGGGTCTGTGGTGCACATGGACACCAGGTAGAAAGCGGCAGGGTGCAGCCCCCCACCTAAAGGTTTATACCATTCTAGCTTGGGCAACCCCAAGACCAAGACTGAGGTGAGAGCCTTTTTAGATCTCACTGGATAGTACAGGAGAGTCGTCAAAGGGTATGGCACCATTGCTTCCCCCTTGACAGAACTGACTTCCAAAAAGCAGCCCCATCAGGTGATCTGGACAGAGGCGTGCCAAACTGCTTTTGACACCATGAAGGAGGCCACATGCATGGAGCCCATGCGCCTGACTCCTGACTTCTCCAAGGAATTCGTGGTGCGGACTGTTGCCTCAGAGCATGGTGTGGAAGCTGTGCGTTCACAGCTAAATGAAGAGTGCCTAGATCAACCTGTAGCCTTCATTAGTAGGAGGTTACTTCCCAGGGTACAAAGGTGGAGCGCAATAGAAAGGGAAGTATTTCATGTGGTCAGGGCCCCACAGATGGTTAATGCAGATGAGGGGTGAGAACCCTAAACAGTTGAGGTGGTCCATCTCCCTACAGGGAATGGACTTTATGGTGGGAAACCGCTCTCGAACAGAACACGTCAACACTGATGGTCTTTCCAGATTCTTCCACCTTGGCGATGAGAACTCCCAAGAGGTTGGGTAGATCTCCCCACTTTCAGCTGGGGTGGGACACGTATTAGCCCTCGCATCTATCGAGCCATGCAGATAGGCCTTAATCCTGCCTTTGTTCATATTCTGGGAAGTACACCCGCATAGGTACCCCTCCATGAACCCTTAAAAAAAAAACAACACAGTACCTTATAAAGGGTAGAGTCCAAACCCTTAACCAACACTGAAAAGTCCTCCAGTTGCACATGTTGGGTTTCGTGAGGAAAACACACTCACACTATTCGTCACCTGGCAGGCTGATCCCAGTAGGCCGGCAAATCGTCACCAAAAACTGTTGTAAATAAAGATATTCCGCTCTCAGGATGTCTTCAAGTGTTTCTTTAATCAGCCTGCCACTACATGACCTTCCCCTGCCAGCCTTAACACAAACTCACCAGCATTCAAACTATAACATTCCAAAGGAACCTAGGTTCCAAGGTTCCATTACATTCAACATGAATATGACAGTTTCCCCTGTCTAATTGCCTCTGACCTCCTGTTTTTGACAGTGTGCTGGAATTAATTTTTACTGACTATAGGTCACTTTACGACTGCTGACCAGTTCTAAAGTGCAAGTACTCCCTGTCTATAATGTAATGGTATTTGGTTTCTCCATGATTGGACAACTTGATTTAATAGTAAGTCCCTAGTACAGTGCACCAGGTGTGCCAAGGACCTGTAAATCAAATGCTATTTGTGGGCCTGCACCACTGATTGTGACACCCACATGAGTAGCCCTGTAAACATGTGTCAGACCTCACACTGCAGTCTCTGTGTGTGCAGTTTTAAAATGCCATTTCGACCTGGCAAGTGCACCCCCTTGCCAGGCCCAAACCTTCCCATTTATTACATGTAAGACACCCCTAAGGCAGTAGCGGCTCCTGGTGGGAGTGCTACCGGGCGGTGACGTGGGGTGGGGGAGGGACAGGGTGGGGGTAGTAAACACCGGAATACGGATGAATGCAGGTAAGTAGACAATTAAATCAATAAAACGAATTTTGTTGCGCGCGCTGCATTGCATTTGGCGGTGCCGCGCGCGCAACGAAATTCGTTTTATTGATTTAATTGTCTACTTACCTGCATTCATCCGTATTCCAGTGTTTACTACCCCCCACCCTGCCCCTCCCCCGCCCCACGCTCACCGCCCGGTAGCACTCCCACCAGGAGCCGCTACTGCCCTAAGGTTGACCCTAGGTGGCCCCAAGGTCAGGGCGCAGTGTATTTAAAAGGTAGGACATGTGCTTTTGTGTTTTACAAGTCCTGCTAGTGAAATACTGCTAAGTTTGTTTTTCACTACAGCAAGGCCTATCTCTCCCATAGGTTACAATTGGAGCTGCCTTGTAACCTCTTACAGGTGTATCTTCCAATTGGGAGCAGATAGAAAATTGGAGTTTAGGGTCTGTGGACTCACAATTTTAAAACACATCTTTTAGTGAAGTTGGTTTTTAAATTGCAGCTCTGAAAACGCCACTTTTAGAAAGTGAGCATTTTCTCACTTTAACCATTTTGTGCCTCTGCCTGTCTCTGAATCCACGTCTGGGTCAGGGTGACAGTGGGCTCTTGTGCATTCACTCTAGACAGTCACACAAAGGGAGCTGAGGTGTGCCCTGCATATCCTGATGGCCATCACCAGGCTGAGGGGCCTTCCTGAGCTAGAGTGGTGGGAGGAGTTGACACTGACACCTAAATAGGGCTGTGCGTGTCCCCACACAAAGAAGTCTTCACCCCCCGTAGTGTGTCTGGAGCCAGGGCAAGGAAGGGCAGGGTCTTGTGCACTACAAAGACCTTTCTTTGAAGTGTGCCTACTTCAAAGGCTAAAATTGGTATAAGTACTGGACCTCTGACACCATATACTCACAACACTTCTGGTCAGAGAACATTCTGACAGGAAGAAGAGATGTGTTGCTATGAGAAGGGACTGGCACTTTGCTGTTTGCTTTGCTCTGTTGGCCTGCTGCTTGCTGCTTCTGTCCTGGAAGTGAAAGGACTTGACTTTGCTTGCTACATCCTACTTCCAAGATTCTCCAAGGCCTTGAGTTGAGCTTGCCTCCTGTTAAGAAGTCTCAGGGCCATCAAAGACTTCACCCACCAGCACCTGGACTTCTCTGCTGAAAGCCTTATCCTGCCACGTGGTGCCAAATCCAGTTACTGGGCCCCCCTTGGAAGTGAGTTCTGGTGCAGAAATCAACGCATCGACTCCCAGCGTCATTTCGGAATAGGTGCATCATCTCAGAACTCGATGCACTGCTGCTGCCTGCACTGGAGTGTGGTCCCTGCTAGACGCAATGACCACGTCTTACAACGCAGGCCCTAACGTTTCGCCGCAGAGCCTCTGAAGAACCACCACTGCGTGAGTTTCGAGCATCGCATCACTGAAGTCCCTGATGCACCGGTCTGACTTCGACGCTTCAACACTGTGGAATCGACGCAGCGCGACTTGCCTTTCGACGCATCATCTCTGGGTGCCGATTTCATCAACAACACAGCAAGGCAGTAAGGAACAATGGTAACGTGCCCACAAATGACGCATCACCTCCCCAGCGCCATGCATCGTCCTGGAAATGGACGACTCAATGACTCTGCACCACCTTAAGGAACCGACGCATCCCTTGCTACAAGCGGCGCATCACTTCTTCTGCAAAACGCACTGTCCCCGAATGTCACCATGCCAACGACCTGCTTAGCAGTAAGGAACCGACACATCACCTGCTTTTCAACGCCTCAGCTCCCCTGCGCCATGCATCATCCTTGATTTTTAATGCATCAAAAGTACTTTACCCTGGTCAAATACAACCATTTATTTCTAAGAATTATAACTTTATTTAACCTTTGAAAATTGATATCTTGAGTTGTGTATGTTGGATTTTTGTTGTTTTGGTCTTGTTTTAATCAGATAAATATTGCCTATTGTTCTAAACAAGTGTGGAGTCATTTTTGGTGTTTTCACTGTGTTACTGTGTGTGTGTGTACAAATACACATTTCCTCTGGGGATAAGTCTGACTGCTCTGTGCCAAGTTACCAAGGGGGTGAGCAGGGGTTATTCCTAGTGTGTAACTTCCTTACCCTGACTAGAGTGAGGGTCCATACTTGGACAGGCTGCAACCACTGCTAACTAGTGACCCCATTTGTAATAGTGGACAACACCAGAAAGTGTTTAATGTCCTCATGCCAGGTCCCCTCGTGGCAGTTCTGCTGTTCAGCTTGCCAGCAGTCCGCTACCCTCTGCTGCCTGTCTACCTGCTGCCCCTGGTTTGTGCCTCCTCTGCTCGTTTCTTCCTCTATTTTGCCTTTTCTGTTCATTTTCTGCCCTCTGTGTTGCATTTTCTGCTTGTTTTTCTGCCCTCTGTTTTGTCTTTTTCTGCTCCTTTTCTGCCCTCTGTTTTGCCTTTTCTTGCTAGTTTTTCTGCCCTCCGTTTTCCCTTTTTTGCTCGTTCTTCTGCCTTTTGTTTGCCTTCTTCTGCTCTGTTTTGCCTTTTCTGCTCATCTTTCTGCCCTCGTTTTGCCTTTTCTGCTAGTTTTTCTGCCCTCTGTTTTGCCCCCCTTCTGCACTGTTTTGCCTTTTCTACTCGTTTTAATGCCCTCTGTTTTGCCTTTTTCTGCTCGCTTTTCTACCCTTTGTTTTGCCCTGTCTGCTCTGTTTTGCCTTTTCTGCTAATTTTTTTGCCCTCTGTTTTGCCCCCTTCTGCTCTGTTTTGCCTTTTGTGTTTGTTTTTATGCCCTCTGGTTTTGCCTTTTCTGCTTATTTTTCTGCCCTTTGTTTTGCCCTCTTCTGCTCTGTTTTGCCTTTCTGCTTGTTTTTCTTCCCTGTTTTGCCTTTTCTGCTAATTGTCTGCTCTCTCTTTTGCCTTTCTGCTCGTTTGTCTGCTCTCTGCTTTGCCCTTTCTGCTCTTTCTTTCCCCACCATTTTTCCTTTTTGCTCCTTTTTCTGCCTTCTATTTGTCCTCTTCTGCTCTGTTTTGCCTTTCTGCCCTGCAACAGTTCTCCTGTCCAGCTTGCCCACAGTCCTCTACCCTCTGCTGCCTGTCTTCCTGCTGCCCTCTGTTTGTGCCTCCTCTGCTTGTTTCTTGCTTTGTTTTGCCTTTTCTGCTCGTTTTTCTGCCCTTGGTTTAGTTATTTCTGGTTGTTTTTCTGCTCTCTGTTTTGCCTTTTCTGGTTGTTTTTCTGCCCTCCATTTTGCCTTTTCGCTCATTGTACTGCCCTTGGTTTTGCCCTCTTCTGCTCTGTTTTGTCTTTTCTGCACTCTATTTTGCCTTTTCTGCTTGTTTTTTTGTGCCCTCTGTTTTGCCCTCTTCTGCTGTTTTGCCTTTTTTGCTCATTTTTCTGCCCTCTGTTTTACCTTTTCTGCTTGTTTTTCTGCCCTTTGTTTTGTCTTTTCTTCTTGCTTGTTTTTCTGCCCACTGTTTTGCCTTTTCTGCTTGTTTCTTCCCTCCACCGTTTCCTCAAGACCTAGCTTTTCAACAGAGACCTTGCACCCCGGCACCCAGATACCCTCAGGGGTGAGAGTGCCACGGTCTACAAATGCTGATTGATTGATATCCCACCATTAGAAGTAAGCCAGGGCGAAAGTTTGATTAAGCAGGAGTAATCGGAGTAATTTTGGTACTTTAGAATTATTCTTGTGATGCACAATTACTTAAATTATGTATGCTCACGTAATTTCGAGTAAATTGGGGCAAAAATGCCTACTGTAAGAGCAAGGAACAGTTTATGTTCTGTTGCATCTTGCGCAATTTTCATAGCGCAAAATGCATCCAATTATCCATTTTGCACGCAAGGGTTCATTTTGTGCTAAGAAAATAGCGCTAAATGCAGGTTTATGCTCCTCACATAATTCTGCATAATCTCATGTAATTTTGAGTAATTTTGCATAATTCCTCAACAACAAATCACACAAATTTCATCCATCTCTGCACAGGAGGTGCTAATGATGACCAGTCTGAAAGTGGTTGTGCTGGGCAAGACAAAATGATTGGTGGGAGAGATGCATTTTCAAACTATTGAAGTTTTTTCTTAAATAGGTCTTCAGTAGAAGGGGTTTCATATGGAAAAACATTGATAGTGCACGGATCTTGTCTGAAAGCATTAGTATTGGGTCACCCTGCTTGATAGCAGGCTTTGGGAGGTACCAGGTTGGATAATGTTGGATAGTGACTGTCAGCTCCATGCAGAGGTTTGTATGTGATGCATAGGTTTTTAAACTCAACTATCTGCTTAATTTGCAGCCAGTGAAGGGATTTCAGTACTGAGATGGTGCAGTCAGACAGATTCAGCCCAAGGATTGGGTGGACTACATAATTCTGTGATCATTGCAGCTTGTTGATTTCTTTAGATGATAGTCTATCACAAATTCCTTCGCAATGGTTGGTTCTGGAGATGATGACTGTGAGGATCTGATAGCACAACTGTGAAAATAACAGGCTCACGCAATGTTGACATATGAGGAATTAGCCACTTGAGGAATTGGCCACTTTGTTGATTTGTGAAATTTAGCAGTCTTTCATCAAATGTGACCATCTGATTATAAATTAGCTTTAGCAAATGGGGGTAGCTGAATAGGACAGATATGGGCTTATTAGGGCCTTAGCGGGGTTCTCTTGCTGATGCTTTCAGGAATCATTAGTTGATATGTGTAAGAAACTGGGTTATTGGCTAAGGGGGGTGGAAGCTCCACCCAGGTAACAGCCACAATTTTTGAACGACAAAAATTCAAACAGTAAAACCAGAGATATTGAATTTTAAAGTTTTAGGTAAAATTGACTCTATTTATTTAAATTGGTTTGAGATTTTTCTTGTATTGTGTTTTCACTTTATTACTGTTTGTGAGCTGCATAAATACTTGACACAGTGTCTTTAAGTTAAGCCTGTCTGTTTTTGTGCCAAGTTACCACAGGGTTAAGCACAGGTTAATCTAGTGACTGTTGTTGCCTGGGTGGGGCTTCCACCTCCCTCAACCAATACACCAATTTCTTACAGAATGTTTTTCTACACAGTTAGGGGTCATTAAGAGTATGGCGGTCCCAAGAATGTCATACCAGCGGTGGCGGTGCCAATGCCAGCACCGCCATGCTTATTCTGACCTGCCTGTCCGTCAAATTTTAAGGTAGGTGGAAAGGCAAGGAAGGGACCCCCTAACAGGACCCCAGGGCAAATTTGCCCATCAGGGATATTCATGAGAGTGCATGTTGTGCTCTCCTCTGCTTGCACTGTTGTGTGTGCACTGTGTGCTATGCACCGCATGGTTCATGGTACACAGTGCACCAACGTGCAAGCTGCACAGCCACGGCTGCAGCATAGGCTTCAGGCTCTTTCTATGAGCCGAAGCATGCCACAGTCGTGGCACCGCTGACACAACACCACCAGCCTGGGGATGTAGGACTAAACAACTACCACTTAAACAACGAATGCCTAAACCACGAAGGCTAAACCCCTACCAAAGCCAAATTACTACGTTCTTTACAACGACTTACTAAACCACGAAAAATAATCAATTTCCATATTACCCGAATCTACCACTACGTTCTCTTAAACGCATGTTTGAAACACGGAAAAAAAATGTAATTAAATTAAACAAGACTTTTTAATAAAACAATTTTAAGTAAATAATCTTTAGATTATCAATCAAATAATCGTTTATTATAAATACGGACGAACTTACAAAAAAACACTAATGAACACTAAAAAACAATAAAATATAAATCCATCATCTGTTTTTTCAATTTTGACTAGAATGCTAACTAAATAAAATAAAAATAACACAAAATGCACTAATTAAAACTATAGTAAAAAAAGCAAGTTCTCACAGAAAATATATATTTTTTTTAAACGGATTGCAGAACATATTTTCATTTGTAAAAAGAATTGACTTAATTAAAACATATAAAAAACGGTCAGCCACCATTTTTTAACCATTTCAACTGTGACAACCAGTCGCATCGAGCACAGATCAAGATCGCATCAGTACATCCCGTTCCTAATTGCAATTATTTTAATATAATTACACTTGCATTTAAGATGAATTATTTAATTATTGACACTTACCTCTGGTTTATTAAGTCGTGGTTCATGTACAGTAGTGGTTAAGGTGGTCGTTGTTCGTGTACAGTAGTGGTTAATGAGGTCGTGGTTCAGGTAAAGGTCGTTGTTGAGGATTCGTTGTTTAGTACACTCGTTGTTATGGATTTGTTGTTAAGGCCGTTTCCCCCAGCCTGGTGGTGTTCTCAGAATACGGCGGTCAGGAAGCCGCCGGCTTGGTGGCGTTCTCCCAACCACCACAAAGGCAGTCCGGCAGTCTGACCGCCAAACTCATAATCGGCCGCTTAGTATAATCCACCCTAAGATGGCATTCATTTTATTCAAAATGGGAGGATGAAATGCTGAAATGGCCATAGCAGATATTCATGTCAGACCTGTAGCTCCCCTGAGAGCTTCTAAAATGTGAAAATCGCGCATGGATTCGACTCTATTAGACCTCATTTTGACAGTCCCAATATACCTGTAACATCACTTCCTCTGGTGTCATTTATTGTAACATCGTCATTTATTGTGACATCATTGCACATTGTATAAACCCTGTTACCCTATCCCCTTGTTTATGTTTTTTTAAAACTGTACCCTAAGGATATTCAGTTATGCCCTGCCAATAACTGGGTTTTTCTGATGACTGACAGTTTGCTAGGTAAGAAGGACAGCATTAAAAAACCAAAGAATGGGTAAGGCAGAAGTTTAAAAAAAGTGTTGTGTACCTTTAGTAAACCTGTAGCTGTCCATGTGAAACTTCATGCCGAGGTTATTTGAGGTGCCCGTAAATCCAATGTCTTTTTTCCAGTTTTGTAAGAAAATGCACCATGTGGTCACATCCTTTCCAAAAGAGTGTTGGGGAAGGCTGCCACATAACCATCAACATGGTGAGTCAGGCTCACCTGGAAGACAATAAACGATTGCATTATTTTAAGTTTTTTTTATTTTTGTCCTCATTCACCTCAGGCCCATACCCCGTGTTTCCCAACTTTGCCAGCGGTTACAGACTCGCCCAAGGAAATACTTTATTTCTATAATCATACACGTGCATCTTACCGGTAGAACAAGACCAGAGACAAGCATAGGTGTAATCGTTGGACTTATAATTTCAGTTTCAACGATTCGATGCCCAATGGTTTCCTGCTTGGTTTGTTTTCACCCAGCTCATTAGACGGTTCAACATCTTTTGCTTCTTGTCCGAAGACACAAAAGAGTCTAATGAAACATATATCATCGATTCAAGCCATTCTACACTAGATGGGGCTATTACTGAATTCCATGTCCTACAGATCTCTCTACGTGCCAACAAAATCATATAGAACAACAAACTACTCTTGTCTTTGCTTAAGAGTGTGGTGTTTTCCATGACACCAAAATTAATGAGGCAAAGACTTACCTTTACATTATCTCTCAAAATATTCCTCATTACCGTACCAACATTTTCCCAAAATCGCTGTATCTTCGGACATTCCATAAACATGTGCAGTTCGTTTGCTTCCTGCAGAATACATTTCAGGCATTTTGTTTTACCCCCTCTTCCCATCTTTGAGATTCTATAAGGTGTCCAATATGCTCTGTGAAGGGAAAGGAGATGGTTTCTCTTTAAAAAAGCGGGCTTCACCATATTAAATAAAATGTGCATTGATACTTGCCATACGCTGTTTAGCTGTGTCCTTGGCAAGTCTTCGCCCCATAACTCTTCTGGCAGTTGAAAGTCCCCATCTGCTTTTCTCCACCGATGGCCAATACCGTACAGAAACCTCCTTCTTTCTTGGCGTCTGCTATTCCAACAGTTGTTCCAGCTTATTAGAGCATCTAACCGAATTGTTTGTATTGTGAAGCCTGCTAATTATTTGTAAGATCTTAAACCTCTATACCCTCCAATCTTTTATCTCTTCAAATTCCTTCCATGTAAGGGGAACCTCTTTATGCACAAGTTGACCCCAACACTGTATACCTGAACTCTGCATAGGAAGGGCCAAGATGTCTGCCCCATTCCGGTGTGCACGGGGAGTCCCATATCAGTGGCACACCACTTTAGTATGCTAATTTTGCGATCTTTCTGAGTTGTGCCCAGAGCACAGCCATTGATTCTAACACCATTAGCCGTACCTTCTTGTCATACTTAATGTCACCAATTTTATACAAGAAACGGGTACCCCCACTGACATTTTTTAGCATAGCAATCAAAAGCATGCCTATCTCAGAGCCATCTGGCTCGTTAAGAAGCATCTTACAATTTTTTTGCTGAAAAGCCCAGGCATAGAATTTTATGTCTGATAATGACAAGCCCCACCCCCCCCGCCCCCCCCCTCCCCCCAGCTCCCGGACCCTATGGAGCTTTTTCCAAGAAATGCTTGCTCTCCTCTCAGCCCATATAAAGCTGCCTATGCTGCCTAGTAGTTTCTCTAACCACTCTTTCTTAAACTGTAGCAGGATGGCATTAAAAAGGAAAGTGAGTTTCGGTAGGATGACCATTTTCACCGAATTGACGCTACCAAAAATAGTCAACAGGAGGTGAGCCCAACTCTTCATCCGTTTTTTGACCTCCACTGCGGCTTTAGTGAAGTTTACCTCAGGCATCTTGTTAGGGTCCTGTGTAATTCTCAGACCTAAATACTTCGGGGCAGATTTACAAGCCCCTTGCGCCACTTTTGCGGCACTTTTCCCATGTTAAAAGTGACGCAAAAGTGGCGCAAGGGGTTTGTAAATCTGCCCCTTCATCTCTTTTCTACTCCGGATATTACCCGTTAACATATTCTGGGCCAATATCTCAGTTTTTTAAGAGTTCACAGAGTAACCTGACACTTTCGCAAACTCTGCAGTCAGCTGCTCGATATTAGGTAAGGCGGCCTGTAGGTCAGAAGTATAAACCATAAGCTCGTCTGCATATATAGAGAGACTTTTTTAGTCCACTGATTACAAGTGAAAGGCACAATTACAGGCTCCTGCCTTATCCTGTATGCCAAGGGCTCAATATACAAATTAAAAAGGAGGTGAGAGAGTGGACACCCCTGTCTTGTACTTCTAGTTATTTGGAAAAGTGAAGTTAAACTCCCATTTACGAGTATTCTGACACTGGGAGCTTGATATAGCAGATGTACAGCTCTGCAAAAATTCTCCCCCAAATTACACAGTTATAGCAATATTTGCAGGTATATCCAATTTACCTTATCAAAGGCTTTGGAAGCGTTAAGTGTTAATACTGCTAATGGGACCTTGACTGTAGTGGCCATATCTATTGCACCAATAAGGGTATATGTTAGTTCATGAAGGAATCTACCCTTTAAGTATCCCTTTAGATCCTCATGCATCAGAGTCCCTATTACCTGATTTAACCACCAAGCTAACACCTTGGCAAAGATTTTATAATCGCTTTTTAAGAGCGATATAGGTTTATATGATTCACAATATGTGCCAGGTTTTCCCCTGGTTTAAGAGTCAAGGAAACCTTAGCTTCATTCCATGTCGGTGGTAGTGTTTTACCTTCTTCAAGTATCCCTCCAATTAAGTTTGTCAATATTGGAGAATCTATATCCTCCAATAGATTACATATCTCCACTGGAAGCCCATCTGGGCCTGCTGCTTTCCCTTTTTTACTAGCCTTTATAGCTGATCTAATTTCTGTTTGCATTATACCGCTATTTAACTCCCCCATTTCATCTTCACTAAGTCTAAGCGATTGCACAAAACCGATCCATTCTTTAACCAGCTCTTCAGATGTTGTCACATTCTCTTTATATAAATCCCTAAAAAGACTAAGAAAAGCCTTTTTGATGCCCTCCTTACTACTCACTGGACACTTTCTCTTTAATTTCCCTGATTGTATTTCGGGCCTGATCAGTTTCAATTTTCCAAGCCAAACGCTTCACACAATTTTCCCCGTTCTCAAAGTGGGCCACCTTACTGGCTTCCCGCTTTTTCTTTACTCTAGCCTCCAAAACTAAATTCAGCTTTTCTCTCAGTTCTAAACATCATCTCTCTAGAGCTAGATTCTCATTACTTTGTGTGGGTTGTGCCAAGCGTTGTTCTTCTAGTTCTGCTAGTTCAGCCTCCAGTACTCTAGACAACCTCTTTATGTTGTCTATTTTTGAAGAATGATATATTAGATATCCTTCCTCTTAAGAAGGCTTTGAAAGAATCCAATGCCATATGATTGGGAGCAATACCTATACTGAATCTAAAAAACTCTTCAGCCTCTGCACAGATCCCCTTTCCACTTCTTGGTCCAACAAGAGTGTACGATTGAGGGTCCATCTCATCACCCTGGAGTTGCCACGAGGTTTACATTCTAATAGTATGGCAAGGTGATCTGAGAGGTGCGCTGGCATATGCTTCCCTATCTGTATCTGATCTTTTATATTCTGATCTATTAGGAAAAAGTCTATCCTTGAGTGATGACCATACTTCTTATTATGAAAAGTATAGCCAAAACTAGTTCCATCCCTTTCTCTCCATACTGGGCCATCATATTTTTTATGTAGGTCTGCATTTTGGGAGCAATTATGGATTTGCTCACCGGTTGACCTATCTAACTTGTCAATTATAGTATTAAAATCGCTGGCCATTATAATGGGAAAAGAGGAATCCAAAAGATTAAAAAATATATTTTTCAAAGGTTCAACCTCATCTATATTCAGCCCATAGTACCCAACTAGTGTGTAATATTTTGATCATCAATTTGCAAGCTTGTGACTATCCATCTGCCCAGTTTATCTGTAATAGTGTCTTTGATTGATATATTCCCTACACTCTTCATTAGGACTGCCGCTCGCTTAGTATAAAGATTCTGGTCTGTGCAGACCATTTGCTTACACCATTGTTGTGTCTTAAAGATGCCCTCACATTCTTGCTTACTCAAATGGGTCTCTTGTAAAATGATAATCTGTGCCTGAAGCTCCCTTAGATAGTGTAATATTTTATCTCTCCTTGTTTTGGAACGTAACCCATTTATGTTCCAACTGAGAATTTGGTGGGACTTTTTCCTAGCTCTATCACCTTGATCCTGAACCTGGCCCCCACTTACAATTTACTTGGTTAACAACGGAAAAATACCTGGGTGCTTGAGGACATTGTTTTGTATTTTTCTCCCCGAATGTTCCCCACCCCATGTGCACTCTTACCCCCTATCCCTTACTCTCCCCATCTACCCAGGAGAACCCTTCCCAACTTTTATATTCCCAGGTTAGGCCCATGTAACGAAGCAGCTCATTTTCTTACATTGTTTTCACAAATAACATTTCCAGCTGTGACCTTTGGCACACATTTGCACGCACGACAATGTTGGATTAGTTTCTCCGGAACTAAACTTGTTTTACATCTAGCTTCACACAACATTATCACAATGCCCTGAACATCATGTACAAGGTCTTGTTTCACACTAAGTACAAATGTCATCACTATCTTCATCCACAGGGTGACAGGGCTCTCTATATATCCATAACATCACTAATCTATGTGTACATTGCCAGGCTGCTTTCTATGATAAAAAAAGGAGCATCCCGATAGATTAGTAGAGGAGGTACTTCCACTGACACTGAGGGTCCTTGCATGCTGAGAAATCAACAAATCAACAAGCAGCAACCTGACATCTCGTGAGGGGTGTCCAGTTTGTGACCTTCACTCTATCCCATCAGGTAATGGGGTTGGATCGTCCCTTGGGGGGATTTTTGGCTCTACACCTACACACAACCTAGGTTCACTTAGAGTAGGGTTCGCATAGTAGGAGTGTGCTAGATTGCTGCCTTGTTCAAATGCCTGCATATATACAATTGTTAAGCACCATGGTAGAACTATATCTACTATTTATGCTCTTGGTGCTTGTAATCACGTTTATCTGCTTCTGTCTACTAATCATTGCAGCACACGTATTGTATGCAAGAATAACGTTGGTTCAATAAATGTTATTGAAAACACCCCACTGTGTGTCGTCTGTATATTACTGTGAGAATAAGTGAGCACAAATGACTGAGCGAAAGGTTCTGTACTGTTTCCTCGATTCCTGAGGAATCAGGGTTGTCATGTTCAGTGGTTGCAAGAAACCATTCGCTCCCTGGTAGGTTAGGGGGGCTTATGGTGGCACTGTGAGCTAGCTGGTCTATAGGCCAATATATCCTGCGGGGGTGTCTGGAATCAGTCTTGACACCAAGCCCTTAGTTTATGTTGTCCGAACAATGCGCAGGGCCTACGGATTGGTAGGAACCACATGACACAACTTCCTCTTGGACTACCTAAGTCTTTATGTGAGCGACATCCTGGGGCAGGTATAAGATACTCAAAGCGGGAAAGGAGTTTCCAAAAGGTGCAAAAAAAATAAACCTAGAAAAAAGTCGTAAATCTAAACAAGACAAAGGTAATTAAATCGAAAAAACTGCCACCTTATGCTTTTGCATTTCTAGCTGCCCTTATGCTCTCAATCAAATCGTCAGCTTCCTTGCGGGACTTCAAATTGTACATCTTATTTTCATGCATCACCCTAGGTGTAGCCGGAAATCGAAGCCGAGCAGTTGCTCCTAACTTCCTAAAATCATCTAATTGCTTTCCAAGCTCCCATTGCCTGTTCACTGTTGCCTTAGATATGTCTGACCTTATTTCAAAATTCAGCCAGCTCACTTTTAGAGACTTCAATTGCAGTACCTTAGAGAGTATTCGCTGTTTTAGAGAGAATGTGAGATTCTTGTTCGCATTGGAGGGGGACCTCCTAAATCGACTAGGATGTATCCTTTGTATGTCTGTCGAAATTTCCTGGGGGATATCGTCGATTTCTAGCACCGTTGTTATGAGACTCATGACGAAAGCCTTAAGATCCTCTCCTTCCGTCCCGTCCGGTATATTGAGTATTCTCAGGTTGTTATGTCTGGAATTATTTTCAAATGTCTCTAGTTTTTCTAAAATACCCTGATTGTCAGATTTCAACATTCAAATCTCCTCCTTACTCAGCTCCACCGAGTGTCTCAATTCCTCCATGTTTTCCTCAAGGGTTTGCGTCCTGACCATCAAGGTATCATGTTTTCTCCCTAGGTTCTCGCAAACCCCTTGTATCCCTCTCTGATTTGCCTCGGAGGTAGCAAAGACATTCCTCATTTCTGTTGTCTGGGCTTAAATCATATTCTCTACAGAGGTACTCCTTGTTTCTGTTGCTGTAATATTTTCAGCCTCTTCTACTGTCTGACATATATCGGGGGCTACCTTGAATAACTGCACCACTAGCTCTACTTGCTCTTCTTGTGCCTCGGCTGCAGCAACTGCCATAGGGTGGCATGGCCCCTCCCCTATTGCCGCCATATAATCGACAACTTTCCAAAGGCAGATATCTATTTCAGCCTTGTTTCGATATCCCCAAGTCCCGTAGTGGAGATCCTGTCCTGACCTGTGTTGTTATAGGCTGAGCTTCGGGGGACAGTAGACTCAGAAGCGTTTCCTGAATCCTTTGGCAAGAATTTTTTTTAAAGTTCTTAAAGAGAATGTTATTTTTATTCTCTGGCGAGTGTCCCAAGTGCCTCATTTATCTTGGTTTTCAACAGGAGTGAAATCAGGCTCAGAATTGACCTTTGCTGGTAACACTTTAGAGGCTCTGCTGTTTACCGGGCCTACTATCGGAGGGAGGGGGGATATCTCAGTTTCCACGCCAAGAGGGCCCTTACCACCCCCCGGCAGACACTCCTTAGTATGTTCTTTCCTGCTGTGAAATTTTTATACAATTTACCTGGTGTTTTGCAGCCATTTAGCTCAGTTACTCCCCCAGCTCCCTCCAGTTCACCCCCCTTTCTTGACCTATGTCCAGCCTTCTTACTGGGCCCAGTGCTCTCTCTCACATAAACTCCCTTCGCCTCATCGCTTGGTTCCAACCCTCTTGCCGATCTACCTTCCGATCATCCTGCCAGCAGTTTCAATTCTGAACTTGTTCTGGCTGGCGTGGGGGCGGAATGGTGGGCGGGGGATGGGGAAGGGGAAACAGACAACAATATACATAAAATAAAAACAATACAAAGAACTTACCTGCATCCCAATGCTCTTCTCGGTGTCCTCGCTGCGCAGGCTCTGGATGCGTCTCCTTCCTCCCGACACTCTCCTCGGCTGACTCGGGCGGAAAGGGAAGGACTTCCACCCTAGTACAACTGAAGTCAGCCAATCCTGGAGCAGGATTGACTAGAGCAGGCTAACCCAGAGCTCATTTTGAGGCTGGGAGCTGTGACTGCAATCCCTCGGCTGTTTTTAGGTCTCGCGCCTAGCGTTGCAGTGCGCAGCTCTGCTCGCGCAGCGCGAGACCTCTAGAAAGGGCTTCTGAAAGCTGCCCACACGCTTGTGCGTGTGGTTTTGCTTTGGGAAGCCCACATTGGCTGGAGCGTGCGTTTTAAAAAAAAAAACGGCACGCGATTGGGCAAAGGCGGGCGCATGTCCCGCCTTTGCTCCTCCCATTCCCGACGGTGGCCAGCACGCGCAGCAGCACGCGTTCGCCTTGCTGCCGCTGCCGGACTCCCTCCCCCGCTCCTCTGTGGTGCGCGCGCACCACTGGTTTCGATTCCCGCGTTCGGGTTTCGATTCCCCTTCTGGTTCTGCCAGGCAACAACTGTGTCCTCGTGAGTAAACATAGACGGACAAGTCTTCTGTTCTTCCCGAACACCGAGTACAGACAACAACACGGAGACAAAGAGTAGCTTTTTTGCAGTCGTAGAAGAGAGAGAGTGACTGCTTCCCAGGAGCACAGTGACTACTCCCCTAGAGCATAGTGACAGTACCCTCGGACCACAGTGACAGCGCTCTGCACCACCTGCACAAACAACCCTCGGCCGACCCCCAGCCCATGTCACCTGAGTGCCCGCAGGCACCGCGGCTGACCGGAATTGCAACCCATCTAACATGGCCTCAGAAGGATGAAAGGCTGAGGGCATGAAGACTGGGCCTCGAACCGCCATCGAAGGAGACCCGTGGCTCCCTGAATACTCTCCCCCTTCGGGTTGGAGCCACAACAGCCTCGCCCCCACCCGGCGACCATCCGCTCCACAGCCACCCGCGCAAACCCCCTCCCGCCTGCCCGCATCTCTCCCTGCGCTGCGCCCACTGATCCCTCCTCAGAGAAGCCCTCCCGAGCGCCACCCTAGGCCTCGTGGCCACTGGCGACTAGCTGTACATAGTTAATTAGCCTCGGAAGGATAAAAGGCCGGGGAAGAAATACTGGTCCCGCACTCGCCCTCCGAGGAAACCAGTGGGTCCCCGAATCCACTCCGCATGCGAAGCAAAGCCAGCCCGGCCGTCAACTCGAGGGCGGAGCACCGACAACCCTGCTCCATTGTACCACCGGCCTGTCGCCCTATTGTGCCAGCCACTAGGCGACGACTCCCCCCCATCAGATGACAATGCAATCTTTGATCCCCCCTGCACATTATCGTGCTGTGCCATGGGTATCCCCGTGTCACAGACGCAGCAAAACCCCAGCTGGGGCAACCAAAACATTATACCCTGCACCAGTTGAATTACGGCGGCACCCTATTTGCAACCGCTACATTGCAAGCCGAAAGTGCTTCATCTGCGCCCCCCACATCAAGGCGCCACCGTGCTCGTGCTCTGCATAGCATGCTGGATGGCCGACCCTCCCGTAGGTCCACCCCGGCCTGCATGAGCATCAAACTGGGCTGCCCCTGCCATCAACACCGCTGATCCCCGCCACTCCCGTGGCAGAGCCCCAATGCCCCCGGGACTGACCTGAAGGTGTCACCGCGGAGCCCCCGTCCAACAGCCGGCGTCCCTGTAAGAGCACCCCCGAAGACGCCGCAGGCCACAGCCTCCTTCCCCACTTTGAACCCAGGGGGGTCGGGGGTGCGGGGGAAGCCTGCCGGCACCCCCGTGCGCGCCACCGCCGCACTGTTGAGCCACGCCAAGACCCAAACTTTACTCCCCTGCTCCGTCGGTAGGTCCGAACCTTGCCCCCCCTCCTTATATCCTGCCACTCACTGTCACTGCTTTGCGCAACAACCATGCGCTCCTGTGCCTGATTCCAACCCGCACACTCCCAAACTGGGCCTTCTGCATCCCCTCGCTGCTCCCATTTACGCCCGCTCCGACGGTCCGCCCATCAAATGGATTCCGAAATTCCAACCGGACTCCACACTGAAGCCCTCCCCCCGACACTCAGTGCGTCTCCCCCAGGCCAAACACCTCGTCTGTGCCCCCGGCTCCCCCCCTTCAACATGTAACGAGACCCGACGCTGCCTCTTCCCCAGCCACCCACATTAGTGCCCCCTGCCCCCCACCACTCCCCCCTCCCCTGGCGCGCTTTCCTCTCCCTCTAACCCTAATCAATGTGTATGAGTCTGTCTCAGGTCCAGGACTACCCGTTGCGTCACACCCGGACAAAGTCCGTTCCCCAGGATATTGAACAACTTGCCCAGGACCACCGGATGCTAGTCCACACCGAAATCCGCAACTTATCCCACTGGCCCAAAGTCGACAGTTTTGCCCACAAGGCCCGTCGCCTCCCCCTGGGATCCCGATCTTGCCTACTATTGCCTGCTTTAATAACATTGTGCTCCCGATCCCCCTTTTCGCAACCTCCACAGTGAGCCTCCTGCCATCCGAGAAACAGTCTTCCTTCACAATCGTTACCCCTGCAACCAACCTTCCTGCACCCCTTCACGTGCCGTGTGACTTTCACACATTATTACCCACTTATCCAAATTCGTGCCGACACTCCGGCCGTCCTCCATTAAATCTTCTGTAGTGCTTCTCATCCTTCACAGCTAGTTAAATTGACGCTATGCCCTTTCCCAGTATTTGCGCGTACATCACCTGCTTGATAACGCCCATCCCAAACACTTCAAAGCCACCCGATCGTGCCCCCCCTGCAACCCCCCTCCCCATCACACCTCATCTCGCACATTCTCACGCAGTACTCCGACTTTCGATTCCCCAAACCCATAATTCATCCCCTCTTCCTTTCGATTTGATCGCCCCCGCTTCCTTCACCCAACTATCCCATACCTCCTATTCCCCTGCACAACTTCCTTGTCATTCTCGAGTCGCCTTCCTTTCATTTTCGAATTCTGTCTGCTCCTACTGCTAACTTCTCCGCACCAGAATTTCATTCCGTTTTTTTTTGTGTGTTTTTGTTGTTGTTGTTGTTGTACTTATTACGAAGGTCTATGCAATGACAATGCCAGTCACTGCGTGCATTTTAACACCGCACCAACTATAGATCTGCAATTAAGCAGCTCCCACTGACCTCTACAGACCTTCGTCACTTGGTGGCTTTTTATCACCAACACACCCATCCTTACCAAATGTGCTTCGAGGAGGAAATCTACCCTTGGGTGGGGACCTCCGCTATATGAGCCACTGTGCGCTCTCAGGCCAATAAATCGGTGAAAGGTGAGTTACACGAATAACTTAATACCCAGAAATATAATGTAACAATTTTTCTTTAACCCTTTATTAATGCCCCATAACGTTCTTGCCGTTTATTAACCACTTCAGTTGTAATATTAATACCCCGCCAGCTGCCCCACACATCTCTCCCACCCTCTCCCCTGGGCAACGGCACCTCATCCCCCCGAAGGCCCACTGCTCCCTGAACCCCCTCCCTCCCCCCTCACCTCACACTCTGCAGCAGCAGCACCTCTCTTCTCTTGAAAATTCCCAGGAGAAAGAGGGTCCTGTGCCCGGCGCCTACGCTTAACTACCCCCCCTTATCTACTAAATTCCTGAGGATAAATTTATGGCTGAGCTGACCCAGCGCTGCGATCTGCTGGTCCAGCTCCTTCCCTGCCTACCTTCCCTTCTCTCCGCCCCATACTGTCCGGGTTCTGCTCCCTGGGGGTGGCCTCCACTAAGACCCCCGGTCCAGCCACTCTCCCCCTCCCCCTTGGGGAGTGGGGGGCCGAACCAAGGGGCATAGTGACAGTACCCTCGGACCACAGTGACAGCACTGTTGACAGCTGCGCTCGGGCCGCTGTGACAACCTCCGCTGGTATGGTGAGCGGGGGCGGCGCTCAGTGAGCGCCTCCCCGGAGACCTAAACTCTTTGCCGCAGGTCTCAGTTCAGCCCCCTACCGGCCCCTGTTCCCCAGCCCACTCCAGGACCCCGGCCACCGGCAGGATGTGGCTGAAGCTCTGCTTCCTCCTGCTTTATTTCTTGGTGCTTTTCGCCCTGGCACGCTTCCTGGAGGCCGTAGCTTGGTACGAGACGGGCGTGCTGGCTGGGCAACTGGTGGACCCGGTCACCCTCAGCTTCCAGAAGCTGCGTAGCATCCTGGAGTGCAGGGGCCTGGCCTATTCTGGCCTGCCCGAGAAGAAGGACGTGCGGGGGCTGCTGCAGAGATCAGGTAAGGGCATTATTCTGTTAATACTCGAGGACTGGGTAAAGCTGAAATCATACAAACACTCATTTGCAACAGTTGCAGAGATCACCCAACTTCTGCTCTTCATAAGTGTTTGAAGACGGGGCACTAGCAGTGCCAGTTCTGCCCCTACTAATGGCATTGCTGTAGAAGTCTAGAGTGGCCGTTCTAAGCTCCCCATACATGCAGAAAACCTTTGAAATTGCCTAATTCAGAGCTGGGCCACAGTTCATGTCTCCCTAGCACTTCTGCGCACACAGTATTTACTCTATGCAAGCAGCCTATATAACTCTTTCACAAGCTAAGGGGCAGTTCCGCGTGCACTGTTGACTGACCGGGTCATGCAGCTTGTCCAGTATTTTCCAGGTATGGCCTGGGTTGGTCTGACACAGCAAATAGGCCTGGGCACTAAAAGGAAAGAGGCCCTCAATAGCCAATCAGCTAAAAAAGTGGGCCATGTGGGGGTAGTTTTGAACTTAAAAACTCTCTTTATAGGTGTTTTGCAAGGTATGGGAGACCGTGCATTTATGCCTGCAGCTGGCAATGTTAATGGTGATATCGGGGAAATCAACCATAAAAAAAGGACCAATATGCCCACAAATAAAGCCCACCCATTGACCTGTCATACTAGCTTTTTCTTGTACTGCCAATTGCTTCATAATCAGTCAAGTATAGAGGTACTGGAAAATAGTAGCAACCAGCCTGGTTCCTGTAGCAGTTCTTGTGTGGTGACATATTTTTCTTTTAGTCAGCAGAAAGGCAATGCTATCCACACAGTTCCATGCCACACAATTCAACTCCACACATTTCCAATCTACACCACATACTTCAACACCAAACCACATAATTCAACTCAACAACACAATTACACAGCACACCACAAAATTCCACATCATGGCACAAACATTAACAGCACACCACATAACTAAACTCCACTACATATCACTCCACAACAGAAAATGCACTTCCACATAATTACACTCCATAACACACAATCCCACTCCACAAAATTCAAGTAACTCAATACCACATAATTACTATTCACATATTTCCACTGCACACCATGCCACATAATTCCAATGAAACCACATAATTCCACTATACACCACATACATACACTCCATAACACATAGGTAAAAGACGTTGTCATTTACAACGCCAATAGCTCTAACTCAAGGAAATGCGAGACCTATTGCATTTCCAATGCTTGTTCAGCCTTGGTATTGCAGGCTCTGAAGTGAGCAGGTCAGATTAGTAGGCTGTAGGCAGCCGGACAATCTGACCTGCGCATTGGCAGGTGGCTGCATTACTAGTGCAATCTATTTAATACCATTTTATGAATGTGTGTGCCTGCTGCACTCCCAGCAGGCAGGAGGACGCTCCTCCACCATAACGAAATTATTCCAGGGATGAGGGGAGGAATCCCTGCCCAACCATTTTTAAGTGTACCCCTCCCAGCTAATGATAAGGGGAGGAGCAGTTACCCTAATATCGCACGTCTGTGGACTCTAGTCGTGCGATCGCGAGCAGCACCTGGATATGTGATTGTAGTGCAATCTCAAGTGCAGTCAGTACAGTGAGGTCATTGAGGATCTTAGAGTAGGGTGAGTGCAGTTTCAGCGAGCAGAGTTGCAGAATGGAGTTGGGAGCAGCTGAGTCATTGGGACATTGCTCAAGGTGCTTTGGTAATTGTAGGTGGTGAGCACCGATACTCATTTTTGGGTATGAGGCAGAAAAGGGAGAAAGACAGGAAGGGAAAGGTGATGATGGTGGAGGAAAGAGGCATGATTTGGAATCAACACTAGACAGCCTTGGTATTCAGCAACCTCAGAATTCGGTAGCAGCTCTCAAGAACGATGTTGTACTCTTACACTTATTTTTTTATGTTTTAATTTATTTTGTTTTACCAGTCAAGTTAATTGTACACTGTTAACCATCTATAACTATATATTACATATGACTTCAGTCGAAAGCCTCTATGATGAAGAACTGGTTTGAAATCAAGTTATTCACTGCAGTGACATCCCAACAGTAATTAACCAAACTGGTCACCGGTATGATGTTGCTTCCTCTTTGTTCCGCTGCCTTACCCTTGTTTCCAGAGACTGAAATGGGCAGTAGAATAGAAGTTGGTGTTCTCGTCCTCCTTTTTTCCACCTCTCCCATGTCTCTGGAGATCAAAATGGGCAGGAGAATGGAGGTTGGTGGTATCGTCCACCTTTTTTAGGCTTTTCCAGGGGCTAAAAGTTCAGAAGAATGCGGGAAAGGTTAGATAGCACTTTGCCTCCGCCAGCCACCTTCTCCCTTGTCAGTGTGGGTCTCAGAAGGCTCAGACAGACAGGACAAAACAAAACAACCCGTGATGTCAAACAGGTCTCAAAAAGCCACTGTCAGCACAGTGCTGGTTCTCCACTCTCAATGAGAAGTTGGGCAGGGCGGAGGATGGAATGGCACAGAGGGTGGTGGGGGTGTGTGGCAGGAGGGCAGATATTTTTTGTTATATTTCGATTTGGACAGAGGGTGGTCAATTTTCAGTAGGTAGTGTGGGTGGATGGCAGGATGCGAGGTTTTTTTTCACATTGAATGCTAGTCCTTTGCCCCTGCAAATATGTTGGAAGCAGGTGTATATGATATTGTGGGCATTTATAACATAAAATTATAGATTATTTTCACCTTCATATTCTGAGTGACATCATAGGCAATGTAAGCTTCACTTTTGTTTGTTTGATGTTGCTCTGAAATCCTCGGTGAAAACAATTCTGATTACTCAGTTACCATCGATTATTCGATATTTACACTATGAGTGGTCATCCAGAAACTGCAAACTATCTCTGATGTAGATGGACCAGGAACCCGGCATGATGTTTGTAAGGTTGAACTGCATACAGAAATGAACTAGTCACCGGTTGAGCAGACAATGTATGGCTGCTGAGTGTTTTGAGCTATATTTCTCATGCAGTGTGTTTTCTGTACTTTGTGTCCTGTTTCTCTTTGCAAAATGTACAACAAAGTATGGGGTTACCCTGTATTTCAGGCTCAGAACCTTGGTTCAATACGGTATTCAGCCAAACAGTGGCTCTGTCAGATCAACGTTTCAAGTTTTGGCAATTTCTGGGAGTCCGTACATAAGGATCCTCCCATTTCCCAGCATGGTTTATAGTTATATTCCAACACAGACACATATACAATAACATGATGTTTCGTTAATAAAAGATATATTGTCTCAACAAAGTTACTTTCATGTGGCCCGTGCACAGTGAGTGCAAATTGCTAATTGAAGAGAACAATGACAGTGATACAAAGAAGATAGATATACACTAAGTCAGAAAATATTTTTAAAATAATCTTTAACAGTCTATCCACTCAATAATATGCAGCAAATGGAGACAATTCATGTAATGAGTCCATTCGTTTTATAATAGTTCACAGATGTGGTACAAACAAAACATTTGTGGACGTTTTAACCCTACAAATTAAATGTGGCAATTGGTCATCAGGCTCAGGAAAACAAATGGAGACACCCTGTAAGTGGAGAAGGACAGTGTGTCATTGCTATGTGTAACAGACCCAAGTGATGTGAGTAAGAGTCCAGACTGGTCACTCACCAAGTTTCATGGGTGATCATGCTCAGTTCAGAGCAGGTAGGAATCACTGCAAGGTTTCCAGAGGTCACCTGAGCAAGGTTACTAAGTGTATGAGAATATTGCATGAAAAGACCAGCATTCACAGATTATGGGCAAGGCATTAAAGGAAAGGTGAAAAACTCACTAGACCATCTGGCCGGTACTTAGAGGTGCCTCACTAATCCTAGCGCAATGGCTTCAGCACGTAGCCACTATTCCATCTCAAACATGGTGCATGCTCAATTTCCTCAAACTCTCTGCATCCACATGAGTGGTTCTGTGGATTGTACAAATAAGCATAGATAAGAATCTTAAAATACATGGGCAAGACAAAAAATATTATGGCCTCTGACCTAGAAAAACATCCCTCACTTCCTTGCAGGTGTCTTCTTGAATGGATGATCAACTGGGCATAAGGGATAAGCCCATAGATGAGCACCTTAGTGTGCACAAGGATGTCTCAGGATACATAGTATCACCTACCCCGAAATGGCTGCTCACTCAGTGCACACGAGGGTTACAAAGTGTAAGTGCCACAGAGAGTGAGAACTCAGCAAAATAATGAACATGTCTGGATGTGTGAGAAGTGTCATTACATGTACCTAAAGGGAGCAGAATATCATGTGAAACAGAACCGTATGGGGAACACGTAGAAGACATCTCATGAATAGAACCCAGAGGTGAGTCCCAAAGGGGCATCGTCTCAACTTCATCAGTGCCTAGACCACTGCAAAGGTTTCTTTGTCTTTCAATTTCACTCCACCTCTGTTCCCTGGGAAGTAGCCTCCTGCTAATGAAGGCTACACGTTGGTCTGGGCCATTTTTATTAGCAGTGAGAACACAGCCCAAGTGCCATTCTCTGAGGTGTCTGTCTGCACAATGTATTCTTTGAAGTCAGGGTCCTTGAGTACGGGTGTTGTGCACACGGCCTCCTTTAAGGTGCCAAAAGAGTTCTGGCCTACCTCTGTCCAAATCACCTTTCTGGACTGCTTCTTCGAAGTCAGCTCTGCCAAAGGAGCAAAAATGGCGCTATACCCCTTGACAAATCTCCTGTAATAACTGGTGAGGCCTAGGAAAGCCCTCATCTCCGTCTGGGTCTTGAGGGTTCCCAAGCCAGGAAGTTTCAAATGTTGGCCTGGAGGAACTGCACCTTGCCCGCGCCAACTTGGTGTCCCAGGTAGACAACGAATCCATGCCCTTTCTTGCACGTACTAGTCTTGATATCCAGGCCTGCCTTCTACAGGGCCTGATGCACTTTATGGAGGTGGAAGAGGTGGTCCTCCAAGCTGGAGCTGAAGACTGCAAAGTGCAATGTCATCCAGGTAGGCGGCAGTGAACTCCTCCATCCCAGCCAGGACCCTGTTGACCAGCCTCTGTAAGGTGGCAGGAGCTCTACTCTAACAAGCTGAGAGTGGAAAGGGATGACTTTGAAACATAATATATGTGACATAATTCAAGTCAAATCATGATATTGCAGCTGAATATATACAGATGTGTTGCTTACCCACTATTATTGCAAAGTACCACCTGCCTTGTGATCTCTTTGTATTCATTCAGACCACTGGCAACCATTTGTATCCATTTATACTATCTCAAATAATTGAGGGTAGCATTTAAGACTCCCCCCCACCACCTCCTGTGTAACTTTCTCCAGAACAAGCGATCTAATTTAATTTGACTGGTGGTTTGCCATTTTGAAATGATCAACTAGAGGAGCTCCCTGTGTTTCACTGCAAACCAACTGCAGTGTTGCAGAATTCTCATTTTGATCTTCTGCCTTGTTTGTGCCACAGAAATAAAATTCCAGGGGCCTCTCACCATATATATAACACAGGAGCTGGTTCAACTTGTAAAATACTTAAGGCTGAATTTTCTGCCGTTATGTGTGAATTCCTTGGTCTCCTATGTAAAGTCTTAAGCTTTGCATCTACCGTGCTTGAAATGGCCCACAATAGAGTAGAAGTTCAAGTGTGTGCATACGTCTGGTTGTTCAGGTGGTGGTAACAGAGCCCTGATCACATGGTTCCTTATATTTCTGCCTCTTTTAAGGCAAACAATGTTTTTTCTGATGTATCTAACTCATCCTGAATAAGATTCAAATGTCTGTTGACCACTTTTTTGATTCATTGCTGTGGGTACAAAACGTGGTTGGGCATACTAATATGTTGTTATTGTCATTATCAAGTTCCTTGGGCTCCAACAGGCAATCTCAGGGGAAATACCATGCCCTCTTCCTAGCCCTTTTAGGGAGTCCTAGGGGGTAACCTCTCTCAAGGAGCTTGTTGATAAAGATGTCCGATTTCTAGAAATAATCAACTCTCAGGGCACAATTCCTCCTAATTCTCATGAATTGCTCAAAAGGAAGTTTATCTCTCTTTCTGGGATGGTAGCTAGAATACCTTACTAGTTTGTTTCTTTCCGTGGGTTTTCCATACATTGGCGTGCATAACACATTATCCCTGACCTGGATCATAATGGCAAGGAACTTGATTTCTTCTCTGTTGTATATCATGCGGAATTGGATGTCAATACATCTCTATTTAGCCAATTTCAGAACATGGGTAAGCATTGTCATCAGCATCTGGTAGGCTAGCACGGACTATGTTTGCTTCTATTGCAGTGCTCACTCTTCTGTATGCACACAGTGTGTTCTTCAAAGATTGTCTGGTCTTCCAGCTCATTTGTAGTCAGTTTTCGATTGTACAATCATTCCATTACCTTAATGTTTTGTAGGTTTGGTCACCGGTGGATAACTTCCAGTTTCAGGAACACTGGTTGTACTCATTTTTGATTAGAGTAGCAATATTGATCCTGACGAATGCCTCATCAAGTTCTTTAAGGGTATAGCGTAGGCAGAAACATGTCGACAAGCCACCAACTATTGGGTTAAATTATCCCCCTCTCAGTTTTAGACCGAACCATTGGGGACACACAAACATTTTTAGTTCCACCAAGAGGTAGTTTTAGTCCTGGAACTCACCTTTTCATACTCTGCACTACAGACCCACACCTTCTCGTACTCACATAGGACCACCTCCCACATACCACCTTCTGAAGTACTCCTCCACACTTGTTGGAGAGTTGTAGCCCACAACACGGGCTTACATGAGTGGTATGAGGAGGAACTCTATGATGAAGAATGCCTCCTCAGGGTGGGAGTGGGTTGTCCTCATTAAGCAAAGAATATTTTGTTTTTTCCAGTGGCAGAGAGACAACTTAGGACCAGCCTCCCTCCAGCACATGGTTTGTCCTTACCATGCATTTCGCCCTAAGTGGGAAGGGTATGCCCAGACGTGGGTCCCGTGCTCACTACACCACTGGAGTCAAGCTATCCTGGCTGATGAAGGCTGATAGCCTGAAACCGGTCCTAGGATGCTTGATTCCGGTCCAGGGAAGACATGGCTTGGCAGTTCGGTCTGGACTGTTCCCATGAGGCACAGGGTCAAGACTGATTTGCATATGGCTATGTCTGAACTGGGGTGGCGTGGTGAAGCAAAATAACAATGGATTAAACCCAGATCTGTGACTGGGGGTGAATGTTTGCCAATGTGCAGCATTCCGTCCATCATCTTGTGTGTTGTCCTTACCACAGACCGCAACTAGTTTTGTGTTTTTGCTCATAGAGCAGGAGACATGCTCGTTAATCTCTTCCAATCCCCTTAGGGGCCTGATTTACAAAGGTAAACTTACACGTTTGTGTAAGTTTAGTATTTTTTGGTACTCACAAACTAGGGGCGTGAATTCACAAAGGTAAACTTAGACGTTTGGTCTAAACTTAAACTAAACGTCTAAGTTTGCTGCTTTGAGAATTCACAAAGGACATTTACGAGCACTCGGGACAGATCTCCACCCCGAGTGCGGACATAACGGTAGGATTCGTAAATGCCCCTTGTGAATTCCCATAGTCGTAAACTTAGACTTTTGGCCAAGTTTAGACCAAAGGTCTAATTTAGTTTTGTGAATCGGGCCCAACGAGTTTGTTTTTACTAATAGTAATTTCACGACAACAACACATAAAATGATAGGTATGTCCTAAAATTACTATTAGTAAAATTACATTTGTAGTTTGTGAATCCAAAAAAAATATATATATAGTAAACTTAAACAAAAGTGTAAGTTTACCTTTATGAGTCAGGCCCTCAGTGCTTTGTGGATCCAAGCCTTGCACTTCGTGCACTTATTTAGTGCTACTACTTCGATAAACAGCCAACAGTCTGAATAGTGCTAAAAAAGAATATCTCACATAAATGTCTACTAAATTAATTATCCTATTTCTTAATTCAAGTCTAAATAAGGTAACACAAACATCATTATTCAATTAGAATAGATCTCTATTGGCTGTCCTCAAATGTAGGCAATGAAACAAAAAATTCTCACAAATATTTTACACACATGAAAAGCCGGAGTCTAAGTTTATGAAAGCATGGCATTTGACCTAATTACAAATGGAGCACATGGGGCACCCAGTGTCCATGGAACACATAAGGTAGAAAAATAACCCTTTAAAATCAATGAAAGAAGCGCCCGCCTGCTGTAAGGTTTAATACACCTGGCCAACTGGAAGAATGTATGACATTACAACGCAAACATTTGCAACGCATGCTTTTACAGCGCGGTTTTTACATCGCAGCATCCATTACAACGCATGATTTTACAACGCATGCCATCACAAAGCATTTTTAGAAACTACACTTACAACGCATTCTATTACAACACATACCATTACAACTCATACCATTACAATGCATAATACTTTTAGGGCAACAGTAAGGTAAGTGTTGGATAGTGTAGGGGTAAAAATTATTATTCCCACTCCAGTGAGTGCAACAGTAGGGTAAGTGTTGGATAGTGTAGGGGTAAAAAATACTATTCCCACTCCTGTGAGTGCAACAGTAGGGTAAGTGTTGGATAGTGTAAGGGTAAAAATTACTATTCCCATGTACCCCAAAACCCATACCCACCCACAAACTTAAAAAATCCCCATTACTTACCTTATAATGCGTTGTAATGGCATGCGTTGTAGTGACATGCGTTGTAATGGCATGCGTTGTAATAGCATGCTTTGTAGTGACATGCGTTGTAATGGCTGCGTTGTAATGGCATGCGATGTAAAGGCTGTTGCGTTGTAACAGCCGCGTTGTAAAGGTAGTGCTTTGTAATGACTGCGTTGTAATGGATGTTTCCCAACTGGACAAATGTGTAGCTCCTTTTGAGAAGTGTTTAGAATCTTTGAGGGTGCTTAAACAGGGTTGTGTTAGGAAAGGAAATGAAGCCACACTTTCTAGTGGTGGAGACGCGCATTGTGCAGCACCTTCTTCGCAACCTTTCGAAATGTGGGGGAAACGTGTTGTGAAATGTAAATATTGCCTTTGCCTCAGCACTCATAGGAATACAGAAAACAAAGCTGGGCCATTGAATGGAGGTCTTCCTTTATCATCAACGGAGATTCCTTGGGTATGTACGGGTGTGCAGAACTGGCCGCCACTGAGCATGAATGTTGGAACTTGACTGAGGTGACGATTAGTGTCTGTGAGGATGTACCTGTGCGCATCCGAGGAACCTACGTCTTTTGTAGTGGATGTTGAAGTGAAGGCTTATGGTCTCGCTTTGGAAGGCGTTACTCACAAAAGACATCTCCGAGTTTCTAAGGTTTTTCGGGTAGGGGGTCACAGGGCAACAACTGAGTAGGTAGAAATGAAAAAATGTTCCTCACTTTGAACCGCATTCTGAATGACAAAGAGTGAGGTGAGTGAGCCTGGCACTTGATCAGTTGCTTCTCCAAAGAAATTCTGAAAACAATGTGGTCAATTGGCGCCTTTCACACATTTTTGGTAACCCATCCATTTCTCTCTCAGTCCCCTGCTTCATCCACCCATCCTTTACACATTCATTCATTCCACCCATCTCTTCATCCGTCCTTTTTCCATCCTCCATCATTTCCAAATAATCCCTCCATTATTGGTTCTATCCAGTCGTGGCTGGCATGGTTCCCGGGTGGCGGGGCGGGTGCGGGGTGCCGCGGGTGATGCACGAGGGAGGGAGGGGGGATCGGAATTAATCAAATACATTTAAAAAACGTATCGCGAGGCCGGGTCCCACGTCTTCTCTGCTACTGCTCTCCTGCCTCCAACAGGAAGCAGGCAGCTCCCCTAAGCCAATCACAATGCTGCAATTGCAGCGTTGTGATTGGTCTGAGCGCCATGACACGGCGCTCAGCCAGGGGCTGGAGGGGTGGGCATGTTCTCTATGCAGGCTGTAATGCAGCCTGCATGGAGAACAGGGAAGTGCGCATAACTAGTTTGGGGAGCCTGAGAGGGCCGACCAAACAGTCATTGCGTACTTAGGAGTGGGCAAACCATTCATCCCCTGCCCTGCTCGGAGAGCAGAGCCGCCTGCCTGCCGCAAAGCAGCAGGACAGGAAACATAAAATGACAATAACTCTAAGTTATTGTCATTTTATGTTTCTCACTGCTTAAAAGCAGTGGGGCGACGCTCCTCCGCCATAGCGGAGGAGCTGCTCCTGGTTCTAACCCTTCATGCTTCCAATCCTATATTTCTCTGCATCCATCCACTCATCCATCTTTCCATCTATCTTTCATTCTCCCTTCATCCGCCCATTCTTTTTTCCATTCATTCCTCCTATCTTTCTCTCCATCCATCCTCATCCTTTCTCAATAATCCCTACATCCTTTATTCTATCCATGCATGTTTCTATCCCATCTTTATCTCCATAGATCCACTTATCCATTGTTCCATCCTTCTCTCCATCTATTCACACTTCTAGCTAGCTACCGATCTACCCCAAAACTTCTTTCCATTCATCCACCCTTCTCTCCATCCTTCCTTCCCTATATTCCTCCCTTCCTTCGTTCATGCTCCCCTTTTAGGTCTGACATTAGCCACGGCCATTTGATTTTCCTAAAATTAGATGTGTAATATACTTACTTACAGGGGCTTTCAACCAGCCCTCTTCATCCATTCGTCTGTTATTGTGTCATCCACATTTTTCTTCCTCCCACTACAGCGTACAGCACGTGGCACTGAGTCATCCCAATTTGAGTGATGGCATTCTTCTGTTTCACATGGAGTACATCCACACACAAAGAAGTTCCTTTATGTGCCAGAGACTACTATGTCAAAGTATACTTTCTGAGACCAAAAAGTTTTTTTCTCTTTAGCTAATGTTTTTAGATTGAAGGCCCAGCAGCTTTGACAACAATAAAGTTGTACAAAAACCATGACAAAACTAAAGGGCCTCAGGGCAATTCCAGACCTATTGTTTTCGTCAATGATTGTTTTAGATGCGTTTGACACATTTTATTTTTATACAACTATGTTGGTGCTTGAAAGCAGGAAAGAAGGTAATCTTAGCACAGTAAAGCTTTTGTTGATGCCATTTTTAGAAGAAAAATATAAGCTTTCATGAACAGCACTTTTTCGTCTTTTTCTAAAACAAAGACAAACTGTTGCTACATTCGGCTATTTTCTTGATTCCCACCAGGGAAATCCACTAAGCCTGGGTACCTTTAGAATCCTCAACATTTGGGGATGGAATAAAAGACACAAATTTAGCTTGGATATCTTTTGTTAAAAACATGTTTTAAAAAGCTATGAAGGTTTAAAGTTGAATTGGTCCCAACATCAAAAAAACGGCTTAGCACGAAGGTGTGGGGTGCGTGGGGGGGCAGTTTGGGTTGGAAAAGCCTCCGCAGCTAAGGAGTTCAATCTGACCACACTTTAATTTTAAAATGTACCCTTTCCCCCACTCTGCTAACACCCTCCCCTGGATAGCTTCCTTGAAAAAAAGAGTTCTTTAAATGCAAGTCCATTGGAGAATATTAAGCACTTTCATTTTAAGGACATACTGGAATTTAGGACATTTCTTTACAGCATAGACACAGCAATCGAAAATGACAGTGCTAGCACCCAGTTACCATTTTTGCTTTTTGAGCGTTTTATAAATAATATTGATTGAATCAAATAAGTATCTGACACATTCTAAAGTAGGGAATAGGCTAAATTGGCCATTCACAGCCAATAAATGCTCATGGGTTGAGGCACATGCTGTCAAGACCTATGCCGGACTTAGTTGACCTCCACACATTCAACTCTTACCTGGGCTGGTAAACTATGTTATCCTTCTAAGACTAATAAAATGTGCATCATTAACTTTGGTTTTTAGACCAACAAAATGTAATACATCAAGATTGACTTCAGTGCGTGGTGTACACTCCATTAACAGTCCCTGTAATTAGTATATTACAATGTTTTCACGGGTTGCTCTTCTCTGCAGCGCCCCCACGAGTCTGGCTATCACTGTCCTCTGCTGATGAGTCCCGCCTCACAGTGGTGCTGTGTGCAGTGAGTGAGTTCTATCCAGACTCTATAGATGTCACATTGACCTCAACATGTGGAGGGTACCAGGATCTGGACGACTACACAACCCCAATAAAGAACCCCGATGGAACCTACAACACGATGCGCAGAGCCCGACTGAACACCGCCGGCTGCGCAGTTGGACAGAGGTGACCTGCTCTGCAAACCATGAGACTGGAGAGAGGAGCCAGAAGCTCAGGATCTCAGGCTCCAAAAACAAAGGTACAAATGGTAGATCTGATTACTTACTTTTTAATTCATTTATTTATTATGTAGAAGTGTTTTTACTTTTCTTTATAGAGCACAATTCAGAAAGTGCTGCCACTGCAGGGAAGTGGGCAGAAATGCCCAGTAATGGTATATCTTTCACACAGCGCATTCTGTGAGCTGAGTAGCCTCCTAAACCCTAGGGGGGTTTGGGTATGGACTTAGTGCTCACTGAACAGAGCAGGACTGTGATCAGCAAAAGTATTGATCACATGGAATAAACTGCCAGGTTAGAGGATGTACCTTACATTAATACCTTTTAAATAGACCATCTGGTGAATTATGCCACAGTGCACATTAAATCCCAAACCAGTGCTTAATTTGAGCTGGTGGTTTCCGGGGCCCAGCACCGGCACTTAATTGTCAACACCGGGGCTTGTACCAGTCTGCCACATGGTGGCACTGCTAAAAATGACAATTGACTGCTGCCCAAGTCATATAGCTTTGGGGGCCTAGAGTAGGCTGAATTGTCACACTTGGAAGCGTGTGATGATTAGTAATTGTGTTGGTACTGCCATTGGCAGCATTGGCAGGGGCAATGTGTGGTGCAAGTTGCAGTGGCCTCCTGAGGAGCTCTGTCCCCAGCAGACGTCATAAATCAAAACAACTTTCAGGGAGCGCCTGTTGTTGATGATTATTAGCATGCAAGACTTTTTATCTCTGGCTCCTTTTAGCCTAAAGGTCCTGTCTCTCATTCTTTTTGCTTGAATATACGTCAAGGTGCAATGACAAAAACATGATCACAGACTGCGACCATCATGTATGGCATTGGGTTGTATGTGATTTCATAGAAAAACGATTTAATAGAATATCATTACTGAGAAAACAGTTCACCTAAACTATTTAATGGAAATTTTCAGAATGAATGTCATTGACCATTTCATAGAAACCAATTCATAATATGTCTTTTTGTTCAAAATTGGATTTTGAATGCTTTGAATAGCCCCCTCAAGAAAAACAACAACACCCACGCCAAGAAAGCCAGCTGGTTTACCACCGAACTTCGAGAGTCCAGACGCACTTGCCTCCACCTCGAAAAGGCCTGGAGGAACACCAAATCCACAGATGCACACAACAACTTCAGAGCCGCTACCAACGCCCACCACCAACTCATCAGAAAAACAAGAAAAAAAGCGATTGAAGACAGAATCTCCACACACGCACACAATAGCAAAGAACTCTTCAACATCATCAAGGAGTTCGCCCAACCCACCAGCGAATCGACGGACATTCCTCCCTCACAAGACCTCTGTGACAAACTCAGCACCTTCTTTCACCACAAAATCAAGAGCATCTACGACAACTTCGACGAAGACAACCAACACACTGAACCCCCGCCAACCACCCCCGACACCCTGAAGCCAGCGATTGACAACTGGACAGCCCTCACCACCGAAGACACACTGAAGACAATGAAGTCAATCCACTCCGGGGCCCCCACGGACCCCTACCCCCACCACATCTTCAACAGAGCCACCGACACCATCGCACCCATACTCCGCCACACCATCAACCGCTCCCTGGTGACCGCCTTGTTCCCCGATGACTGGAAACACGCCGAGGTCAACCCCCTCCTGAAAAAACCCTCGGCGGACCCCACTGACCTCAAAAACTACAGACCCATCTCCCTGCTCCCGTTCCCAGCGAAAGGCATTGAGATAGCCATCAACAGCCAACTCGCCACATTCATCGAAGAGCACAACATCCTCGAATCCTCCCAATCCGGCTTCAGAAAAAAACCACAGTACGGAAACCACCCTCCTCGCCGCAACAGACGACATCCGTACCCTACTGGACAAAGGAGAAACAGTAGCCCTCATCCTCCTCGAACTCTCAGCGGCGTTCGACACAGTCTCTCACCGCACCCTAATACGCAGACTCCTCGACGCAGGGATCCAGGACAAGGCCCTCGAATGGATCCGCTCCTTCCTCTCCGGCAGAACGCAGCGGGTCAGACTCCCCCCTTTCTTCTCAGACCCTACACCAACCACCCGCGGAGTCCCTCAGGAGTCCTCCCTCAGCCCTACGCTCTTCAATGTCTACATGGCTCCACTCGCCCCCATCGTCAGAACCTATGGACTCAACATCGTGGCATACGCAGACGACACCCAACTCATTCTCTCCCTATCCAACGAACCCAACACCGTCAGACACAACTTTCGAGAAGGCATGGAAGCCGTCGCCAAATGGATGAAAAACAGCTGCCTACAACTAAACACCAACAAGACAGAAGTACTCATCATGGGCCCAAACCCCGACGCCTGGAACGACACCTGGTGGTCCCCCGCCCTCGGAAACCCGCCCACCCCCATGGACCATGCACGCAACCTGGGAATCATCCTGGACTCCGAGCTCAAAATGGACCGCCAGATCAACTCCGTCTCGTCCTCCTACTTCCACACCCTCCGCCTCCTACGTAAGACCTTCAAATGGATCCCCCCCGAACACAGAAAGACCGTCACTCACGCCCTGGTCACCAGCAGACTCGACTACGCCGGAATAAACAAAAACTTCACCCGCAAGCTACAGAACATCCAGAACGCCGCCGCAAGACTGGTCCTCAACCTGCCAAGACACTGCCACATCTCCCAGCACCTACGCACACTCCACCGGCTTCCCATCAAGGCCAGAGTCACCTTCAAGATGCTCACCCACGCACACAAGGCCCTCCACGACACCGGACCAGCAGTACCTGAACAGCCGACCCAATTTCCATGCACCCCAAAGGACCCTACGATCAGCCCAGCTCTCCTACGCCGTGGTCCCCCACACCAGAAAGACCAGATCAGGAGGCCGCTCCTTCTCCTTCCTCGTGGCCAGAGCCTGGATCGCCCTTCCGCTCCACCTCCGACAGACCCTTGACCTTACCAGGTAGGTCGCTCCCCCGCCACACAGCTCCGCCTGTGGTGTCCTGCCCGCCGCTGCTGCTGGTAAGCTCGCCCTCTGCTTGTTGGCCTCGGTGCCCGCTTTTGTCTGTTTTTCCCTCACTGCCCCGATTCACTGTATCGTGTCCTTTTTTCCTTCTGTACCCTCGCTGCCCCCATTGCTGTGTGCCCGTTTTTTCCTCTGCTCCCCTCGCTGCCCCCACTGTACTGCGTCCATCTTTCCTTCTGTACCCTCGCTGCCCCCATTGCTGTGTGCCCGTCTTTTTCGCTGCTCCCCTCGCTGCCCCCACTGTACTGCGTCCATCTTTCCTTCTGTACCCTCGCTGCCCCCATTGCTGTGTGCCCGTCTTTTTCGCTGCTCCCCTCGCTGCCCCCACTGTACTGCGTCCATCTTTCCTTCTGTACCCTCGCTGCCCCCATTGCTGTGTGCCCGTCTTTTTTCGCTGCTCCCCTCGCTGCCCCCACTGTACTGCGTCCATCTTTTCCTTCTGTCTCCCTCGCTGCCTCTCTCCAATCCCGCCGCTGTGTCCCCTACGGCCCCGCCCCCCTGACTGCCCATTCGCTGACCCTGCCTCCCAGCTGCTCCTCCCTCCCACCTCCCCATATATGGCGGCCGCTGCGCGGTGCGGAGAGCGACCCTTGACCTTACCAGGTAGGTCGCTCCCCCGCCACACAGCTCCGCCTGTGGTGTCCTGCCCGCCGCTGCTGCTGGTAAGCTCGCCCTCTGCTTGTTGGCCTCGGTGCCCGCTTTTGTCTGTTTTTCCCTCACTGCCCCGATTCACTGTATCGTGTCCTTTTTCCTTCTGTACCCTCGCTGCCCCCATTGCTGTGTGCCCGTTTTTCCTCTGCTCCCCTCGCTGCCCCCACTGTACTGCGTCCATCTTTCCTTCTGTACCCTCGCTGCCCCCATTGCTGTGTGCCCGTCTTTTTCGCTGCTCCCCTCGCTGCCCCCACTGTACTGCGTCCATCTTTCCTTCTGTACCCTCGCTGCCCCCATTGCTGTGTGCCCGTCTTTTTCGCTGCTCCCCTCGCTGCCCCCACTGTACTGCGTCCATCTTTCCTTCTGTACCCTCGCTGCCCCCATTGCTGTGTGCCCGTCTTTTTCGCTGCTCCCCTCGCTGCCCCCACTGTACTGCGTCCATCTTTTCCTTCTGTCTCCCTCGCTGCCTCTCTCCAATCCCGCCGCTGTGTCCCCTACGGCCCCGCCCCCCTGACTGCCCATTCGCTGACCCTGCCTCCCAGCTGCTCCTCCCTCCCACCTCCCCATATATGGCGGCCGATGCGCGGTGAGGAGAGCGACCCTTGACCTTACCAGGTAGGTCGCTCCCCCGCCACACAGCTCCGCCTGTGGTGTCCTGCCCGCCGATGCTGCTGGTAAGCTCGCCCTCTGCTTGTTGGCCTCGGTGCCCGCTTTTGTCTGTTTTTCCCTCACTGCCCCGATTCACTGTATCGTGTCCTTTTTTCCTTCTGTACCCTCGCTGCCCCCATTGCTGTGTGCCCGTTTTTCCTCTGCTCCCCTCGCTGCTCCCACTGTACTGCGTCCATCTTTCCTTCTGTACCCTCACTGCCCCCATTGCTGTGTGCCCGTCTTTTTCGCTGCTCCCCTCGCTGCCCCCACTGTACTGCGTCCATCTTTCCTTCTGTACCCTCGCTGCCCCCATTGCTGTGTGCCCGTCTTTTTCGCTGCTCCCCTCGCTGCCCCCACTGTACTGCGTCCATCTTTCCTTCTGTACCCTCGCTGCCCCCATTGCTGTGTGCCCGTCTTTTTCGCTGCTCCCTCGCTGCCCCCACTGTACTGCGTCCATCTTTTCCTTCTGTCTCCCTCGCTGCCTCTCTCCAATCCCGCCGCTGTGTCCCCTACGGCCCCGCCCCCTGACTGCCCATTCGCTGACCCTGCCTCCCAGCTGCTCCTCCCTCCCACCTCCCCATATATGGCGGCCGCTGCGCGGTGAGGAGAGCGACCCTTGACCTTACCAGGTAGGTCGCTCCCCCGCCACACAGCTCCGCCTGTGGTGTCCTGCCCGCCGCTGCTGCTGGTAAGCTCGCCCTCTGCTTGTTGGCCTCGGTGCCCGCTTTTGTCTGTTTTTCCCTCACTGCCCCGATTCACTGTATCGTGTCCTTTTTCCTTCTGTACCCTCGCTGCCCCCATTGCTGTGTGCCCGTTTTTCCTCTGCTCCCCTCGCTGCCCCCACTGTACTGCATCCATCTTTCCTTCTGTACCCTCGCTGCCCCCATTGCTGTGTGCCCGTCTTTTTCGCTGCTCCCTCGCTGCCCCCACTGTACTGCGTCCATCTTTCCTTCTGTACCCTCGCTGCCCCCATTGCTGTGTGCCCGTCTTTTTCGCTGCTCCCCTCGCTGCCCCCACTGTACTGCGTCCATCTTTCCTTCTGTACCCTCGCTGCCCCCATTGCTGTGTGCCCGTCTTTTTCGCTGCTCCCCTCGCTGCCCCCACTGTATTGCGTCCATCTTTTCCTTCTGTCTCCCTCGCTGCCTCTCTCCAATCCTGCCGCTGTGTCCCCTACGGCCCCGCCCCCTGACTGCCCATTCGCTGACCCTGCCTCCCAGCTGCTCCTCCCTCCCACCTCCCCATATATGGCGGCCGCTGCGCGCCGCGCCGCTGGCGCGCCGAAGCGCGCCTAAGGCAAGCCCGTCTGCGCCCGTCCGTGCCTGGACCGCGCCCAGCGCCAAACCCCCTGGCCCCCGCAGCAGCCAACCCACCCACCGGACTTACGACACCGCCACCCTCAACGCACTCAACACCGGCCGTATCCCCGGCTGCCACCGTGCCACCCCAGGACGCACCCACGGACCCTTCGCCTGCCAATCCTGCAAGTTCGCCTGCCTCCGGACCTGCACCGCACCCGCCAAGCCGAGCACCAGCAGCAACCACCTGAAGTGCATCCTGCTCAACACCCGCTCCGTCCACAGACACGCCGTGGAACTTTGGAACCTGCTCGACTCCACATCACCAGACGTCGCATTCCTCACGGAAACATGGATGAACGCCTCCTCAGCGCCCGACATCGCCATCGCCATCGCCATCCCGGACGGATACAAGATCACCCGTAGGGACCGCGCCAACCAGACCGGAGGAGGCATCGCCATCGTCCACAAGAACACCATCCGCATCACGACCAACTCCGACGACACCTTCACAGCCGGCGAACACCTGCACTTCCAGATACACACCGACCCCAAGACCACCCTCAGAGGCACCCTCATCTACAGACCTCCAGGACCACGCACACAATTCAGCGAAGACATCGCCGACCTCATCAGCCCGCACGCCCTCCCCTCGGCTGACTACATCCTCCTTGGGGACCTCAACTTCCACCTAGAGAACAACAACGATCGCAACACCACCACCCTGCTGGACAACCTCGCCAACCTCGGACTCAAGCAACTGGTGACCACCCCCACACACCACGCCGGCCACACGCTTGACCCCGTCTTCTCTTCCAGCAAGGACATCTCCTTCAGCCACACCACCGGACTCCACTGGACAGACCACAGCTGCGTCCACTTCAGCTTCAGCAGGACCACCACGCACCACCACCCGCAACAGTTTCCGCGCAGAAGCTGGAACAAGATCACCACCGACCAACTCACCACATCCCTGAGCCAGAACCCTCCCGCCAGCTCAACGAACCCCAACCAAGCCGCCAGCAACCTCACAAGTTGGATCACCAACTGCGCAGACGACCTCGCCCCATTGAAGACCCCCCAGTCAGACCCGGCAACAAGAAAGCATCCTGGTTCACCGACGAACTCAAGAAATCCAAGAAGAACTGCCGGGCCCTCGAGAAAGCATGGCGCAGAGACCTGACTGCAGACAACATGACCACCCTCAAGCACGCCACCCGAAAACACCACCAGCTGATCCACACCACCAAGAAAACCGCATTCAAGGAACGACTGGACAACAACGCCCACAACAGCAAGGAACTCTTCATCATCGTCAAAGAGCTCTCGAACCCCAGAGCCGGAAACAACGACATCACTCCCTCGCAAGACCTCTGCAACTCGCTCGCCTCGCTCTTCCACAGCAAGATCGCAGACATACACAACAGTTTCAGCACACAGCCGACGTACCCTACGACCGTTCCAACGTCCCCCACCTCCACCCTCCGAGCCTGGACCCCGATCAACACCGAAGACACTATCCGCACGATGAACTCCATCCACTCCGGATCACCAACCGACCCCTGCCCTCACCACGTCTTCAACAAGGCCCGCGCCATCATCGCACCCCACCTCCGGGACATCATCAACACCTCCTTCGACACCGCCACCTTCCCAGAGAGCTGGAAGCACGCCGAACTCAGCGCCCTACTGAAGAAACCGTCAGCGGACCCCACCGACCTCAAAAACTACCGCCCCATCTCGCTCCTTCGTTTTCCTGCCAAAGTCATCGAGAAGACCGTCAACAGACAACTGGCCGCCTTCCTCGAGACGAATGGATCCCTCGACCACTCGCAGTCCGGCTTCCGGGCCAACCACAGCACCGAGACCGCCCTAATCGCAGCCACCGACGACATCCGAGCCCTGCTCGACAACGGGGAAACTGCGGCCCTCATCCTCCTGGACCTCTCCGCAGCGTTCGACACAGTCTGCCACCGCACCCTAGTGCAACGCCTGAACAACGTCGGAATCCAAGAGAAGGCACTGGAGTGGATCATCTCCTTCCTCACCGGAAGAACCCAGAGAGTCCGCCTCCCCCGTTCAGTTCCGAGGCCACCGAAGTCATCTGCGGCGTACCACAAGGATCATCACTCAGCCCCACCCTCTTCAACGTCTACATGAGCCCCCTCGCAACCATCGCACGCCAACACAACCTCAACATCATCTCCTACGCCGACGACACCCAGCTGATCCTCTCCCTCACCAACGACCCCACAACCGCCAGAACCAACCTACATGAAGGGATGAAGGACGTAGCCGAATGGATGAGGAACAGCCGCCTGAAACTGAACTCAGATAAGACGGAAGTCCTCATCCTAGGATCATCACCCTCCGCCTGGGACGACTCCTGGTGGCCCCCTGCCCTGGGCAACGCACCCAAACCAACGGACCACGCACGCAACCTGGGCTTCATCCTGGACTCCTCCCTCTCAATGACCCGACAAGTCAACGCCGTCTCCTCGTCTTGCTTCAACCTCCTACGCATGCTGCGCAAGATCTTCCGGTGGATCCCCACCGAAACCAGGAAGACGGTCACCCAGGCCCTCGTCACCAGCCGACTGGACTACGGCAACTCCCTCTACGCGGGAACCACAGCCAAACTTCAAAAAAGACTCCAACGCATCCAGAACGCCTCAGCTCGACTCATCCTGGACATCCCCCGACACAGCCACATCGCCGGACACCTGAGAGACCTGCACTGGCTCCCCGTCAGCAAGAGAATCACGTTCCGACTCCTCACCCACGCACACAAAGCTCTCCACAACCAAGGCCCCAGATACCTCAACGACCGTCTGACCTTCTACACTCCCACCCGCCAGCTACGATCGACCAACCACGCCCTCGCCGCCGTCCCCGCATCCGAAGAGCCACAACGGGAGGAAGATCCTTCTCCTACCTGGCTGCCAAGACGTGGAACTCCCTACCCATCCACCTCCGCCTTACCCAGGACCACCTCTCCTTCAGGAAGCAACTCAAGACCTGGCTGTTCGAACAGTAGCGGACCCCCCTCCCCCAAGCGCCTTGAGACCCTCTGGGTGAGTAGCGCGCTATACAAATGACAAATGATTGATTGACCACATCGCTTCCCATCTTCGCAAGAAACCTCAAAACCTGGCTCTTCGACAGGCCCCCTCCTTGATGGACTGGAACCTGCACCCCCCCTCCCACCCCCAGCACCTTGAGACCCTTACGGGTGAGTAGTCGCGCTTAACAAACGCCTGATTGATTGATTAAGGTGTAAATACAAATGTTGCATATCTTACTTTCAGAAACAGTTATTTCAGTGCATTGCTTCAGGGGATATTATTTCAGATTCATGTCTTTTACATTCTCAAACAATTACTTGGGATGCTTTTAATTCACTGGCCCCTCAACACCCCTAGACATCACCCATCCCTGACCCTTCATAACCCCTAAACACCATCATTCCCTGCCCATAAAAAACTCTCACCATGCCTAAACTACACCTATCCCTGAACCCTAAAAGCCCTTTCTACTCCTATACTCCACCCATCTCATAAACCTAAAAAGCCCTCACTACACCTAAACCACACCAATCCCTGGCCCCTAAACTGCAAACATACCTGATCCCCTAAACGCTCTTTCTGCTCCTACACTCCACCCCTTCCTGAACCATAAAAACCCTCACTAACCATAAACTTCACCCATTCCTGAACTCTAAAATCCCCTTTCTACACCTAAAACCCCACCCATCCCTGACCCCATAAAACTCCTCACCACACCCAAACTCTACCCATCCCTGAACCCTAAAAAAAACACAGCCTTTAAACACCACCCATCCATTACCCATAACAACCCCTCACCACCCCTAAACTCTACCCATCCTTGAACCCTAAAAACCCTTCTACATTCAAACTCTACCCATCCCTGAATCCTTAAAATCACTCACCACCCTAAACTACACCCAATACTGAACCCTAACAACTCCTCACTACCTCTACCTCTACACATTATTGACCTTAAAAATCCTCACCAGCCATAAATTCCGCCCATCCATGAATCCTAAAACGCCTCAACACCTGCACACTTTACTTATCCCTGAACCCTCAAAACACCTCACACCCATAAACTCCACTCATCCATGAACCCTAAAAACCCTTCACCACCTCTAAACTCCATTCCTGATCCCTAAAAAAAACCTTCACCACCCCTAAACACCCGCCATCCCTGAACCCTAAAACTCCTTTCCTTCTCTGAAGTCTACCCATTCCTGACTTCAAAAACCCTCATCACCCCTAAACATTATCCCTCCCTGCACCAAAAAACGCTCACTAGTCCTAAACTCCACCCAAGATTAATGTAATTCTGGATTTTTTCTTAAAATGATCTTTCCTTTAAAATGTTTCCTTTAATTTTCGATTTATTTGCATTTTCTTAAAATTGACTTTCCGTAAAATTGTTTTTCCCTGATTTGGTTTCATCCAATATGGTTTCTCTGATTTCGTTTTTCCATTAATTCACATACATCAATGGCATTTAAATACTTCCTATATAGGCCACACCAGAAGCCCACACTCTTCAATCAAAGCACAACCACAGAGGAGCATGCCACTCGTTCACAAAGGCGCTTCGGAGCCTGGTAAGGGGTATATACATTGCAATTCAGTAAATGAACATGTGGGATCTCAAAGCCTCTCTTAGAATGCATTTAAACGGACATTTAAAGTCAATTGAAACTGTTATTGGATTATGTATGAGGCATCCATCTGAGGAGGAGCTATTTGAGATTTGCATCACATGATAAGATGACTTTATAAGAGAACGACACATAGAAAGCCTGTTGGGCCCACAGAGACACACACAGCCGGCTGCCACTTGTACCTGTGCTAGAAACTCATAGATATTTTGTCTGTTGCATCACTTTCATCTGAGGGTCTAAAGTGCCATTCAAAAGAGGAAGCACTGACTAGTGAGGTCCCTCACCACCATCCATCCGCCATCTCCACGAGTGACAGGTTATATCTTTACTGGATTAATGCCCTTCTTGCAATGGCGGGAGTTTCACTTCTCCTACAATCCCAACCCCGAGCCATGTTGGCCTTTCAGGATCACCTGCTACCAGGGCACTGGTGGCTTATGGATGGGCACCACAGCGATATCACTCCCAGGTTCTTAACCATCACTGCAGGCATAGAAGAGGTACCAAAATCGTAGGTTTTCAGCCACATGGATCTATGGGTTAGTAGATTTAAACATAGGAAAGATCTAGTTCTTCCTTCGGTAAAGGTTTTTATGAAATGTAATTATTACTGCTCTCATGGTTTTTTAAAGTTTTAAGTTTCATAATAACTTGTCAATCGCCGACATGGTCCTTGAATTTAAAGTCAAATGTGCACCTAAAGGGGACAAGATGCAGAGTGGAAAAAACTGGCAATAATGCCACCACCGAGGATGCATATGAGGGCAGTGGTACTCAGAATGAATAGATGGAATCCACCGTAGTTAAGTGAAACCGACTCCAGCTACATCCAGGCTGCACTGTAGAATGTCATTGGTGGTGTTGAAGCCTGAGGCACGTCTAATGTACCAGAGCTTCAATATCGTCTGTCTGCAGAAAACTAGTTCTCAGGCCATCCAGGGCGTAGAGCCAAGACCACTCTGTACCTGTTCCATATCGATAATTAAACCAGAAGTGTTCCAGGACACTTCAATATATTAATCAATTTGCTGATCGCACATTCGAATAGTTTGGATGGGCTTGTAAATAGCTTTAGAGCAGCAGAGTCAATGAGGCCTTGACAGTGAGTCTATCTGACTTTTCCAACCAGAAGGGGGTGGTGTTGGGTTTGATGGCTCAGCGGACTAATGCATCCTCTCAAGGGATCAGTGCTTGACCCTCCTGTCACAGGTTCATAGTTCATACCCTGCCTGGGGCCCACAGCTTCTCATTATCCCGAAGCTGATAAAATGAGTACTAATGACCACCTGATATTCAGTGCCATGAAGCCCACGGGTGAGCGTGTACTTTACAAATACACATGATGTGTGGAGCTATTGCTTGCAACGGATCCGTGGAGAGTCAGACTTCTAACAAAGGCTTCTCAAAAAGAGCTAATTGTTAAGTTTTCATCAGAGATCAACATTTATTAAATTCAGAACAGTCACTTTGGGTGTAATGCGGAATCTTTGAAAACCGTTGAAGGCTTTACAGCAAAGCGTTTGTTTACAGGGCTAGAAGAAATGCCTCCAAAACAAGGTCCATTTGTGATTTGAAACACACTATGTCAAGATTTAAAAAAAAAAAAATGTTTGGGTTTTATGATGAGCTGAAACGTCTCTATGTATCATTTCTGGAGACAACAACGTTAGTGGAGTGAACTGCCCTAAAGAGACTAAAAAACACGTACCTCGGAAAGCCTTGGAGGGCTGAACTGCATCAGTCACATATCAGACCTGTGCCTCTAAAAGACCTGCAAAGCAGGCCAGACAGAATCAGGCACGATAGGTTTGTGTCTGTGGCAGGCCAGGGGTAGAGTCACTCACATCAGGAAATTGACACTGATAAGCTGGTTGGGCTGGAAAGAATCAGTCAGGCATGAGGCTTGGGTCCCTGGTTGCAGGAGGGTTGGAGAAAGGTTAGTTACCTGCAAGGCATGCCTGAGTGGAATGTGGAACAGAGCATCCAACTGAGAAAACTGTAACTACAGGTGTCTCTTTCCCAGTGATGACCTGGGTCAAAATGGGCCACTGACCCGGGGCATTAAACCCGAGTTCCGAAGGGGCTCAAATTACAGAGCCCTTTGTTATTTATTAGTGAAATCTATTCACATTAAGTGGCCTTACACTCATTGATAATCTAACCCCGGAGTCACATAACAGAATGGAATAAAATTGTGCATGAAAAAATCCAACTCAGTGGACGGTTACATCGACTAGTAAGTAGGTGGTCTGTAGCTGAGATTCTCTGGAAAAATTGGAAACATCCACAAATTCATATGCTTTTTCGGCATTCTGAACTTCTCTCTGGCTTCCTCACATCCTCGAGATGGTGTGTTATTTACCCCGTGTTAGGGGCAGGAAAGAATCCCTTTTACGGAGGGAAGAAGAGGAGATCAACCCTAAACTTGGTTGGTGTGAATGGGAAAAAAATGTTTTCCTGTAGCAAAAATATGCTTTTTAAACAACGTGACATTCCACAGAGCCGATGACATTTCACAGTGTGTAATTATACAACATGTACAATTTCAGATGCTGAAATGCTTAAGCGACAACGAACAGTGGAATTCACAAATGTTGTCCAGGGGTGCTGCTACAAATGTGCCACAGTAGTAGTTTTCCAGATGTATTTGTGGAAACGTTAGTGGACTCTAAAAAGTCGTACATCGGTAGACATGCAAAGTCACAGCCTTGGCGACCTATTTTTTTTGTGCTCACTGAAATCGTCGAAATTGTCACACTTGTAGAAGTGTAATGGTTAGTAGATACTGATGGCACTGACTGTAGGTGGTGGAAGCTACAGCTGCATCCCATGAAATAACTTGACCCAGACACTGATGATTTGTACAAATGAAACACTGGCCCAAAATATGTGGTGGCTGCATAGGACAGATTCTGTCTACACTGCTATGTTTCCTTGATAACATGTTTAAAAAAAAACCTCACACCTCCCCTAGAATATTTTTGTTTCCAAATGTACTTCTTTACTGCTGAGTCTGTTTCACACCTCTCTCCGTAACTGGATTTTTTTGTAGCATGAAACACACAGTTTCCTTTACTGATGTAATGACTGATGTGTGACGTTGTCATGTGGTCGCATTTTATCATGTTTCTCGAGAGTGTGGTTAGTGTAGATGCTACACAAAAGTATGTGGTCAGAAGTAGCAACAAATACCCTGGCCTCCAAAACCATGATAGGTATTCAGCAACCTGATTGGTCTCTGACGGTGTCCTAGCAAAGCTCCCCGCTAAACATTATGCTCTGCTAGTTCCTCTTCAGCTGCAGTAAAGAGGCCACATGCAGTTTTCTGATCCGGAGCAGAATGTGTGAATGTGCCAAAGCATGAAACTGTGTTTAGAGAATTCTGCTTGCCTCGTGCATATTTCAAAGCTTAATGGAGGCAACATGATGGATAGTAAGAAGCAGAATTGATGGATTTGCAACTGGCGGATTAGTTATGATTCAGGAATGGATTTTTACTTCAGCATCATATTTTTCCAGCAGCATCAGCTATTTTGATTGGTTTAATTTTGGTTTATGTTAGACCTGACAATCTTAGGGTGTTTTTCCCCCAATCTTTTCGCCTATGTTCCTCATTTATGTGCTGAAATCCGTTTTTGTTGGTCTTCGGACTCTGTGAACTTTACCACTGCCAACCAGTGCTGAAGTGCTTGTGCTGTCTCCCTGAACATGGTTTGATTACACCTGATCAGCATATTTAATTTATAAGTCCCTTGTAGAATAGTATACCATACACTCAGGGCCTGTAAATTAAATGCTATCAGGTAAGAGTGGTGGGCGTGGGGAGGGTGAGTTGACATACGATGGGATAGGGAAAATAAAATACATAAATAATTAAAACCACTCACCTTGATGATCGCCAGATCGCAGAGTCGGTGATGCGGCGAGCGCAAGGTAAGTAGTTTTATTTATTTATGTCGTATGTCGACTTCCCCCGGCCCCACCCCACTGCCCCACCGCTCTTACCTGTACCTGCCGCGCCTGGCTACCAGTGGCCCTGCGGCACTTATGGTTAGCCAATAGGGCAAGGGTATTGTAACTAAAAGGTTGGACATGTACTTTTAAGTTTTACACAACTCTTACATTCGTTTTTCACTACTGTGAGGCCACCTGTCCTATAGGATAATATTGGGCTGCCTTATTACATTTAATAAATGCTACCTTTTGATTGGGACCAGGTATCCAGTTCATGTTTGGTATCTATGAAGTTGTAACGAAAAACCATCTTTAATGATGAATTCGGATTTTCATTTACAATTTTGGAAATGCCACTTTTAGAAAGCTTTTATCATGATGGAGAGGGATCCTGTTGAGGCAGTAAGGTGCGCGATCAGTCAATATAAGTATGCACAAGAAACCCCTTACACCATGGATTTATCAGCTGTTTACATAGGCTGCAGAATTATTTTGCGCCTCTCAATACCAACATTTGTTGGAAATCTTATTCCGCTTTTTCTTTATACATATCCTTTCACTGGTATGCCACAAGTACTCACATGACACATAAATGCTAACATTCCAGCAGACATTGAATGCTCAAATTAAAGAAAGAAAGGAAAAAGAAAAATGTAGTACACAGAAAAGCTTTTTTCTTGTGGACTTAACCAGTCCCAAAAGTGTATTAATGAACCAATACAAGACAAGAATCACATAAATAATAACTTGAGACCACAAAGGTAAATATAAAAACTCACATAGATGACACGACTTGTCTTTACATGTATTGATACTTTTTCATGTGTTATTAACAAACGCAACATACATAAGTGTCCAACATATACAGTGCTCTTTTCTTATAACAAAAGAAAAACATCTAAACAAAGTTTCCACATACAGTGGATTTTATTGTCACACTATGAATTAATATCACTGGGGGTATATATTATTACCCTCTAGATGTATAGTCCTTCAGCCCTATGGGATTGGGGCACAGAATACTTTAAACGTTTATAGGTCTGGGAGGTATGAATCCTCTCAGTCTGTTCTGTGGTTGTTATTAACCTCGTGAAGATGTTATGTGCCCTCAGATCCTTACCTACTCCTATGCGTTTCGGCCTTCTGGGTGGATCTGGCGCTTTAATGAAGTTCTTCTTCAGGGCTTTGTGTTGTTGGGGATACTGTATGTGGAGCATAAAAAGGGGAGGGGGGCTATGATTCTCTATAACAAAGTGGAACATTTTGCCCTTCCTTAACAACTCTCCTAACTCCTGTTATCTGGGTAAAACTCCTCACAACTTTTGCATAGTATTCAACTCAACTGATCTTTATTTTGCAAGACACCTTCACTTTTACTGGTACTCACAAGGACTTGCTTTGGTCTCTCCCAAACAGCTGAAATCGTATATCTAAATATTTTACTTCTACTAAGGAGCAAAATTTGTCCTTTCTTAAGTTCATCCCATAACTTAGCAATTCTAATGAAACTTCCTTCAGCACAACATTGTGTTCCTCAGTTATTTTCCCCAAAAACCAAAATGTTACCCTCAAAAACACAGCTTTGTCCATCCCTGTAACCACCTTGATCATCTTCCTTTGGAACACCCTAGCTGCTGAGGCAATACAACAGGGTACCTATGTAAACTGGTAAATGTCCTCTGAGGTGTTATAAGCAGCCGGTAACGTTTACCACGCATCAGTACATGGCAACATGAATAGGGACATTTGAGAGACCCTCCATGTGATGAATTGGGTTGTTGGTTAACTGATTTGTGAGCCCTGGTCAAGCAACAGTCACAATCCCTGGTAGGATGAACCATAAAGAGTCACTAAGTTAACCTGTGCTTAACCCTGGGTAGCTTGGCACAAAAAGCAGTTAGGCTTAACTTCGAGGCAATGTGTAAAGTATTTATGCAGCACACAAACAGTAATAAAGTGAGAAACACAAAATAAGAACAATTCTAAACCAATTTAGAAACATAATGACAAAAATCCAATCTGTAGAACCATGATTATCAATTTTTAAAGTTTTTAGTAAAAATTAGCACTTAATAGATCAAAGTGAAAACTGCGGACATCTAGTCCCATGAAACCGGGTCAAAGTACAAAAATATGACCAACCGCGATAGAGAGTGGGTTGGATACAAGAAGTGGATTGGGCACGGTCAGCTCTTACATTTGGACTTAGAAGAAATTTTGAAGAAAGGTTCTGGAAAGGTAAAAGTTCAGTTGGGCAAGGCTGCAGGGGGTGTCCGAAGAGGGAGTCTCGTCTAGAGAGAGTTGCACTGAAGATTTCTATGTTCAGACTTAGTCACTTTTTTGGAAGTCGAAGATTTCCAGTGGGACAAGGCAGGAGGCTGAAGCCAAAGACAGTTCCAGGAGGTCAGATGCCCCTTTGGCGAAGGAACTCTGAACAGGATTTGCTGCTGCAGAGAAGAACGTAGCGGGAGCAGCCACAAAGTCAGGCCAACCGGCTATGGGTGGATAGACAAGCAGGTTGGTACCTGTCCCCCTTAGGTTCTCATAGCAGTTTTTAGCCAAAAAGTTTCTAGTCCCAAGTTTTGTATTTTGCTTATCTGGGCACCTTTAGCACCTGAACCAAGGGTCCAGGACTGGTAAGACATCACTTGGGGGTTTAGGACTCACTCAGGCTGAGTCCAGGTGCTGATTAAAGATGGTGGGAGCCTGGTATGTCCCTGTGTCTCTGAACAGAAGTCCAGCAAACTAGCCTTTGGAATCACTCTGGTAGACCTGAGTGCAGGTGAAGAAGCAGAGCTCAAACAGCAGGGCCGGGCTCTGAGGTTTCAAGGCAGGATCCAGGCAGCAAAGCAGTCCTTCCAGGTACAGCAAAGCAGTCTTGCAGAGTGCATAGCAGTTCACAGCAGCAAACCTTCCTCTGAGAGTCCTTCCACAGGTCCAGAAATGAACTGAAGAGTGAGTCTGAGGGCCCTATTTATATAGCTGGTGCCTCCTTTGAAGTTCGGGAGAAATTTCTAGAGGTTTCTCTTTGAAGTGCTTGGAATTTTCTGACTCCCCTGCCCTGGCTCAAGCTGGCCGTAGGAACAATGCACTGGTGACAAGCCCTTTGTTGTAAGGCAGAGAACTTCAGTTTTAAGTGGGGCTGTGCTCAGCTTCCCCCTACCCCTCCTGCCAGCAGAAGACACACCTAATTCCCCCTGTTGTGTGACTGTCTGGGAGAAATTCACAAAGTCTAACTGTCAGGTGCACCCAGTCATGTGAATTAGGACAGGTTGCAGGCACCAAAAGGACTAGGATAGGAAAATGTCAACTTTCTAAAAGGGGTATTTTCAAAATTGTAACTTAAAATCTGACTACCATTAAAGAGGATTTATAATTGCAATTTCATAAATACCAAACATGAACTGGATGCCTGGTCCCAATCAAAAGTTAGCACTTATTAAATGTAATGAGGAAACCCAGTGTTATCCTATGGGATAGGTAGGCCTCACAGTAGTGAAAAATACATTCAGGAGTTTTTCACTAAAACTTAAAAGTATAAGTCCAGCCTTTTAATTACACGGTACCCTGCCCTATTGGCTTCCTAGGGCCTACCTTAGGGGTGACTTATATGCAATAAAAGGGGATTTTAAGGCTTGACAAGGGGTTTTTATTGCCAAGCCGAATTGGCACTTTGAAGCTGTATTCAGGCTGCAATGGTAGACCTGGGATATGTTTTAAGATGCAAGCCCACTGGTAGATTTAATTTACAGGCCCTGGGTATATGGTATACCACACTACAAGGGACTTATATGTAAATTAAATATGCCAATCAAGTGTAAAATTAATTAGCCATGTTTAGGGAAGTGAGCACCAGCACTTTAGCACTGATTAGCAGTGGTAAAGTACACAGAGTCCTAAGGACAACAAAAACAAATTTCAGCAGAAACATGGCTTGGGGGAAGACCACACTAATGCTGCCAGGTCTAACATTTCAGGTCATACTAATTTACGCATCCCAATTCTGCTCTTCAGCAACATAAAGGATTTCCCCACTTGTTGCAGTCAATTTGACAGTAGTTCAAGAGCTAAAAATTGACCCAAACCATCTGATGCACCAAACATATTCCCAAGAGCCTTCGCTCGGATTGAAGAACCTATTGTATTGGTATTGTGAATGACTGTACTCCTAAGAAAAAATAATCTTGAATAAGTCCTTTTATAAGTCCTGATGGGGCCTTTAATACACAGTTCAGTCGAAATGTGTTGACTCTGCGCTTGACGAGGACTAACAAAATTCTAAAACTCATAAAAAGAAGTTGTTCATAATAGAATGATGTGAGCAAAGGACTTTATACTCCATTCTATAAACAGAACATTCCTCATAAGCTGTAAAAATAGGCACTGAATAATGTGGTGTGCATCCATTGCATACTACAAGGACTGAATTATCTAAATGTGGTGATAATGAAATGTATGTGATGTAGATGTGATCAGGGTAAAAAGATTATTCAGAAATAAATTAAGTACTAATGAGTATACTGTAAATGGAGAGCCGCCTTTGTGAGCTGATAACAAAACGAAGAAAAGATGTTCTGTAATAAAATTAATCAGCCAAATGATGACAAAGTGGTAACTCAATAATTAGTCCTACCATTCTAACTCAGGAATACGTGAATACTTTCAGAACTACCTTACTTTTATAAATGTTCTCAGCCCAGGTTCCTTACGTTTGTGGGCTGTTCCTTTTGATTACTGTGTAGGAGTGCATGAAGCACTCCCCAGAGGTAATATTCTACCAGCTGGAGTTGTAGACTGTGTGAGTGACGTAGCCAAGATCATAGTCCCTTATTCCCAAAAGAGCTGATTTGTCAAATATCTGGACGTTGATGCGGCAGTTGGTAGCACAAATGGTATCACTTTAGACTGAAAGTGGTCTTCGGGCATGGAGAATACAAAATCAAAAGTACTGAAGAATTGGGCTATGCTAAATGGTCAATGAACTCATCAGCTTCATGACATATATCCTACACAGAACCAGAGACATAGGCCCACCCTCGAAGGGTGACTTTTGGGACCACAGAGACAGGACTGTGCTAGGGACTATCGAACGATTCAATAACACTTAGGATTGGTATTTGAGACATTTACTCCTTGATGCTGGCTTGCACCTTCAGAATGCTGAATGCTGTCACCTGTTTTATTATTGACACACCAGTCAGTGAGTCCAGGTGACACTGAAGGCAATTTAGAGAACTGGTCAAACATTTATATCCACTCAGTATCCTTTCCATTGTGGTACAGGAGATAAAGGTACAGCTTACTCACCTTTTTCAGTCCTCTATCAGTCAACATCAGCATCACCATGTCAGCTGTTTTGTAGTGAGTTTTAGGGTGTTTGGTATCCAGTTCCCAGTGGGGCATGTTTGGGGCTGCAAGGTCTATAAGTTGGTTTACCATCCTCTCTAGCACTGTGTACAACATAGTTCACCTATCTTATATGGCAAAACTTTACCATCCAGATTTGTACTCAGTCACTGAGGTTTTTTCATCATACCACTATTTGATCGGCTACTAATTGGAGTGAAAACTCATACTACCCTTTTTCATGTACTGGGCCAACTTGGACTAAAACCCAGCACACAGTCCATTGAGTCTAGTATGGCTTTCTTAAGAGAATTCTCCCATTCTTCTCACACAAGTTTCAGGGGGCCTCAATGGCCATATAAAAGCTGAAAGGTGCTGAAGCCCATTCCGTTTTGAAGCATCTCTTTGTAGGTAAAACACAAGATTGTCCATCTTCCTCCCGAGAGGCTTTTCCAAGCCCTGAATCATAGCTATCAGGGTCCAGTGTTCTGAGATAGTACAGGGTGGAGCACTTGTGGGCTACTCCGTATTCATCCCACATGGCTTTCATTTACACTGACATAAGGTTTTCTCCCCTATCTGGAACTACCTTCTTAAGGAACACTACTTAAGTAAAAATACCCAGCAGGACCATGACCCATAAAGTTGCTGTGCTCATGCTCAGAGGTATAGCCTCAAGTAGCATGATGCACATCTGCCAAGTTTAACTGTTTCTCTGCGGAAGCCTTGAGGTCTAAAGATCTGTAAATGTTCATCACCACCCTCTTATATAGTTCTTGTTGCTTGCAATTAACTGATATATTGTGCAGTAATGACAGAACACCTTTTTCTCTGATCCCCATGTGATTCCATTACAAATGACGCACAACCAGATGCTGGGTCTTAGTCAGGCCAAGGTGTCATGGGATAAGCCAACTCCAACAAGGAACCCACATGGCACTGATACTACTAACCTCCTAGCAGGTTCAGGGTTCTTTGGCTCACTGTAAGAAACAGCATTCTCCTTGAGAATTAAACAACCCATTGTGTTCACCCTCAGGTTCACGTTGAAGCCTTTCAAAAGTGGGACACTCATTTAGCTTTTCAGAAGTCTTCTAAGCTTGTTACTCCTGCAGCTTTAAACTCCTTGAGCTCAAATAACTTCAACAAGACAGACAAATCCTCTCCCTCAGTCTGGTGGGCCAACTTCCCAGGTTTTGTTGCCTGAAGTTTCCCATTCAAGACAGTGTCAACCTCTTTTACTATGATGTTATTTTCTGTCTGTCCATGTATCATCCTGCTTTAGTTCCTCTATATTGCCCTGCTCATCACCAACTTTGATGCATTTTTGTCCTTGATTTTTGCTACTTATTAGCAGCAGGATTCGCGTTGGATTCTTTCTTCTAGAAGACTTTATGGTGGCCTCCATCTTGGTTCACCTGATGAGGACCTGACCCACTATTCTTTTTATTTTTAAATTCTTTTTATTGAACATAAAAACAAGCTTCAGAGCATCATAAATTACATGTAGTAGTGCAGGATAATCATTATCACAGATTTCCGACAACAAGGCAAAAGTCAATTGCACATACTTGCTGACATAGTCCGTGCAATCTATAGACATAAGAAGAAAAAAAACATCCCGTCTCTTGGCAAGTGCAAGCGTACCCCCTAGTGCACTGTCCACTGGCCTCCATATTCCGCCCACGCTCCCCATATCTTTTCGCCTTTACGTGGACAGCCCCGACTCTGGTATATCACCCGTTCTGCACCCTGGCACCAATCCAAGTCATTTTTCCAAGCTGCCAGTGTGGGGGTTGTCGCTGCCCCCCACACCTGAGTGATGTTTCTTTTGGCTACCCCCCTGCCAGGGCCAACCAGGTCTTAGCCCATTGTGGCCAGGCCGTATCTCCCGTGACTCCCAGGATATGCCACCTTGGTTCAAGTGGGACGTCCGCTCCCACCACCTCCGCCATCACCCGGGTGATACCCTCCCTATAGGCCTGTATTTTGGGGCAGGCCCACAAAATATGAAAGAAGGACCCAGGCTCACCACAGCCCCGGACACACTCATCCGTTGTACATTTACCCATACGTACGTAAACCATGCGTGAGGCATATGATCTGTGGAGGATACGGAGCTGGACAAGCCTAAAACGTGCCCGGATGGCTATTTCCCTGGGGCCCTGCAAAGGTTCGGCCAAGTCATCGTCCTCGAGCAAACCCACGTCCGATTCCCAGGCCTCATGTAGGGGGCCCAGGCAGTCTGGGGAGTTGTACAGGAGCTTCTTATATGTGAGAGATACCGCCTAGTCAATCATGGGATCTAAAAGAAGGCGGTCCTCCATTGGCGAGTATTCCGGAATCAGAGTGCCCTCCTGCAGGTGATGGTGTAGTGCGATTCTAAGCTGTCGGTAGTGGAGGAACTCCCCCCCCCATCTGGAACTCCTCCCTCAGTGTGTCAAAAGCTATCATTTTGCCTCCCTTCCAGACATCACCCAGTAAATCTATTCCAATAAGGCTCCATTTCCAAAAGCCCTCTAGTCGCCGCAGCTCGCCCAATAAGTCACCATCCCATAGCGGGGTCTGTTGTGTAAGCTTAGACGTCCACCCGGTCATTTTATTCACCTGACGCCATACTTGAATCACTGTACGGGTATGCACCATAAGAGGGAGGTTGCGTCTGTGTTTCTGATACAATTCTGCCCGATAGTTACCATTGGCCATGGCTAGCCGGTCCACTCTGTACGCCGGCTCCTCGAGCGGCGAGAAGGCCCAACCGTTAATATTAATGAGTTGAGAGGCCCAGTAGTAATGTCTAATATTAGGGACCGCCAAACCCCCCATCATATATCCCTCGCTGGAGTTTCTTGAGCGCAATCCTGGGGCTGCTGCCCCTCCCACAGCAGCGTGTGTTGTTCGGATTCAACCGAGCGAAAAAATTTCTCCGGTATCCTAAATGGTGTATTTTGAACTACATACAATAACCGGGGTAGGGCCATCATTTTGAAGAGAACCACTCTGCCCGCCAGGGAAACAAGCAGTCCTCTCCAGTGGGTCACATCATCCCGAAGACGATCCAGTTGTGCCTGGATATTGAGACGCATGAACTCAGTCTCCGAGTGTGTTATCCAGATGCCTAAGTATTTGAACGTCTCTTTGTGTACCAGCTCGGAGCAGGCAGTTGTCAAGAGAGGAGGCTCTCCCGCCAACGTGAACACTAGGGATTTGTCCCAATTAACACAGTATCCAGAATACGTTATGAACAACTGTATAATATGGATAAGCCGGTGGAACGTTTGGCGCGGCCTGTGGGCATACAGTAGGATATCATCGGCGTATAGTGATATACGCTCCTCCCAGCCTCCCCCGAGGTCAATCCCCCTGACTACTGGATCACCCCGTATCCATACCGCTAACGGCTCCAATGCTAACGCGAATAGCATCGGTGACAGCGGGCAGCCTTGCCGCGTGCCCCGATGCAACCTGACGGCTCGGGAAATAGCCCCATTGACCCGAACTCGTGCCGTCCGGGGCGGTGTATAGGAGGCGTATCCACTGTTGCAGCTTTGGACCCATCCCGATTCTATCCAGGACAGCAAACAAGTATGACCATTCGATATTGTCGAATGCCATCTTAGCGTCGAGGGACAGGAGGGCGGCAGGCCCATCCCTATTGCCCCGAATCATCTGCATAACACCATAGAGATGACGTAGATTAAGCCTGGTATTCCTGTGCGGCATAAAGCCGGATTGATCTGGGTGAATAAGGGATTGAATGACCGAGCTCAAGCAAGTCGCAACGATCTTGGCTAGCACTTTGGCCTCAAAGTTCAAAAGGGAGATGGGTCTATAGGAACTACAGAGGTCAGGAGGTTTGCCTTTTTTCAGGATGACCACGATAGTCGCCATCCTCAGATCCTCTGGGAATAGCCCTTCGTCCCTCGCTCCGAAAAACATATTAAGCATATGCGGAGCCAATTTACTCGCTACGCATTTATATAGTTCCGTGGAAAGTCCATTTGGGCCTGCCGCCTTCCCGGACTGTAAGTCACGTATAGCGTTTTCTACCTCCTCTACCGTAAAGTCCGAGTCCAGCGCCTCTCTATCCTCGCTTTCAAGCGTTTGCAGAGCCATGTCTTTGAGTAACTCGTATGACTCTACCTCCCCCCGGGCGGTCTGTGATCGATATATGGTCTCATAATAGTCAGCAAAGACGTCCGCCAGTTCTGCACCCGTGCCGCCCTGTGGGCCGTGCTCAGTTCTAATTGTGGATACCCAGTTGCGACTCCTATCCTTCTTTTCAAGCCAGGCAATTAGTTTGTTGGCCTTATCCCCCAGGTCATAGATCTTTCTCTGTGTGGCTAGTGCATGTGTGCGTGCAGCGTTTTCCTCTAGATCTTTGAGTTCCTTGCACTTGAGCTTAAGTGTGTGTTTGTCCCCATTATCCCCCCTGAGGCAGAGCTCAGTGCCAGCTCGAGAGCCCAAATCTCACGCTCCAAGGTATCACATTGAGCGCGTTTTTCTTTGCGTTTGGCGCCACTCGTCACCTTCACAAAGTCTCGAGCGACCACCTTGTATGCCTCCCAGAGAGTACAATCGGATCGCACCGAGCCCACATTCTCGGCAAAATATTGATCAGTGCGCTCCGCAAACAAATCCTGGAATTCCTGATCTCTAAACAGGAAGGGGTCCAGTCTCGGTGGGAGAGTCCGGTCCCGCCCGGGTCCACAGAGCTGGACCTCCACGGGTGAATGGTCCGATATCCCGCGTGCCTTGTGGCGTCCCCCCCGAAAGAGTCCCACCGAAGTCGTATGTGTGAAGATATAGTCAAGGCGGGAGCCGCAGCCATGGGCTGCGGAGATGTGCGTAAAGTGTCTCAGGGTGGGGTTGTGGCACCTCCAAACATCTGTGAGTCTCATAGCTCTAGCAAATGTGTGCAGATGTCTGGATTCCCGGGTCCCGGTATGGCCTGCCTCCCTATCCACTTCAGGGTACATTGTGTCGTTCATGTCCCCTCCCAAAATCAGGGTCCCCTGTGGGAGATCGAGCAAAAGTTTACCAAGGTCAGGGAGTGTAATCCCGTGTAGGCGTGGGGGGATGTAGACCGAGCAAACATTCACCACTTGACCCTCCCATTTCCCAGAGAGGGCCACGAATCGCCCCAAGTGATCGCTCCAGGTGTGTTGTATAACAAAGGGCACAGTGTTTTTAATAAGGATGGTGGTGCCCCTGGAGGACGTGGTAAAGCCAGCGTGTGCCCGTAGCATGTATCCATAGCGATTGAGTGCCAAGTAGTTCGTGCCCCGGAGATGCGTCTCCTGTAGGAGTACTATGTCCGGGGAGTGTCTACGGAGGTATTGGAGAACCATAGTGCATTTTATCTTGTCCCCCAGAACATTCACATTCCAAGAGAGAAATGACAAGTTACCAGTCAGATGTGCCGCCATGTGGGAACCATATGCGGAACCTCCCGCCCGACCCCCGAGTGGGACCCCCCCTCCCTGGGATAGCAGGTAGAGTGTAGGAACGCGGGCCGCAGCCCGGCATTGACGGAGCATCGTGTCTGAAGCATAAGCAATCAAACAAGGAACACAAAAAAAGAAACCCAAGCCAAGTCCCCCCTCCCTGCCACCCTGCTTCGTAGGCCTAGAACTACCCACATCCCCAACAGCAGAGCGCCTGTCGCCCGAAAGAATAAGAAAAAGTCAAAGGGCAGCCTGGCACCACCGCTCAAGAGTGCCCACCCCCAGGCCCGCAAGCCCACCTCAGCACAGCAGGGACAGCTGGCATACTTGCAGCCCGACCCTACCAGCCGTGTATCAGTGCATCGGTACCATGAAGAATCAAAAGCAGCCCTCCCCCACGACTGTACAAAAGCTAGCAATACCAGGAGTCCAGTGTCATCCATATACCAAGCCATGGAGAGGAGTTCAGTCCATCATTTCGTTGGGTGTCTCGCTTCACTATTGGGGCTCCCGGACCGGGAGCTTCTGGATCTGGAGTTCGATCTCGCCCCTCCTTGGCGTCGGTCTGGGGATTCAAGATTGCGGTAACGACTCCCACGCCAATTCGTCACCTCCCTCCGCTGATGGGCCAGGGGAGGACCGCCGTCCAACCACTGTTGAACCTCTGCAGGCGAAGTGAAGATCCAAGATTTGTCGCCCTCTATGACCTTGAGCTTTGCTGGGAAGAACATCATATACTTGATCCCTTTCTCCCTGAGGGCCCGTTTGACCCCATCGAATGTGCGATTCTCCTGTTGCACTTTCAAGGTGAAGTCCGGGAAGAACCGCACCGTTGCATTTTCGTATGGGAGGTCGCCCTTCACTCTGGCAGTTTGCAAAATGGCGTCCCGGTCACGAAAGTTCAGGATGCGCACAATGATCGTGCGCGGGGGGCCCCCAGCTTTGGCTCCGGGATTGGGGCTCTGTGTGCCCTTTCAACGGAGAACAGAGGGGACAACCTCTTCAGCTTGAGGTGATTCATGATGAGGTCTTCAATGAAGAGGTCCATGCTGGGCCCCTCCGCTCCCTCGGGCACTCCCACCACACGGATGTTATTGCGGCGGGCCCTCCCTTCTTGGTCATCCAGCTGCAGAGCCATCAGTTTATGTTGGTGCGTCAATTTCTGCACGCGTTCCTCCAGTTTGCGCATCGCAGATTGGAGCTCCCCAATGCTCTCCTCGGTCGCTGTAACCCTTTCAGAGGTTTTACGCATATCCGCCCTCATAAGGTTCATTTCTATTGTGACCTTATCAATTTTTGTTTCCAAGTTCGTGCCCACAGATTGGATCGCCGTCATAATGGAGCTAAGTGAGGGTTCCTCTCCGGTCGGCGGGCGCCACCTCCTCGGAGTGCTGGTGCCGCGGGACAGTATATTTGTCCAGTTTGTTCGATTGCGATACAGCCGGGGCCCCTTTCGGTTTCATCATGGCGTCCTCTCCTGCAGACGGGGCCGTCACTCAGTCCCCCACACGGCACCACTCCTGTCCGGCGCTATCTGCCAGGGACCCCGGGCCCACAGACTGTGGTTGGGGGCCCTCGCAAGCAGGCCGCAGCTCTCCCGGTCCGGACGCCGCAGCGGGCGCCCCAACCGAGTCCACCTACTCCGAACACCCACTACAAGGAGCCAATCCTGCTGTCTGGCCTATACATGGACCAAGGCGCCCCCAGCAGGGAGTATCACGACAAGTCTCTGGCAAGGCCGCAACTAGTCAGGGGAATCACAGAGATGGCGGCATGCCTCCGCAGTCCAAGTCCGCATGGGCCCCCCCGGTATCCACGTGATGGTCCGCCCTGACAGCCGTGTGTCGTTAATAGCGCGGTGCACACGCTACGCACCTCCAGGGAACAGCGTCCCAGGCCAGGGGCCCGCAGCCACATCCAGGCCGCACTCAAGAGCCCCGGGGCCCCCGCAGTTCAGGGCCAATGTCTAATATACAGGCCAGGGGAGACGGGCCAGCAGCACCTGATCCCTCCGCAGCAGTAAGGAGGGAGGGGTGCCCGCAACCTTCGCCCCCAGTACCTCACTGGACTGGCACCATCCGTCCGGCGACTTCGTCACAGGTCCACCAACACCTTTGCGGGAGGGAGAGCCGCTGCCTCCGGGCCTCTGAGGCGCACCGGGAACAGGATCTGGGCAGCGCCGCACTCGAGGCCCCGCCGCGCCTTCGTCCCGCGGAGACCGCAGGCACAGGCCGCAGACACCGGAGCCCGAGTCGCGCGGCTCCCAGGCACTGCGACCTGCACACCGGCCGGCAAAGAACGCGACTCCGCCCCCTATTCGGCCGGGGCACGTCGCTCGGCTCGGGGAAAGTCCTGCTCCCTCGCAGTCAGGATTCCTCACCAACTCGGGCACAAGACGCCTCCTCGGACTCCAGGTAGCTCCAGGGAGGCAGCGCCGGTCGAGTCCACCCCACAGCTGCAGGATAATGGTCGGATATTGCGGGCTTTATCACAGGCCCAGGCGGAGCAGCAAAGTTACCCTGCCATCACGGCCGATGTCAAGCCACGCCCCCTGACCCACTATTCTTGTGGTCCCCTACTTGGACATTTTCGGCACTTTAGTGCTGATCCACAATGATCCCTCTTTCCAAGTTCTTTGAGATCAATGAGATCAGAGTCCACTATAGGTTGGTGCAAACCCTTATAAGCAGTTGGATGAAATGCATTCCCTCAATTTTAAATTTGTTTAAACTGTTATAAGTTGTCATATTACTTCCTTTATCCAGCCATCTAGTGTCTTCGGAGTAGGTGGAACCCAAAGAATCTTCCCAGGTCTAGTGAGTCTCTTTTGTGCTGTGTCTGAATTTCCTGAGGCACTTCTCAAGAGTCAGCCTTCCTGCTGGAAGGGTAGAATAAGAAATTGAAGGGGAGCTAACATTCATAGGAAGCAGTGCAGAGAAATGTTAGAGAAGACAAATATGAGTTTTCTTGTAGGTTTAGCCAGTTGCACTGAGTCAAAAAGCTTTTCTAAAACCATTTAGAAGAGGACACCAGTCTTTTTATATTAGAAAAAAATTGAAACATTTCAAACCCTTTAGAAAAGTAAATCTGAGTAAAATGTCTTGGAGTCACTGCATAGTCTTTCTGGGTATAAGATAGTTTAAGCATTTGTTCCAAGAGTGCATTATACTCAGCCAGCTCAGAAAGTAAAACTATTGTTTTTATAAGCTGTATTGGAATATACGAGTGTTCTGTGCCAGTTAGTTACATTTGAAAATAAAATAAAGAAATGGCACTGAAGTGGATAACCTTTAAATCTTCCTGGTTGACCAAAATCATACGTTCTTCACAATACTCTGCTATTCCATCTAAAACCCCTGGAAGTAATTCCCAGAATCTGTTAGTCATAAGAGTACATTAACAATATGATTTGAAGATTTCCTATCTTTTCGTGCAATGTTTTGATTCTTAAAATCCAGTAGAACAGTGGTGTACATATTGAGCAAGATTGGAGAAAAAGGCAACCCTGTTAAACCCCAATATTTGGCAGCATCATCTCAGGTGATTCTACTCTCACCAGCATCTTATATGAGCTGATTAGTCCTCAGTTTGGCTTTGAATGACTTTTGTAAGATGATGCACATCACTGTCTAACTCCAATGCTGTCTTTTTGTCTATTACAGGAAAGACGCAAGGAATCTCGCCAGAGTTGTTGATAAAAACAGGCGTTTTTGCAGCTTTCTTGTGTATTATTTGCGCAATCTTCCTGACATGTAAGTGGCTCCTGGATATGAGGATCCTCTAGTCAATACTCTGTTCTTGCTTTGCACTCTGATAATATTATAATATAAAGAAGGACTAATTTGAAGTCAGCTGCCCAGGTTATGCTGATGAGAAACACTACTGACGTTTTTTTGTTGGAAGCTCATCCCTCTGGAGATGGGGAGGGGCAAGTGAACCTCTTCTCCTCTGGGTGAGTCACTTTCATACCTTAAAGGCTTTATGTGAGTGTGGGCCCTAGGTAGAATACTGTGGGCCCGATTCACAAAGGGCCTCCACACTCATGGCGGGGCCCCACAGTCGTGGTGGGGGCCCGCAATCGTGGTAGGACCTCCACAATGGGTAATTGCTGTACAGAGGTCCCCACACGAGTGCGGGCTGCTGCCACTAGTGTGGAGGCCATGTGTGAGTGGGGCCCTGTGTGTTCAGGGCACTAACACGTGTGTTATGTGGATATTGAGCAATGTTTACAAAATAGTGCATGTACTCCACTCCACTGTTTATAAACTGTCTATCAGCATACTCAAGTTACAATAGCCACATTATCTCATTTCCAATTGTTCAGCCACTTTACAAATAACGTTTTTGAGTTTTTAGCATTTTAAATATCACATATATATGAATCACTTGTGTTGAAAACAGAGCAAGATTTATAAAGTGGAGAGCAGAGCGAAAATGTAAAATAGTAATTTGGCTTTATTCAGAGCAAGTCAACAACGCTAGTAGAGTACCCTCTGTGTACTGGTATGACATACAGAAGAGGGTACATAAGAAGGAAATGTGTCGCAGTGCCACTACCATATTTTCCTGTCCCTGTAAAAGGTTATCTGCTGATCTTCTGTACGAGGAGTTATGAACTGCGTTTTCAGGAATTAGGTGGCTGTTTTACTATCAACATTCAAACGAATATGCTAATTTCTCAATGTAAAGCAGAAGAAATTATATTTTATTTTATCAGCTAACAGAAATAAAAATGCTCAAACTTTTATAAACGATCTGTTCAAAACATTATGGGGCATATTATCAAGCCCCTATCGCCACCACAACGTCACTTTTTGTGACGTTGTGGTGGCGATAGGGTCAGCTCCCTATTATCAAGGCAGCGTTAAGCCACTTAACGTGGCTTAAAGCCCCGTTAAGTGGCTTAACGCTGCATTGATAATAGTGCCCCTTTTGCGCTAAATTTAGCGTGAAAGGGGCGTGCAGTGGGTGTTCCACCGCAACACCCATTGAATTCGACGCTGCCACCTATTATCAAGGGTGGCGATAATAGGTGGCAGCGCCGAACTTAAGACCAGGAAAATCCTGGTCTTAAGATGGCGAAAAGAGGAGAAATGCTTTATTTCTCCTCTTTTGCTTTTCCATGTGTGCTGCCTTGTGCAGCACACATGGAAAAAGCAATTGCCATGGTTTGTTTATGTACAGGAAGGTGTTCCTTCCTGTACATAAACAAACCTTTTAAAAATGCCATTTTGTAAACATGTGTGCTGCATGAAGCAGCACACACATAAGTTACAAACTGGCATTTTAGGTTTGTTTATGTGCAGGAAGGGACACCTCCCTGTACATAAACAAGCCTCCCTGCTCCCAGACACCCTTGCACTCTGGTGCAAGGGTGCCTGCGTTGGCGCTAAGTTGTAAAACTTAGCGCCATCGCAGGGGGAAACGCAAGGCTGCACCATATCCTTGATAATATGGTGCAGCCTCGCGTTTCCAAAGTGGCGGAGAGAGGCGTTAAGCCAAGAAGGCTAATGCCTCTCTCCGCCACTTCCTTGCTAATATGCCCCTATATGTAAAGGCTCTCCTTTGATTCAGTTCTGGTTTTGTAACGCCTGAAAGAAGGCCCCATAGAGAGGTTTGAGACATTTCTGTTCAGGTATGCACATTCCATCTAGGTATTTCTTGGTAGTGCAGGCCACATTGTGCCCATAGCATTGGTTATTTAGATCTGGCCGGATGCTGGACAGTCGCCAAAAAATGTTGGATGTCCCAACCTCTGTATTAATATGTTATGTTATCAGTGTTTTTTTAGCCCTAATTAACCGTGAGGCTATCCAGTTGCGCTGTAGCAGGTTTGTAAGACCAGCCCGGGGAGCTTAGTCCAAACGCCAGGTCTTCAGTTTCTTGTGAAAGTCAAAAGAAAGGAGGAGGCTCTGATGTACTGTGAGATGTTATTCCAGGCTTTAGGGGCCAGGTACACGAAGGTGCAGCTCCCTGCTCTGCTTTTGTGTATGCTTGGGGTGTGTGCTAGTGACAGACTGGCAGAGCGGAAGTGCCTGGAAGGTTGATGTAAGGGAATGCGGTTTATTCATTTAATCATGGCCAATGTTGTGGAGTGCTTTGTAGGTGTAGGTGAGGAGTTTGAAGTGTGCATGCTTGTGTATTGGGAGCCAGTGGGCTTGGCGCTGAACGTTGAGGACTAGTCTGGCAGCCACATTTTAGATGGTCTGTAGTCTTCTTGTGAGCTGGTTTGTTACCCTTGTGTACAGGGTGTTTCCACAGTCTAGTCTGCTGGTGATGTGTGCTTGGGTGAATGTTTGTCTGGTGTTGTTTGGTAGCCACTTGAAGAATTTCTTCAGCGTCCTTATGGTGGTGAAGCAGGATGAGACCACAGCGCTGACTTGTGTAGTCATGTCCAGTTTGTTGTCCATGATGATTCTGAGGTTTCTCACTTGTGAGCAGGGGCCAGGTGGAGTCTTATGGCGGGGTGATCTTCCTGAAGACTACCTCTTTGGTCTTGTTCGAGCTCAATTTGAGGCAGTTAGATTTCATCTAGGTTGCCACTCTGTCATGCATGTGGTAAACTTCTTCCTAGTGTCGGGTGTTTAGTCCAAGATGGACAATATCAGTTGTGTATCAGCTGTATAGGTGAGAATTTTTAAGTTGTGAGCTTGTATGATGTCGGTCAGTGGGGTCATGTAGATGTTGAAGAGCATAGGACTAAGCGAAGAGGCCTGTGGGACTCCGCAATTAAGATCTCGTAGGGTGCATGTTGACAGTTTGGGTTCTTCCGGTGAGGAACTAGGAGATCCATTTGAAGGCTTGTCCCTGGATGCCTGCTTTGTGGAGTCGTCAGATTAGAATGAGGTGGGAGATGGTGTTGAAGGCTGCCAGTAGGTCTAGAAGGATGAGGGCTGCGGTTTCTGCCCTGTCGAGGATCCCCATATGTCATCATTTGCTGCTAAAAGGGCGATTTCTATGCTGTAGTTGTGTCTGAATCCTGATTGTGTGATGTCATGAAGCTGGTGTTTGGTGAGGTGGTCGGAGAGGTGCTATTTGATGATGAGGGTTTCTTTAGGAGGGCGTTATGGCAGTGTGTTTCCATGGTTCGGACAAGGTTGTTGTACTGACGGAGGTGTTGAGGATATGGGTGATGGCTTCACTGATAGGGTTTTCTTCTTTGTCAAAGGCATGGTGGGGCAGGGGTCCACCGGGGCCCTGGAGTGAATGGTCTTCATAAATGTTGTGGTTTCCTCTGTGCCAATGGAGTCCCATGTGGTGCTTTTGTTGACTTTCCTCGTCACTGGGAGACTCCTGGAGAGAGCCAGGGGGTTATGTTGTGGGGGTAAGTTGGTATATATGGCTGGAATTTTGCTACAGAAGTAGTTTGAGAGGTCTTTCCACAGATCTTGTGATGGGCTGATGTTTCCGATGACAGCTCTGGGTGTGATGAAGTCTTTAACGATTGCAAAGATTTATTTAATGTTGTTGGAGCTGGCGGTTATTTGTTTGACTAGGGCCTTCCTTTTGGCTTCTCAGATCTACTGCTGGTACCTCCTCTGGGCGGCTTTGAAAGCGTCTCTTTCCACTTCCTCTTTGCTGGTTCACCATTTCCATTCCAGTTTTTTGCAATGTTGCTTCTTCATTTTGAGGTCTTCTGCGTACCAGCAGGTTTGTGTTCTAGTGCACTACATAACGAGTGCACTGATGTCAATGGCACTCTAAATACAATAGACAGGACAGTCACCACTTTTTGGCAGATGTTGCATTCCACCAGTCTGTTAATGGGGCCTGCAGTCTTTTTAAAGTCTATAAAAACAAATTTGGTTTTGTAAATAAAAGGAAAAGTCTTCCTTCTTTCAATCCATGCTCCGTATTGAGCATAACAAGTTTGGGATTGGTTTACTTATTTTGCCAATCTTCGCAATACAGTTGAATAGAAATTATCAGTATTTTTTATGATTGGACAGTTGACCATAAATTAAGTGACTTAAAACGCAATTTATGAACAGTAAAATAATGAGATTGGAGGTTAATCAGCATTATAACTTCACAGAAGAGTTCTGTTACAATACGAACGAGAGGGCAAAGGGGCGGGTAGAGATGCGCGACACCTCTAGGTGCTACGCTCTGATCATGCGGAGCAGTTGGAGCATCTTCGATGCCATAATTACACTGTGCATACAGCTCGTACACATACCACTGCTGACAGAGCAGGTAGACTGTTAGCCTGGCTGATAAGGCAGGAGTACACTCACGCCCCAATTGGGACACTGAGTGGAATGACGGGTCAGATGTTATGCACACAACGTGAAATTCATGAAGCCCTGACACAACACTATGCCTGTCTATACCGGTCCCGAAGACGAGACGCTGAGCGAGACCTGGAGGGGTTCCTAGGCACTTTACAGTTACCCACGATAGGGAGGGAACATAGGGAGGCACTCAACGCACAGGTTTCATTGGAAGAGATTGGAGAGGCCATACAATCCCTTGCTTCTGGGAAGTTGCCGGGCCCGGATGGGTTACCAGCAGAGTACTATAAGGCATATCGGGTCTCCCTTGTGCAGCGTCTCCACACTGTGTATACCACCGCATTAGAGACCCAACAACTCCCATCCTCTATGCGTGAAGCACACCTGATATCACTGTTGAAACCCAATAAAGATCCAATGGAGATTGGCTCGTATAGGCCTTTAGCATTGCTCAACACCAATTATAAGATACTTGCGAAAGTGTTGACAGACAGATTGGCGCAAGTCGTCCCAACACTGGTCCACACAGACCAGAACGGCTTTGTGCCATCCCGTAGCACCTCCCTCAATTTACGGCGTTTCTTTAGGATATCCACATACGCAGTGAGAGAATGACCACGGGCGGGATGCCTTGTATTAGACCTAGGGAAGGCCTTTGATTCCCTAGAGTGGAGCTATCTGTTTATAGTGCTTGAGAAATTTGAACTGGGCCTAGTTTTCATCCAATTGACGCGCCTGCTCTACACCAACCCTACAGTCAGAATCAAAGTGGGGCCCCACATCTCAGACTCCCTTCCAATACAGAGGGGTACATGGCAGGGGTGCCCTTTATCCCCGCTCCTGTTTGCGCTCGCAATGGAGCCATTAGCAGAAGCGCTGCGTACCCAGTTGGGAGACGGGGTGCACCTGGGAGATGCCACACATCAAGTGTCGCTATATGCTGATGATCTCCTTATATATATTAGAGACATCAACCGAGCCCCTGCTCGGTTGGCGCAACTACTGGAGGAGTTTGCTGCGTTCTCTGGGTTAACTGTAAATGTAGACAAGTCCTGTAGTTACTCATTTAAAGAGGGACTCCAAGACCCTGACCTCATTATGAGTGGTAAAAGGGTACGGTGGGCGGCAGACACGTTCCGCTACCTGGGCATCCAGATCTATCACCAATCAGACGATCTCGTTGATGGGAACCTGGGACGGGCGGTGACATCCCTCAAGTCGCAGCTGCGATTTTGGAGTACACTACCATTGGCTGTAGCGGGCAGGGTTGCGCTCACTAAAATGGTGGTGCTCCCGAGACTCATATTATTTCGCGAATCTGCCAGTCTACATCCCAGCGTCCTTCTTCACCTCTATAGAGAAGCAGATCCGAGATTTTATCTGGGGAAACGCCAGACATAGGATGGCACAGAAAAAATTGTACTTACCAGCGGACCAGGGGGGGTTGGCGGCTCCTTGTCCCGAACATTACTACCTGGCCTCCCAGCTTCAATGGGTGGCACGATGGCTATCAAATCGTCATTGTGCAAACACTGCAACTACGCGACCGCCCTACCCCCTAAAACACATAGTCTTTTCCACCCGGGTGCGCGCTCAGACCGCCAGAATCCTTGCTGCTTGCTGTGGCCTATAGATGCTTCCGTAGAAGTCTATATATCACCCGTAATGTGACCCCCTATGTGCCATCGATACCCTTAGAAGGAACCCCCGGTGGACAGACGGTAATCTCTACACAGGCACTTAGGAGGTGGCATGAGACTGACGTCCAGACACTCAGAGACCTATATCGTGAGGGGGTGCTTACACCATACACATACTTAGTAGAGGAAGAAGGGCACCCGCCTGGACACTTTCTAGTCCACTGTGCACTGGTAGCTTCGCTTAGGGCCAAATGGGGAGACATAACTGCGGAGCCACAAACACACCTCACCATGCAATACTTGCATGTCATGGGGTCAGGCAGACACCTAACACGCTGGTTCGCAGCCTCACTGAGGACTCATGCTGCGATTAGCCTAGATTCACTCCGTAATAAATGGGAACGAGACTTGGGACACCAGGTTACGGATACGGAATGGGCTTGGGTACTTGAGAGCCCGACACGCATACCTCGGAATGTGCGTTTCCGGCAAATACAGCTCTATATAGTCCACAGGGCATATCTCACACCTGCAAAAATTAATCAGTACTTCAATCGCATAGATGCCGAGTGTCCGAGATGCCCTGAGAAGGGGGCTGATTTAATACACAAGCTCTGGAGCTTTACCCGGGTGGGCACCTACTGGTGTGCAATGGCTGCACTATTACACGCCTGCACTGGTCGGAAGCTATCATTCGATTGGCCGACCTACCTGTTACACAAATTCCATAGAACTGCCAACACGAAGGTCACTTCTAGATTCCTAGACCTGGGGTTGATAGTAGCCAAAAGGCTGATTACTAAGAGATGGAAAGCACCTGACCCTCCCAATATAATGGCCTGGCGGAACTCAATGCTCGCGTGGGCCAAGGCGGAGAGCCTCGCCATTGGGCGTGAGGAAACATTGGGGCTGCGCAGGATCCCCATTGCGACATACTGGGACGCTCTCTATACCGAGTTGCAACTAAATGAAGGCATGGAAAATGGAGACTCTCCTAACCTACTCTCTGTAGACCACTAACGCACTTATGAGTCTGGGCAGTTTGTACACCGCGACACTTTTGACTGACAAACCACGAGCTGCTTGTACGAATGTGCTAACACAAGCTTCGGAAGGGAGAAGATAGCTGGTATCCACCGGCTGTGAGAGCAACATATAAATCTCGCTAGGGCGTTAAGAGCTGAACAACAGTTACACATGTTTTTTTGTTCCTTTTGTAACTTGATGCAATCTATGTTTTGCCTTCTCTTTCTATTCTATCGATGCCGCCTAGCAAATTGCAAATACCGGTGGTATTGTCTTGGTTGTGTTCTAGCACATGTAAAGGCAAACAAAAATAGATAGATAATAATGTGCATGGTTTATTAGACAACTAGGACCATATGTTCATAGTCACTGTCCTGTCTTTTCCTCCACAGCTTCCTTTCTAAACTGATTAATGGACACAAAGTGTGACTACACTCAAGAACTTGGTTTTTCCGTTTTCTCTTCTTTCTCTGTTAATAATATTTCCACTATCTTGATAGTGCAACTGAGACATACGAATGTGTCTGTACCATACCCATGTTACACGCCATAAAGTCCAATGCTGCTTGCATGCAGGTATCATCTGTATTAAAAGTATAAAATCAATAAAACAGATGTGCAAAAAAAAAATAATAACTTTACAGAAGAGATTATAATTTGTATACCAATACTCCTTGCCGCAGTTAGTACACAGTTCTTCATCTCATTCTTTGTTTACGGTTCGAGTACATTTAGATAACAAATTTTGGGGGCTGCCTATTCCAAACATTGAACGCCATGCCATTCTCCTAAATAAATCTTCAATTCTTTGAAATGAATGAAATTATTGCATTTCCAATCTAATTAATCATCTCAGAAAACAAATATTTTTTTTCTCCCAATAGCTGAGCTATGTGAATAAAAGTTTCTTCTGTTGCTACGATCGAATGTCCAGATGTACTAAGCATCGGGTCACAATGCAGTTGTTGTTTTTGCACATCGCTCGATGATGCTTTATCCTCTTTATGCACTGCAACAGATGTACCAATCCATCAGAGGTAGTCACAGAAATCCTGCTATAATAATGAGGCAGGATTCAATGGGTGAATCATTCAAATGAGGTGCAGCAGACTGACAACCCTGCAATCTCATTCACAAAAGTCTAATAGTGTGGCCTCCAGCCTTTAAAAAATAATTCTTTGATGTGAAGGAGCATTGAGGGTGCATGCAGCTGTCCCCGAGCCTCTGTCTGCTCACACTAAAGCTCACAGCTGACATTCACATAGGAGAAACTGAACCCCACATACCACTTCCAGTCTTCGAATGGATACTACATACATAGCTGTGTGAGTCACAAGAAAATGGGGTTGCCACTATGGTACAGGGCGATTGTGATTTTTGCGTTCACGAAGCCTGCAAATGTGAATAGTGCAGGCTTCGAGAGTGCAAACCGCTCTATGCACCAGCCTCTAAATACTCAAAACTTGAAGAAAACATGGGTTATTTTTTCTATGGCAATAGAGGTTTGTAGCAGGTATTTATAGCTTTCAAAACATCTCAAGCCAACTCTGAAAAATAAAAAAAATGCCTTAATTTTGGCTGTTTACAAATATTTTGGAGGACTAAACTTAAATGTACTATTTGAGAGTTCATCTTGAAATCCTAAAGCCTGATAAAGGACTGCATTAATCCTTACTTACAACACCAGGCTAATGAAAGCTGGAAACTATTGAAAAGTTTAAAAACTGCAGCCCAATAGCATAACCTGGGTCAACATATATTTCTTCCATGTGAGGAAGGACTGCCTTTTCCCTAAGCTTCCTGTCAGGCTCAGACGTGGAATTCTCTTATGTGCTGGAGTCTGCATCAAAGAATAGAGAAGATAAGGCAACACAGTTGCTTCTCTTCATATTCAGATGGCAACATTCTATTTATGTCTAAGGAACCGTGAAGAAAGTATAAACAGTATATTTTCAATTGATAGAAACAGGGTTGTTCATCCTCCACAACTGTGTTGGAAGAAAGAGCATAAATAGCCAAACACTGCCCACAGCAACCACCAAACCTCCTCAATCAACATGTCCCTGCTACTCAAACCCTGACAGCTGTGGTTGAACAACAACACAATGCATAACAAAATAGAAGATGAATACATCTTATTAAACTTCTCTCTAGCCTCATGTCTCACCCTACATACCCATAAATAATACTCATCTAACACAAAGTTATTCCCCTACACCTCAAATTAGTAAGTGAATGTACATGCTCAGTGTTAACACTCTATCACTAAACTGTTTATAGTTTTTTCTAAAAAGTATATATTCTAGTAATAACTCTAAATTGAAGTGTTTAAAATTAATCACACAACTAATCTGAGTTTACCCACTTACAACACACTTCACAATCATATCATGCACCCATGTACCCCAAATAGATATTTTTCCACAACCAAAGCAATGTTATGTTACGTCTTGAATTCTGCATATAATATCAAAGGAAGCATACACACTCGCATGCTGGGGTGTAAGCATACATAATGTATGTCAGGTACTCTATATGAACCTCAATATCTGTAGGTATTCCTACATTTCAACACATAATAAAGTAAAATGTAGTACTACACACTCCCACTCTGAATGCCACACATATTAGCCCCTTGCAACACCACTCCCAGTACCTTTAACAAGGAAGGGAATGTACTACCTCTCCCATAATGCAACACAAAAGAAATTACAAGTTATGGAAATGGAAGTAAATGGTCCTCATAAGTAACATGTTGAAATAAGCAATTACGCATGTCAAACATTATAACATGTTAAAACAAGCATTGGCAAAGCCAATTGGTCTGGCTTTACTTGTGCTAAATTTTGCTAACACTTGCATACAAAGATATGCTAATACCTGTTTACAATATGTTTTAACACACCTCTGACATTTCTAAGTACAGTAAAAAACAGATCTTACACTGCATAATAATAATAATGGTACTCCATTTGCCAAATTCCTTGGAAGGAGGGTAGCCAAAGTCTAGCCTGCTATGGCTTTCACTTGCAATCTTTACATCACTGCAGATATCAGCAGCCAGCATAAACTCACAAGGGCCTGATTATGAGTTTGGCAGTCCGTGGACCACCAAACTTTTGGTGGCGCAATGGTGGCAGTCCGGCTACCACCACACCGGTGGTCCGACAGCCATATTACAACTTTGGCGATCGGACTGCCATTGGACTGCTGCAACTGCCAGGGAACCATGGTCAGGGGCTCACAATATGCTGGCGGGAACGCTGCGGCACCGCCGTGCATATTACAAGTTTCCTGACCACCAACGGCCTCATGGAGGTTCTTACTCCCTGCCCAATGCATGCTGGTGCATGCAGGGGGCTCATGTTGGCCCCCCTTTGGGGATGCACCCCCAGTTCCAGCATGGCATGGACTTCAGAGTGCATGCTGTGCTGGAATGCACTGTGGCGTCCCGCGGTGATGCAGCATTAAGGCTCATAATTGAGCCTTTTTACTGCACTGCTGCGGGACCACCATGCCGTCCGCCCGCCCGCCAGACAACAATTTCAATCATAATCTGCCAGGTGGGCGGCAGCCCTGTTTGGCAGTGTGGGAGCGGGGCAGTGGCATGGTGGCACGCTGTCATGCCGCCAAACTCGTAATCGGGCCCTTAGACATTTTTAATAGTTTGACCTCTTGATTTAACAAAAAACCTGGAAGTAATCTCAAATATAAGTATTACCATAAAGTAATAGTTTAGCAGTTCAAACTGTGCATTGCTGAGTTGTTTGTGGTCTCAGCCCTGTCGTACTGAACTTGTTTGAAACAGATGGCATGTTTTTCCTGCTCTCATACTTATTGGTTCACTGAAGTTTGTCTCTTTGGGTTAAATGTCTTGAACTCCTATCACAAGCAGGTCTTGATGATTATAGTATTACGCAAAACACGTGTACAATAACAGAGTCTCTTCATTTAACAATTAAAGCATTGATTTGCTTTATTGGTTTCGGTCTGTTATATTATTTGGAGCAGATATATTGCTAATAATACATCTGGAGTCGAAGGTGGGACACACAGCAGAAGGAGGCTGTGCTAGCGGTTGTGAGAGATATGTTCCTTTAGTGATATGCAGACTTTTGACTTAGGTCCTAATTACGAGGTGGTGGTGGCCCGACGATCGCCGCACTGCGGCACTGCCCGAAGTATTATGATTGCGGTGGTGGGACAAGACCGCTGGCACTTCCGGGATCAAGGATCCCACTGGGCCGGCGGTCTCTAAATGGCATGAATATGCTGGCGGTGCTGCAGCGATATACATTTTGCTAAACCGTCTAAGTGTGACAAAATTGTGGCTTAGGTGGCTTGTTAGTCTTTTAACACTTGTGATACTTTCTTTGCAGACTTTCATATTAAAGACATATTAACCCATTGTTGGACCTGGCCCTTTCTGCAGGTTCACCCCCAAACGTTTTGCCTTCCTCCTCACCTTTTTGCTGAATTCATTTTTGTTGGCTTTAAGACCCGGTGCACTTTACCACTGCTAAACAGTCCCTAGTAAAGTGGTACTACAGGAACCCAGGGCCTGTAAATTAAATGCTACTGCATGGACTGATTGTACGATCCAATTAAGTAGCCCTTTAAAAATGTCTCAGGCCTGCCATTGTAGAGCCTGTGTATGCAGTTTTAAACTGCCATGTCAACCTGTTATAATAAACCTTCTGCCAGGCCCAAACATTCCTTTTTTATATATATTAGTCACCAATAGGGTGGGACCGGGACAGCCCCAAAGCCAGGGTGCAATGTATTTAAAAAGTTGGACATGAACTTTTAAGTTTTATATGTCCTGGTAGTGTTACGCTCTTTTGTTTTTCACTACTGCAAGGCCTATCTCTCCCACAGGATAACATTGGAGTTGCCTTATTACATTTTATAAGTGTAATTTCCAAATGGAAAGAAATAACTGTTTCCTGTTTGGTGTCTCTGGAATTCTAATTAAAAATCCTAACTTATGGCGAAGTCAGGTTCTAAATTTGGAAAGTTGGCATTTTCTTGCCTTAGCCATTTGGTGCCTGCAGCCTGTCTATGGTCACATGACTGGGTGTAGTTGGCATTTTTGTCTTGTGCATTCCTCCTAGACAGCCACACACAATGGGTGCTTAGGTGTGACTGGATGGGCCATCACTTGCAAGGTTGGGAGGGAGGAGCTGGATCAAGTCTCACTTACACCTCAATAGGCAGTGTCCTGTCCCCACACAAAGGGCTGAATATCCCCTGTAGTTAGTCTGGAGGTAGGGCCAGAAAGGCAGGGCATTTGAGCACTTCAAAGGCATGCCTCTAGAACCTTCTCCCCACTTCAAAGGTGTAGGAAAGTAGGATCTGCTTCTTATGGTTACCCCCACTTTTTGCATGATGTTGCACTGTTTTTGACTAGTCTGACTGGGATCCTGCTAATCAGGACCCCAGTCTATCTGCTTTCTCCCTTAAATTGTCATGCATGTACTTAGGTACACTCCAGATTGGATACTGGGGTACTCTTATCAGTCCCTAGTATATGGTACCCATGTACCCAGGGCATAGGTACCCCAGAGGCCTCCCATGGGCTAAAGCAGGTATTATGACACCGATGAGAGGCCATGCAAAATGGAACTATAGGTCTGCTACTGCAACCTGTGTAAGATGGTGCTTGCACCACTTACGTTAGATATAGGTTCAATATATCTATAGGTCACTACACTTAAAACTTATAAGTCACCCCTATAGCAGGCCTTATCAATCCTGAAGGCAGGGTGCTGGGTTTTTAGTGAGAGGGAGCCCCTGCATGAGCAGAGCGCCTCTGCAGCCTTCGGAGACCATTCTCCCGGGTTGTCTGTGACTCAGCCGGACATATAGGTAGAGGTGCATTATAACCTCGTGGTAAATGCTATCTCGAAAACGGCTGCATAGAAACATATCGTGTTTGGTATCAAACACCTTGGAATCATACCTCCACACCGGTAACCGGTGTGGGAGGTATGATTCCACCCTTCAGAAGCAAGCTTCGTGAGGTCACTGGTCTAACCGGTGCCAGCCTTCTCGACCCGGGCAGCACAAAATGGATGCTGCCAACCATAGACATATTTCTGCCCTCCTGCTGCTGAGCCAAGCTCGAGCAGAGGAAGGCAGCACAATAGGCATCCTGTCACAGGGAGGTGTGACCACCTCCCAGACAGGATTTAGTGTATTGGGGCTGGGTGGGTGCACTCTGAGAGTGCCTGAAAGTCTGCACATGGGGCACATTTGGTGTTCCTGTGCATAATCCAGCTCAAACCAGTTCTGGGAGCCATTGGCTCCTGCTCTGGTGTGAAACTGGACAAAGGACATGGGTGTAACCACCCCTCTGTCCTGTTCCTCCCCTAGGAGGGTCCCCCGAATCTGTCCAACCCTCTCCCGTGGGTACAAAAGGGCTTACCTGGCTGTAAGAATTTAGATTTTACGTGGACAACATTCTACAAGAAGAAACCACTGACCTTCGACCGTCTGGACACTCTGGACTTCGCTGGATTTCGACTGGGTCCGACTTCGTCTCCCTCTCCGTCCAAAGCTTTGTCTGTGCCCTTGCTTCATACAGGCTCTGTGCAGGACCTGTGGTGCACTAAGGACAACTGAAGAATCTCCCTTGGAGTGAAGGAGTCACTCCCCTGCAACTGCAGGCACCTTAATGCAACTGACTGGTCTGCTGCTCCTGAGCTCCTGTAGACTCTGAAGATTTCAGCAACACAGGATGTGGGTTTTCGAAGGTCCTCGAGGTTGATCTGCCCTCTTAGCACGTTTGAGGCCAGTATCCCTCGTGGGGACTGCATAACCTGAACACCTGTGCACCGCGTCCATTTGCAGTTGCATATGCTTGTTGGTAATTCCCGAGCTTGTGCATTGGACTCCGTTTAGTCCTGATCCTGAGCAGTATTTGCACCAAAGAACTCTGGCCTCCTTCCACCGAGTGCTCCGTGGGCTGGTACTTTGCAATCTTGCTCAAGGTCCCCTCGCGACTCCTGGTCATTCGGCCTGGGGGTCTTCCTGAGGGTCATCTTGATTTCTGTTGGCCTTTCCTGGTTGCTCCAGATGTGCCCTGACTCCCCATTGCTTGGTGAGTCCCCTGGACCTTGCTGATCCACACCGTAACCTGCTTGACCTTCCTGCGTGGGTTGCTTTTGCCAAGGCTTGTTGGTGCTCCAGCCGGACACCGACCCCTCAGCACTCGACATCCTTTGTGGGACAGCTCACCTCTAGCTCTTGGTTGTCCTCGACATCTCCTGGTCCTCGTGGCTGCAGAGTCAAGCATCCCTTCTTCGCACCTGAAGTATCCGACATCAGTGGGCACTCGTCTACCGAGCCCCTGGTCACTCTGAAGTGACCCAGACTCTGTCCCCTCTACTTTCAGGTTCCTTCCTTCCAGAATCCAGGCTTGGTTTCCTCCGGACCCTTTTTCACCTTCACGGCAGCAGTACTTCTTCACAGCCCTCCATTGAGAACGACGGCGGTTTCTGACACCACTCCAGACTTATGCACCCGGCTCCTATGGGATAGGTAACTCGGGTACTACAGTATTCACGGGTGGGGTAGCTCTCCAACCTCTTAAGTTCCAAAGGGTTTGCTCGAAGTCCCCCTAGAAGGGTCCTTAAACTCTAAAACTGTAACCGCGACTTCCCCATAGAATTGTACGGAACCCGCGGTCGTGTTAGCACACTGCACCCGTCCTCCGTGGGGTCCCTATCTACTCACCTTGGGTGGTTCCTTGGGGTCCCAGTGGTTCTACGTGCTCCAGACCTTGTCTTGACTCAAGTCGTGATTGTTATACCACTATTTTAGTATATGGTTTGGTCTCCCCCTGGAGCCCACTGTGTATTGTGCTACTTACAACTATTCTATTGATCTCGTATTGTGTGCTTTGTGTTCTATCCTCGTGTAGAGGATACTAGAGAGTGTTATATTAATAAATACATATTTTTATATAACTACTGTGTGGTTCTCCTTTCATTTAATCAATATAGGAGGTGATATTCTGGTAAAACCAGCTGCTTTACATTCCTTCAAGATTAAGCCTGAAGGCTGCTCTCCACAGCTACCACTAGGATAGCTTTCTAAAGGTTATCTTTGACCTCATACATCATAAGGGTTGTTTGGACTGGTGCAAGGTGCCCACTTTAATTAATGGACAGCAGATACCAGGCCAACTTCTCACATTGGTGTGCAGCGGTTGGGATTCAAGCCTGCATTGTTTTACCAGATAAATCTCTTTGTATTGATTAACTGAAAACCACTAAAGTATACAGGCACATATAATACTTAAAATTAGAATAAGTAAGTTCTACTGAACTTAGGGTTGGGTAGCTAAGGGTCTAGCACACCCTTTCTCCAACCTAAGAGAGTTTAGTTCCCACTAGGTTAGGTAGGTGCATACACCACACCACACTAGTTATGTCTTCTAAAGAAGAAGCCAGTGGCTCTCTGCCTTCTAGGTACAATGGTCTTACATTTCAGGATTTGAAAGTCATGTGTGCTTCTAGGAAGCTGAAGACAGGGAGAAATTCCAACACCCAACGTCTCATTGAGGTGTTACTCTTAGATGACCATAGGAAGACCCCAGGGTCAGATGAGGTAGAAAGAGTGGGTGGGGCAGGGAATGAAGACAGGTCAGGAGGTGACACCTTTTATGACCTAGACTCAAACCCCTGCCAGGAGGATCAAAATGATTTCAACCTGGACAACTTAGATCTTCAGGAAGAGGGTGGAGAAGGCCCCAGTGGCCCTCTCTTTACTCCTCCTGGAAGAGTGCAGAGTTTACCCAGGAGATCTAGATCTCCCTCTGCAGAATCTGACCATTCAGGACATTCTATAGGGACCGCCATATCTCATAAGAGAGATAACTCTTATGAAAGACAGTGCCAATTTCTAGAGCTTGAGAAAGTCAAGCTTAGGCTCAGGCAAGAGCAATTGGCCCTAGATAAGGAATCCTTAGAACTCCAGAAGACTAGAATGAAATAGGGGCTAGAGTCCCATGGTGGCAGAAACAGTGTCCCTAGGGTTAAGGAGTATACTTATGACCATAGGAACCTGAGCAAGATAGTCCCTCCCTACCATGGTGGGGATGACATCCACAAATGGATAACTGCTTTAGAGAGGGCCTGTAAAGTACAGAAGGTCCCTCAAGAGCAGTGGCAGCTATCTTGTGGCTCTCCTTTGCTGACAAAGGTAGATATAAGCTCCTCACTGTTAGAGAAGGCGATGCTGACAACTATTCACTCCTGAAGAGTGTTCTCATTGATGGGTTTGGCTTAACCACTGAACATTTCAGGATTAAGTTCAGAGACACCCAGAAGACACAGACTCAGGACTGGGTAGACTTTATAGATTGTTCTATTAAGGCTCTGGAAGGCAGGTTACTTGGCAGCAAAGTGAATGATTTCAAGGGATTGTACAATTTGATTATGATGGAGCAGATCCTTAATAATTGCCAAAATCAGTTGTTGCATCAATACCTGGTTGACTCTGATCTGACTTCTCCCCAAGAATTGGGAAAGAAGGCAGATAGATGGGTCAGGACCAGGGTGAAGCAGAAAAACCAGACCACAAGTGGTGACCAGAAGAAGCAACATGCTAAACCTTCAGATAAGGGTGGGAAAAAGGGTAAAGACCAGAAGTCTTTATCAGGGCCCCAAAAACCTGCATCTGGGGAAGAGTCACAGACTAAAAAAGGTAAAGGTAGAAAGAAACCTTGGTGCTTCCTGTGTAAGGAGAAAACCCATTGGACAAAAGATGCCAGTTGTCCAAGGGCCAAGGATCCTCCAACCACCACCACCACTGCCCCTAAGGCAACTGTTCCCCCTAGTTCAGCTCAAAGTGGTGGTACAGGGAACAGGGGTATAGTAGGGTTAACCCTGGGATCTGACATGGGTTCTGGCCTAGTCAGAACTCAAGCTCAGGCTGTTCTTGTCTGTGATGGAGGCATAGATATTGCCTCCTTATTTGTAAGCCCCAGTAATCTGGGCATATACAGACAACAGCCTCTAGTCAATGGTAAGGAGGCCATGGCATATAGGGTCACAGGAGCAAGTATCACAATGGTGACAAAAGATCTTGTGGACCCTAACCAGATCATACTTGGTGAGATGTACCAAGTGACCAATGCTAACAATGTCAGGACAGACCATGCCTTGGCAGTTGTTAATTTCAGCTGGGGAGGGGTAACTGGCCCTAAGAAGGTTGTGGTTAGCTCAGACCCCCTGTGGAATGCTTGTTGGGCAATGATTTGGAAACTTCAGCCTGGGCTGAAGTGGAACTCAGGACACATGCAGCAATGTTGGGCATCTCTGCAGATGTGTTTGCTGTGACTAGGTCACAGGCCAAACTGTCTTCCACTGAACAGGCCCTGGATCCTGGAAACATGGACCAGGTGCCTCCCAAGAGAAGGAGCAGTAGGGTTAAGGCAGTGTCTTCCCCCCAGACTCAGAGTGAGGATCAGTCTCCTGAGGAAGATGATCCCAGTTCCTGTGAAGGAACTGTCTCAGAGGAATTTGAACCTGATCAGGTTGAGTTCTTGGGGACAGGGGGCCCTTCCAGGGTAAAACTGAGTCAGGAGCAGCACAACTTCTCCTCTCTTGAACCCCTCAGACAGCAAGCTGCTGCTGAGGCTGCTGGGAGTGCCAGTGGGTCCCACGGGATCTACTGGGATGAAGGACTCCTTTACTCAGAGGGTAGAGACCCCAAGCCTGGTGCTACCAGGAGGTTGGTCATACCTCTGAAGTTTAGAGGCTTCCTGTTGACACTGGCACATGATACCCCTTTGGCAGGACACCTAGGCCAAAGTAAGACTTGGGACAGGCTTGTCCCTCACTTTCACTGGCCTCACATGTCAGAGGACACAAAGGAGTTTTGTCACTCCTGTACCACCTGTCAAGCCAGTGGTAAGGCAGGTGGTACCACAAAGGCCCCCCTGATACCACTACCTGTGGTGGGGGTTCCCTTTGAGAGGGTTGGGATTGACATAATTGGTCCCATGGATCCTCCAACTGCATCTGGGCACAGATATATGCTAATGGTGATGGGCCATGCCACTAGGTAACCAGAAGCCATACCCCTTAGAACCACCACAGCTCCTGTGGTGGCCAATGCCCTCCTGGGAATTTTTTCCAGAGTGGGTTTCCCTAAGGAGGTCTTAACTGACAGGGGTGCAAACTGCATGTTTAGTTATATCACTGCTATGTGGAAGGAGTGTGGAGTAAATTACAAATTTACCAGACCCTATCACCCACAATGTAATGGGTTAGTTGAAAGGTTCAACAAAACCCTGAAGGGCATGATCATGGGCCTCCCAGAAAAGCTTAGGCGAAAATGGGATTGTCTGTTGACCTGCCTTCTCTTTGCCTACAGAGAGGTTCCTCAGAAGGGCATTGGCTGCAGCCCTTTTGAACTTCTGTTTGGACATCCCGTTAGGGGTCCCTTGTGTTTAGTGAAGGAGGGATGGGAGTTACCTCTCAAACCACCTAAACAAGACATAGTGGACTATGTACTTGGTCTCCGCTCCAGGATGGCTGAGTAAATGAAGAAGGCAAGTAAAAACCTTGAGGCTAGCCAAGAATTACAGAAAGCTTGGCATGACCAAAAGGCTGTGCTGACTGTCTACCAGCCATGACAGAAGGTATGGGTGTTGGAGCCTGTGGCCCCAGCAGCCCTCTGGGACAAATGGAGTGGACCCCATACCATTCTTGAGAAAAAGCGAGAGGTCACCTACCTGGTGGACCTTGGAACTCCCAGGAACCCCCACAGGGTGCTCCATGTGAACAGGCTCAAGCCATATGTTGACAGGGCAGACATGGGCTTGCTCATGGCTACTGATTAGGGACAGGAGGAAGAGAGTGACCCACTCCCTGACCTCCTCTCACAGAACCCTGATGATGGCTCAGTCAATGGTGTAGCCTTGGCAGGCAGCCTCACTGAGCAGCAACAGACTGATTGCAGGAAGGTCATATGTTTTCCCTGACTCCTAGTCAGACCACTTGGTGTACCCATGAAGTGGACACAGGTGAAAGTCTGCCTGTTAAAAATTAGATTTACAGGCAACCTGACCATGTCAGGGACTGCATCAGGACGGAGGTCCAAAAGATGCTGGAACTGGGTGTGATTGAACCCTCAGATAGCCCTTGGGCTAGTCCAGTGGTCCTGGTACCCAAACCTCATACCAAGGGTGGTAAGAGAGAAATTAGGTTTTGTGTGGACTACAGGGGGCTCAATGCAGTCACTAGGACTGATGCTCACTAACCCCGGGCGTAGTGGGTGTAGCAGGGCTATGCGGAGCTTCACGGAGTTGCGCACAAACTCTGTGGACCTCCGCTATGCTACACCACCCGCCTCCACCCCCCTATATTAAAAATTACTTCTACATGACTTAAAATTAAAACCTTACCTGGCATGCGGCGCTGGGCTGCCTCTCCTTCCTCGCTTCTGGTAATCTTTGAGAAAACTGTGCATGCGCGCAGTTTTCTCAAAGAATTACCCAGACGGCGAGGAAGAGGAGGAGGGCAGCCCGGAAACGCCGCATGCCAGGTAAGTGGTTTTAATTAAATTTTAAGTCATGTAGAAGTAATTTTAATATGGGGGTGGAGGCGGAGGCTGGTCAACTCCGCTCTGCTACGAGTGTGCGGAGATTTGCGTTCTCCGCAGAACGCGGAGAAGGCAAATCTCCGCACACTCCGCAGGCGGAGCAGAGGTCTCCGCCCGGGGTTAATGCTCACCCTATTCCTAGGGCAGGTGAACTTATTGATACTTTGGCCTCAGCCAAGTTCTTGAGTACATTTGACCTCTCTGCTGGCTATTGGCAAATCAGACTAGCTGAGGATGCCAAACCCAAGACAGCATTCTCAACCCCTAGTGGGCATTATCAATTTATTGTGATGCCCTTTGGCTTGAAGAATGCACCTGCCACATTTCAAAGGTTGGTGAATAAAGTTCTCACAGGCCTGGAAGACTATAGTGCAGCTTATCTAGATGATATTGCTGTCTTTAGTTCCACCTGGGAGGATCACCTGGTCCACCTGAGAAATGTTCTGGAGGCCCTGCAAAAGGCAGGCCTTCCTATCAAGGCCACCAAGTGCCAGATAGGGCAGAGTAAGGTTGAATACCTGGGCCACCTTGTGGGTGGAGGCCAGGTTCAACCCTTGCAGAGCAAGATCCAGACCATCATGGACTGGGCTGCTCCAACTACCCAGACTCAGGTCAGAGCTTTCTTGGGCCTGACTGGGTATTACAGGAGGTTTGTCAAGGGATATGGATCTATAGTGACCCCCTTGAATGATCTGACCTCTAAAAGAATGCCTAAGAAAGTTCAGTGGACCGTTAGCTGTCAAAAGGCATTTGATGACCTGAAGCAGGCCATGTGCACTGCTCCCATTCTGCAAAGTCCTGACTATTCCAAACAATTCATTGTTCAAACTGATGCATCTGAGTTGGGGGTAGGGGCTGTGTTATCACAACTGAATGAAGAGGGTCAGGATCAGCCAGTAGGTTTTATAAGCAGAAGGATGACCCCCAGAGAGAAACGTTGGTCAGCTATTGAGAGGGAAGTCTTTGCTGTGGTTTGGGCTCTGAAGAAGCTGAGGCCATACTTGTTTGGCACTCACTTAATTGTTCAGACAGACCATAAGACCCTCTTATGGCTAAAACAGATGAAGGGTGAAAACCCCAAACTTTTGAGGTGGTCCATTTCCCTACAGGGGATGGATTATACAGTGGATCATAGACCTGGGAGTAACCATGCCAATGCAGATGGACTCTCCAGATATTTCCACTTAGAAAATGAAGACTCAACTGGTCAAGGTTAGTCTCATGTCCTTTTGTTTGGGGGGTGTTGTCAAGGAAAGTAGCATCTGCTTCTTATGGTTACCCCCACTTTTTGCTTGATGTTGCACTGTTTTTGACTAGTCTGACTGGGATCCTGCTAATCAGGACCCCAGTCTATCTGCTTTCTCCCTTAAATTGTCATGTATGTACTAAGGTACACTCCAGATTGGATACTGGGGTACCCTTATCAGTCCCTAGTATATGGTACCCATGTACCCAGGGCATAGATACCCCCAGAGGCCTCCCATGGGCTGAAGCAGCTATTATGCCACCCATGAGAGGCCATGCAAAATGGAACTACAGGTCTGCTACTACAACCTGTGTAAGATGGTGCTTGCACCACTTACGTTAGAAATAGGTTCACTATATCTATAGGTCACTACACTTAAAACTTATGTCACCCCTATAGCAGGCCTTATCAATCCTGAAGGCAGGGTGCTAGGTTTTTAGTGAGAGGGTGCCCCTGCATGAGCAGAGCCCCTCTGCAGCCTTCGGAGACCATTCTCCTGGGTTGTTTGTGACTCAGCCGGACATATAGGTAGAGGTGCATTATAACCTCCTGGCAAATGCTATCTCGAAAACGGCTGCATAGAAACATATCGTGTTTGGTATCAAACACCTTGGAATCATACCTCCACACCGGTAACCGGTGTGGGAGGTATGATTCCACCCTTCAAAAGCGAACTTCGTGGGGTCACTGGTCTAACCGGTGCCAGCCTTCTCGACCCGGGCAGCACAAAATGGATGCTGCCGACCAGAGACACATTTCTGCCCTCCTGCTGCTGAGCCAAGCTCGAGCAGAGGAAGGCAGCACAATAGGCATCCTGTCACAGGGAGGTGTGACCACCTCCCAGACAGGATTTAGTGTACTGGGGCTGGGTGGCTGCACTCTGAGAGTGCCTGAAAGTCTGCACTTGGGGCACATTTGGTGTCCCTGTGCATAGTCCAGCTCAAACCAGTTCTGGGAGCCATTGGCTCCTGCTCTGGCGTGAAACTGGACGAAGGACATGGGTGTAACCACCCCTCTGTCCTGACCCTCCCCTAGGAGGGTCCCCCAAATCTGTCCAACCCTCTCCCGTGGGTACAAAAGGGCTTACCTGGCTGTAAGAATTTAGATATTACGTGGACAAGATTCTACAATAAGAAACCACTGACCTTCGACCGTCTGGACACTCTGGACTTCGCTGTACTGGGCCCGACTTAGTCTCCCTCTCCGTCCAAAGCTTTGTCTGTGCCCTTGCTCCATGCAGGCTCCGTGCAGGACCTGTTGTGCACTAAGAACAACTGAAGAATCTCCCTTGGAGTGAAGGAGTCACTCCCCTGCAACTGCAGGCACCTTAACGCAACTGACCGGTCTGCTGCTCCTGAGCTCCTGCGGACTCCGAAGATTTCAGCAACACAGGATGTGGGTTTTCGAAGGTCCTCGAGGTGGATCTGCCCTCTCAGCAAGTTTGAGGCCAGTATCCCTTGTGGGGACTGCATAACCCGAACCCCTGTGCACTGCGTCCATTTGCAGTTGCATATGCTTGTTGGTGATTCCCGAGCTTGTGCATTGGACTCTTTGTAGTCCTGACCCGGAGCAGTATTTGCACCAAAGAACTCCAGCCTCCTCGCTCCGAGTGCTCTGTGGGATGGTAGTTTGCAATCTTGCTTCGGGTCCCCTCGCGACTCCTGGTCATTCGGCCTGGGGGTCCTCCTGAGGGTCATCTTGATTTCTGTTGTGCTTTCCTGGTTGCTCCAGACATCCCCTGACTCCCCATTGCTTGGTGAGTCCCATGGACCTTGCTGGTCCACACCGTAACCTGCTTGATCTTCCTGCGTGGGTTGCTTTTGCCAAGGCTTGTTGGTGCTCCAGCCGTACACCGACCCCTCAGCACTCGACATCCTTCGTGGGACAGCTCACCTCCAGCTCCTGGTCATCCTCAACGTCTCCTGGTCCTCGTGGCTGCAGAGTCAAGCATCCCTTCTTCGCACCTGAAGTATCCGACATCAGTGGGCACTCGTCTACCGAGCCCCTGGTCACTCTGAAGTGACCTAGACTATGTCCCCTCTGCTTTCAGGTTCCTTCCTTCCAGAATCCAGGCTTGGATTCCTCCGGACCCTTTTTCACCTTCACAGCAGCAGTACTTCTTCACAGCCCTCCATTGAGAACGACGGCGGTTTCCGACACCACTCCAGACCTATGCACCCGGATCCTCTGGGATAGGTAACTTGGGTACTACGGTATCCATGGGTGGGGTGGCTCTCCAACCTCTTAAGTTCCAAAGGGTTTGCTCAAAGTCCCCCTAGAAGGGTCCTTAAACTCTAAAACTGTAACCCCGACTTCCCCATAGAATTGTACGGAGCACGCGGTCGTGTTAGCACACTGCACCCGTCCTCCGTGGGGTCCCTATCTACTCACCTTGGGTGGTTCCTTGGGGTCCCAGCGATTCTATGTGCTCCAGACCTTGTCTTGACTCAAGTCGTGATTGTTATACGACTATTTTAGTATATGGTTTGGTCTCCCCCTGGATCCCACTGTGTATTGTGCTACTTACAACTATTCCATTGATCTCGTATTGTGTGCTTTGTGTTCTATCCTCGTGTAGAGGATACTAGAGAATGTTATATTAATAAATACATATTTTTATATAACTACTGTGTGGTTCTCCTTTCATTTAATCAATATAGGAGGTGATATTCTGACAAGCTGCTTTACATTCCTTCAAGATTAAGCCTGAAGGCTGCTCTCCACAGCTACCACTAAGATAGCTTTCTAAAGGTTATCTTTGACCTCATACATCATAAGGGTCGTTTGGACTGGTGCAAGGTGCCCACTTTAATTAGTGGACAGCATATACCAGGCCAACTTCTCACAAAAGGTACAACTGTGTATAAAAGAAGAACCTCAGACACCACCACTTCAGTTTACTACTGGACCTTCGTAAGGGCTCTTAGAGGACTGTCTTCTGCTGTGACCTGCTATGCACTCTGCCAGACTGCTGCTGTACCTTGTAGGGCTGCTTTGTTGCCTGGAGCCTGCTCTGAACCCTCAGAGGCTAGCCCTGCTGTTAAGCCCTGCATCTACAGCTGCACCCAGGACTACCAGAAGTGACTTGAAGAGCTAGTCAGCTGGCGTCCTGTTCAGAGCTACAGGAGCATAACAGGCGCTCACCATATTAAACCTGGAGCTGGACCCATCCGGAGTCAGTCCTGAATGCCTAAGAGGTGCCCCACCAGTCCTGGACCCTTGGTTGTGGTGCTAAAGGTGCCCAGATGGCAATTTTTCCAAAACTGAGGACTTCAACCAAATTTGGCCAAAAAAGTGATCTGAGAACCAGGAGGTCACGCCTATCCACCTGAGGTGCATCGCTGGTCTGCTTGACTTTGCGGCTTCTCCTGCTACATTCTTCTTCATCGCAGCAAATCCATTTCAGCGGTCCCTCGCCAAAGGAGTATTCAACCTTGTGGAACTGTCTTTGGCTGCAGCCCTTTGCTTCGTCCTGCTCGAGCTTTTCGACTTTTATTTCGGTGACTAAGTCCAAACATAGGAATCTTCACTGCGGCTTCGACCCACGGCCATACGACAATGACGCTCCCTCCTCGGACATCTCCTGCAGCCATGCCCTGCTGAACTTTACCTTCTCAGACATTTTTCTTCAGAAATGTTTCTAAGTCCGAAGGTAAGTAATGACTGGGCCCAATCCACTTCTTGCATCCGAACCACGCTCCATTGCTGTCGGCCTTAACTTTCGACTTTGACCTGGTCTCACGCGACTATATGTCTGTGGTTGACGCTTTGATCTTTTGGCGCTAGATTTCACTTAAAACTTTAAAAATTCATAGTACTGGTTCTACAGCGTGGTTTTTTGTTGTTTGATTAAAATCTTTTATTAAAATTTGCTCTTTTTTCAAAATTGGTTTGGGATTTTTTCTTGTGTTGTGTTTTCACTTTGTTACTGTTTGTGTACTGTATAATTACTTTACACATTGCATCTGAATAAAGCCTGACTTCTCTGTGTCAAGCTACCAGGGGGTGAGCATAGGTTAATTTGGGGTTTGCTGGTGCCTTACTCTGACAAGGATTGTGGTTGCTGCTTGACTAGGACTCGCACCCCAGTCAACCAAAAACCCAATTTCTGACACCCTTTCTTAACAGACCACACATTAACACCTGCCCACAGCTACAGTGAATCTCGGATGTTGCTAAACCATATTTTACTGTGACAGGTAAGAATATAATTCACCTGGCGCAAAGGGTAGAGTATTGTACACTCTGGCACTGCAGCGGCACACAACATATAAGTCAGTCATGTATGGTAAGCCAAAACACCAGCCAAAAAGAAGCCCCTCTACCACATGTGGCAAAGAAAAATTAGAAAAAATTATTAAAAGTTTCTGAATTAAGTAAATGGGTCAAGAGGCAACTGGAGAGCATAGGGAGACGGCAAGTGTAGTAAGAGTAGAATCGTGAGTAAAACAACAAGAGACAGGTGTGGTCTAGATTTAGCATGTTAACCATCAGCTGCTTTCGACCAAGGCTTTCTGCATAGATCACACATTCCATTTCATGAGAAAGCCCAGTCATCATGAAAGCAGCACATTGATACCAATTAGGGGGATAGGGGAAATTACAGGACAAACAGTAACTTGTTGAACAGGTACGAGTGTAGGGAGAGGCATTGCAGACAGCTCAGGGCACTTAGTAGCCTCTTGTTAGCTTCCTCGTTCTCAATATGTATCCTGACTCCCCAATTAAATCTAAAGTCCAAATGGCAGGGGGGTTTGTAAGACTTTGCCCACCTTGCATAAGGAGCATGGAAAAGGAAAGAGGACTGGGTGTTAGTGACGCCTTAAGTGCAGGATTTGGATATCATGATTGCCATTTTAGCTCGTAGAAAAGAACTATGCAGCAACCACCTACAGTCACATTGAAATACTTTACTTAGCAATTACTTTTATTTACATTTATTTTAAAAAAATGTACACAGATACGTTTTCAATTTAGCATGAATGTGTTATAATTTTCGATTACAAATACGTGGAATAGTTTTCAAAACTTTTTAAGAGCGATATTATACTTTCGTGCATTTTTGGATCAGTGATATTTATTAAATGTTTCGCTGGGGGCTGCAGGCACCCAGAGAGACTGGAAGATATGCACAATTTAAAAATGGCCCTCACAGTGCACCTAAAGTTCTTTTTTATCATCTATTTCCCTCTGTGTGCTGGCTACGGGCAACTCTTTATAGCCCCACCATGGGGCATATTATCAAGCGGCAGCGATAATTATCGCTGGCCGCTGTTAGCGCGAGGAATCCTATCGCCGGCTATCGCTGGAAATTATCGCCATGCTAGCGCTGTATTAACAACGCTTAGCGCAAAGGCGATAATTTTCCAGTGATAGCGATGTTTTCCATGGAACATCGCTGGTTTTCCAGCGATGTCCCATGGAAAACGGCGATATCCTTGGTGATAGGGCCTGTGGTCTTAGCCACACAATCCACCCCCCATGTTAGGTATGCCTTAGTCAGGAATTTAGCAGACGTTAAATTCCTGCGTTAAGGCATACTTAACGCGATTGAAAATATCGCTAACCCACGTTGTTGATATGGCGATACCTGGGTTAGCGATATTTCCCCATGTTGTTTTCACAGGCATGCCTCCTTTGCATCTCATTAGCGATGCGATGGGAGGCGTGCAGAAAACGGACGCTAATGCAGGAATCACGCGCTAGCGTGTCCTTTATAATTAGGCGATAAAATTATCGCCGCTTTTCGTCCGAAAACGGACGCTAAAGCGGCGATAATTCATTAACGCCGCCTTGATAATATGCCCCCATGTGCGTTTCACACAAGAGCTCCGATCTCCCTGAAGCACTGGTGTGCAGTGCAGTGTAGAGGTGACCTTAGACTAGAAGTACTTTTCTTCAGTGAAATTCCTTTCCCTATTAGAAAGGAAGCAGTAATAGAATGTCATGCTGTTACTCAATAGCCAATAGCTGAGGTGGACTGGAACATTGTGCCATGCTGTAGGCTGTGGTAGGGGGGACTAAACTGTGAATGTCGCTACAACAGACAAATGGATAAAGAGGGCTGGCTGAAAGACCTTAGATGTGTATGTATATGTATGTGTATTTTGTAAGACTTCTTTTTGAAAAAAACAAAAGATCTTGGCTAACGCTAGACCTAAAACCAATACCTACTACTAAATAACAGACAGGTTCAATGGCACAATATTGATGCACACAATATCAATATACAAAAATATCAGAAATTAAGTATGATTAACGAAAATATCGTTTTTTAAACGTAACTAATAAAACCATAAGTATTGAGAACACAAATATCGCTGATAAAAATATCATTTTATACTAATATCGAAAACAAAAATATTGGATCCAAGAAAATTGTTACCTTTAAATAAACATATATATGGTCAAAAATATCGTGTCATACAATAATGACTACAATAATATTGCCAAAATAATTAAATTACTAGTTTTTTTGTTAATCAAAATATTAAAATAAACATTATACAACATATACAGTTTTTAACAATAAACAAAATGTTACATCACCAAAATTATTATAAATTACCCCATAAACTAACTACATGCATAACAACATGAGTTAAAGAATATTTACATAAACTACAAATATTTATACAACAATCTAAATATATATAGGTCCTAACTATAACTACCTACTGGCAACCGCCAGTAGATAATATATATATATATATATATATATGTATATATATGTATATATATATATATATATATTACCTACTGGCGGTCGCCAGTAGATAGTTATAGTTAGGACCTATTTTCCATAGGAAATCCGCGACATTCTATTTGAAATAACTCTTGCGTCGGTTGACGAATCTTCGCGAAATTTTCAAACTTTATGGCCCGCTCCGGTCCGCTCCTACCCTGAAAGTTTCGGGTGATTCGTCAAGCGGGGGCCGAGAAAAGGGGGTCCCAAAACGTGTTTTCCCCATTCATTTTCCCATAGGAAACTTTAGCCACGGCTACAGCCCGAACTGCTGAACGGAATTACACCAAATTTGGCAAAGAGGTAGTTCTTGGTTCAGAAAGAACCCTTTTTGTTAAATGGTGTAAATCCGTTCAGTAGTTCCTGTGAAAATCAAAATGAAAATCACATATATATCTATGGCCGCGTCGGATTCGCGCACCCTCCCGATCACGAGCTGCATGCTAATTGGCTGTCAACACTCCAAATCAGGAAGTGTTGGCAGTTATTTTGTCCCTCGGTAGAACCGAGGGACAGAAACAAGTGCGCAAAGCGCAAAAGGGGGCAGGGTAGAAACACCCTGACCCCTAGGTCTGCTCAGGGGGTCCCACAAGGACCCCCTGGGCAGAAAAGCATTTTTTTTTTAAATCGGCGGGATGCGCTAGGGTGCGTGAATCCCGCCGAGAAAAAAAAATCGCAAGTGTGCAAACGCACAAAGGGGCAGGGTAGAAACACCCTGACCCCCTAGGTCTGCTCAGGGGTCCCACCCTTGGGCAGAAAAAGCATTTAAAAAAAAAAAAAATCGGCAGGATGCGTTCAGGGTGCGCGGATCCTGCCGAAAAGAAATAAATTGAAGCGCGGTCTCCCGCGCTCGGACAGTATTTGCCCCGGGTGGCCCAAGTCCCGGGGCATGCGGGGGTGGGTTTATGTTTTATATGGGGGCCTCTAAGGCCCCCCAAGCCCCGGGGACCGCCACCCCCTGGGGCTTTATAAACAAAATGGTGCAGGAGGGCTCTCCTGCCCTCCCGCAGCCCCGGGGACCGCCACCCCCCGGGGCTTCTTTTTTTAATTTTTAATAACGTGTGGGGGGGCTCCAGCCCCTCACACGCCCGGGACCACCACCTCCCGGGGCACTTAGAAAATAAATGTGGGGGTCCGTTCACGGACTCTCAGAGCCCCGGGACCACCACCTCCCCGGGCTGTGCAATTCAAGGGAGGGGGCCGCGCGCCCCTCCTGGAGCCCTTGATGGCCCTGGGGACCACCACCCCACAGGGCCGGCTCCTGCAGTGTCCCGGGGTGCCTACCCCTGGGACACTGTAATTTGCTATGACAGGACGGGAGCCTCGCGGCTCCCGTCCTGTCATAGCAAACTGCTTTGGATATTGGAAGCGAACCTGCTCTCTTCCAATATCCAAGCAGATTGCTTTTCTCACACGGGAGCTGCATCTTAGCAGCTCCCCATGTGGAAAAGCAATGCCGGCTCCCAAGGGACGCGGGAGCCGGCGGGACTGTGGGGGATTGGGGACCCCCACAGTCCCCAACGGAGAGGGCCAGCCCCGGGGATGGGGTCCCCGGGCAAGTAGTGGCCTGGGAGGGGGCCACGCGGCCCCCTCCCCCAAAAAATGGCCTGAGGAGGGGGGCCACGCAGCCCCTCCAAATATTTAAAAATTTAAAAGAGGGCATGCCCGGGGATGGGGTCCCCGGGGCCAATACAGGCCCAGGGAAGGGGGCCACGCGGCCCCTTCCCGTTTTATTTTAATTTTTAAAAAATGAAAATCCTCATGCCCCGGGGGATGGGGTCCCGGGGCCAAAGAGGCCAAGGGAAGGGGGCCACGCAGCCCCCTCCCATACAAAAAAAAGACCGGCATCGTGCCGGAGGCCGCCCCCACTCCTGCAGCAGTCTGAAAACGCGTCCCTGGCGCGTTTGCAGATGGGGAACGAATTTCCTTGAATACTGTGGGTCTCTGGGGGTCAACTATCCCACCAGGAACCTCCAGTATGCGCTAGAGCTGCGTTGCAGAGAGGTGTACAGAGGCTACACCCTTTTACACCTCTCTGCAACGCAGCTCTGTGGCGCTTTGGAGGTACATGGTGGGCTAGTTGGACTCCAGGGACCCTCAGGATTCAAGGGGACTTAATCCCCAACTTAAAATGCGCCACGGGGCGCGTTTGCACAGTGGTGAAGGGAGGGGGCGGGGCTTCAGGTGACATGTGTGCAAACAGGCCCCGTGGCGCATTTTAAGATGGGGAATTAAATCTTTTCAATCCTGAGGGTCCCTGGGGCCAACTAGCCCACCAGGTACCTTCAGTAAGCGCCACGGAGCTGCGTTGCAGAGTGTTGTAAAAAGGGGCGTGGCCTCTGTACACCTCTCTGCAACGGAGCCCCCTGGCGCATACTGGAGGTTCCTGGTGGGCTAGTTGGCCCCTAGGGACCCTCAGGATTGAGGAGGAATTAATTCTGCATTTGTCTTGCTTCTTTCTGCGCTTTTCTTCCTCTTTCTTCACATGTCCTAACTTTGTAGGCATAGTTCGAAATTAGCATTTAAAAAACCATTGAAATTCACTGAAAAAACCATAGGTTTCAGGCACGTTATAGTTAGAAATTAGCATTTAAAAAACCATTGAAATTCACTGAAAAACCATAGGTTTCAGGCACGTTATAGTTAGAAATTAGCATTTAAAAACCTTAGAAATTCACTGAAAAAACCATAGGTTTCAGGGACGTTATAGTTAGTTGGACATTTCACTCGTACAAAACCATAGAAATTCCCCCGTTATAGTTAGTTCAGCTAACTGTAACTCGCGCCCCGCAATGCACTGCTGATGACGTCACATATTACATCATTCATGACATGGTCAGTGACATCACTGATGACATCACTGATGACATCTCAAATGACAACACTGATGACATCACTGATGACATCATCCAGTGACTGTGTGTTTCTGTAATGTTTAAATATGTTTTATATATATGCCAAGGTGTATTGAAGAATGAGAGGGTATATAAGTGTCTGGATGAAGGATTTAGTAGGTGCGTGACTGACTGTATAAATGAGTGATTAAATGTGTCTTACTGAATGCATGGGTTAGTGACTAAACTGTCTGAATGTGTGTATCAGTATGTCTGTTGTTGTGTAAGCTGCTGCATGTGTTGGTCAGTAGCTACATGAGTGTCTATATGGGTTATTGATTGGTTGCCTGAGTATTTGTTGGGAGACTGAGTGTGTGTGTGGGTGGGTGGGAGGTGTGTGACTCTGTGCATAGATGTGTGAGTGGTTGATTCACTGGGTGTATGGGTTCAAGAGTGCATGTGGAAACAGCTGTATGGGCGGGTGAGTGTGTGTATGGGTGTGTTGGTGAGAGATTGGATGTCTCAGTGTACATGTCCAAGTAACTACATATGTAAAAGGCAGTGTATGTGAGAGTTGGAGTATATAAATGACTATACGTGAGTGTCAGTGATTGTGAGAGTGGCTGTATGGATGAGTGTGTACTTGTATCAGTGATTGTATAAGAGAGTAAGTATGTGTTAGTATATGTTTGAATAAGTGAGGTGGTGTGTGTATAACTGCATAGGTGAGGAAATGGGAGTGTGATTGATTCTTTGCATGACTGACTAGGTGTGTGAGTAAATCCATGGATGAGTGGTGGTGTGTGAGTGTCTGTATAGGTGTATGAGGGCATATGATAGTGTTGTATTGATGAGTGACTGTATGTATGAGTGATTGTATGGGTGAATGAGTGGATGTGTGTGTAGACCTAGGAATCAGTGAGTGCATATGTAGTAACTGGTATTGGTGTGTCGATGGTTTCGAGAATGGTAGTCTGTATTTTACAGTGGGTGTATCAAAGGTTATATTAGAGTGTGAGGAGGTGCATCAGATTTTGACGTGGATGATGTCATCAGTGATGTCATCAGTGATGTCATTTGAGATGCCATCAGTGATGTCATCAGTGATGTCACTGACCATGTCATGAATGATGTAATATGTGACGTCATCAGCAGTGCATTGCGGGCGCAAGTTATAGTTAGCTGAACTAACTATAATGGGGGAATTTCTATGGTTTTGTACGCAGTGAAATGTCCAACTAACTATAACGTCCCTGAAACCTGTGGTTTTTTCAGTGAATTTCTAAGGTTTTTTAAATGCTAATTTCTAACTATAACGTGAATGAAACCTATGGTTTTTTCAGTGAATATATATATATAAATATATACATATGAAAGGAAAGTTTCCGACAGAAACCGGCTCTTCTCCAATCGGGGTCGGTGCGAGTCCGGGTGTCGGATCCCGGCAGTAAATCCAAGAAGATTCCCGTTTGAGCACTTCCCTCAATAGGAAAAAAGGAATCGCACTTCAGGGTCAATGTAATGATAAGTATTTACTGGCAACGCGTTTCGATCAAAAGATCTTCTTCACAAGCCAACATTTCACCACTAGTGATCACCATTTAAAGTGTATATACAACATAGAAGAAGGACCATCGTGATGTATAAACATAGAAAACATACTATCTGTATTATTTCAGGGTTTGCAGTTTAAAGAAAGACTTTCTGCCGGCGAGAGGTTGCAAAGCCGGTCTTCCGGTTTTACGCATTGTAAATAAAATTAACTTTTCTCCGACACAATGTTATTACATAATTCACATTGAGCTATAAGGAAATATTTAGCCACTTGAACTCGTGATAATAAGAAAACATAAGAAACCCCAGATATATACAGTGGTACACGACAATTTTGCTTAGGCTTTGGAGGAGCGCGTTTTAAAGCTTGGTCACAGTTACATGCATCTGGTGATAAACACCGCCAAATTACGTTATTATTCCTTTCAGATGCTGCCCCGTGGCTGCGCTTTAGTGATGGCCAAGTGGCCTTTCTTTAGTTGAGTCAACTTTCAGCACAAATGTAACCACATCCTCATAATACAACACTGGTTCTGGTCCTGAAGACTATATACACGAAAAGAAAAAAGGGGGTCATCCCTGTTACACACAAGGGGACTCTCGTGTATCCCATAAAAACTATTTATAAAGGAAACCTAACCTTAAACAGTGAAGGGGGGGTTTTCTCTAGGGGGGGAAGGCAAAGCCTGTAGTGGGAGGTGTGGTTGAGGTGAAAAGTAAAATAAAAACGACAAAGAAAGGGGAAAAAGATTAAAAAAGCAGGCTAAACGGGCCTCAAATGGATATCATCAAAACTTGGGTTCGCGGCCAACCATAGTGGGCTAGGGGTTAAGGAATGTTAAATTAACAGTAGATGTCAACCCACGTTTGGGAAAATACAGCAGGCTATGCTTCCTGTGAAGTTTTCTAACCTGCTAATACTGTGTCAGGGTGGAGAGCTCTCCCCGAGACACAGTATACACAGAGAAATCATGTATCACCATGAAAGCAGGAGAAAGTCAATAAATCAGGCGGTGTAGTCATCCTATGTGGACAAAAAGCTCCTCATCCTCGTTCAGACCGAAGGAGTTCTTGGTGTCGAGGAGTATGATGTACTTTGATTCCAGGACCCTCAGTTGTTTCTCACGGTCACCCCCTCGGGGGCTTGCTGCCATCCTGTCAACACCAAAGAAAGACAAGCTGTTAGTGTTTTTATCATGGTACTTCAGCCAGTGTCGTGCAGTAGAGTAACTCAGATCCCTATTCCTGATTGCTCTAATGTGCTCCAGGATTCTTTTCTTCACAGGGAAGATGGTACTCCCTATGTAAATTTTTTCGCAGGGACAGACTATAGAGTAAACACAGTAGTCAGTGTTACAGTTTATGAATTTTGTTATGTTCCCAGTTTTCCCAGTTGGTAATGGGTATGTTCTCCTGTTCTTGCTTGTGCTACAGGCCTTGCACTTCCCGCATTTGAAAAAACCCTTCTGCTGTTGTATCCAACTTCGTTGCTTACAAGTACCCATATAGCTACTGACCAGCATGTCCTTAAGGGATCGTGCCTTTTTGTATGTTACCATTGGATATTCACTGACCTTCACTCCTATCACTGGGTCATTTTTAACAATGTGCCAGTGTTTTTTGAGGGTTTCTCGTACTGCATTCGCCTCAATATTAAAATCCGTTATCATTCTGATGTCATTCTTTTCTCCCCTGGTACCCGGTCTCTTTACCAGTAGGGCCGCCCTATCCAGGGAGGCTGCTCTCTCACTTGCTGTGCTAAGAACTTTCTCAGGATAACCTCTCTTCCTGAATCTGTGTAGCATAGTCTTCCGCTCTTTCTCATAGCCTGCATTGGTGTTACAGTTGCGCTTGGCTCTTATTAGCTCTCCGTATGGAATACTCCACTTCAGTTTAGGGGTGGTGGCTCTTAGCATGCAGAAGACTGTTCTCTGCGGTTGCCTTCCTATGCAAGGTGGTTGACATCACCCCTCCTTGACTTGTACACATACATCCAAAAGTCCATCTCCTGCTGATCATATTTGTGCGTAAAACAGAGATTTACTTCATTCTCACCTAGCATGCTTAGGAATTTGTCCAGATCTACTTTAGTACCACCCCATATCATACAAATGTCGTTGATATATCGGGTCCAAAACACAATGTGCCTAGTCAGATGTTCATTCATGTCACTCCAGACCAACTGTTCCTCCCACCATCCCATTAGCATACAGGCATAGCTCGGCGCAAAGCAACTTCCCATAGCGGTACCAATCACTTGCTTATACCACCTGTCTTCAAAAAGGAAAAAATTGTTGTTAAGGCAGAAAGTCAGCATTTCAATTAGCATACATGATTGTTCATACAGAAAGATAGACCTATCCCTGAAGTAATGCTTGCAGGCCGCGATGCCATATATATACATATATATATATATATATATATATATATATATATATATATATATATATATATATATAAAATTCAATAATATTGAACAACATATTAAACAATGTAAATATAAAATAAATTAGAGTTTACCAAAGAAGGACATAACTGAAAATAAAATTCAAACCAAAATAGAACTAACAAATAAAATTACCAAGAAGAGGAAACTCTGGCAGATAAAAGTAAATTATAAACACACTTAAGCAAGAAAATCACACAAACAATTAAACCAACAATATAAAAGGCACACACATTTTATCAATATAATACTCCAAAAACAACAAATACTTTGTAAAAAATTGTAAAGTATAAATTAAATAATAGTATAAAAATATTAAATTATTTCATATATACCGAAAAAATATGTAAGACTTATGTTAAGAATATGTATATGAAACAATTGAATTAATGTTAAAAAAGTTAAACAATAGAAATAAAACCTGAAAAATGTACAACATACAATACTATTTAAATATGATTTACATTGTTTATTTAGCAGTAAAATGTATTAAAAACTTTTATTTATCAATATATAAATGTTTTAATAACTAGAACTAAAAATATCAAAAATGTAAAAATGTACTTCAAATTACATTTGAAAAATAAAGAAAAAATGAAAAATGTGTTATAAATCTTTATTCTGTGCAAATATGTAAATAATAAAGTAATTTGTTAAAAGTTTACATCCAACTACTATGGAGGTCATTACGATGGCGGACGGAAAAAAAAACGACCGCCATGGTAGCGGGAAAACACCGCCCGCCGCTATCGCGGGAAAACCGACGGCTAGATTAGGATCCTCGGCGGTAAAACTCCAACCGCGGCAGAAAGGAGACCCGAGAATCCGCCGTACGCCTGCGGAAAGGGCCCAAACCCGTCCGCGGCGGTCGGTTTCGCAGCGGAAACAGGCCAAACGCCCGCAACCACAGCGGAGACACCGCCATCAAAATTATGATATTCCCGACATCCCCGCGGTGCAGTGCGCTGTTTCCGACCGCCGCGGTCGACAACATTGAAGAATCAGTGAGACGGCGGAAGTGCCATAGCCGAGCCACCACTGCGGACGCCCCGTTAAAAAAATGGCGGTCGCTAGAAAAACACACAACATGGCCACAAAGTGCACCAACCATACAAGGCATGCACCCAAAAATAGCTAACACAGCCCAAAGACACACCCCCATGGGAAACTCCAAAACTACAAATCCCAGGTACACACACACACCACACCTACAACCAATACCCCATCCTGACACACCCACAGACACCAGTATAAATCCAGCCCCCAACAGACCACAATGCTTTGCAAAACTCCACAACTGAGGGGACATCCACCACAGATGACAGGAGAGGCAAATCTGCACAACACACACACACCACCACCACCACTTCCACACCTGCACCTCTAACAACTTTGCACAGCACACACCATACACATCACAACCACCACTACCACTCCCAAACCTGCACCCTAAACACCTTGACACATCACACACCATGTCACCACAGAGAATGCCCAAATTCAGTGAGAGTGAGTTGAGGGTCATGGTCGATGAGATAATCAGGGTAGAACCACAATTGTTTGGTAACCAGGTCCAACAGACACCACTAGCAACAAGGACGCAAATGTGGAGAAGGATAGTAGAGAAGGTCAATGCAGTAGGGACCGTGCCACGCAATAGAGATGAAATCGTGAAGAGGTGGCACGATCTGAAGGCAGTGGTCAAAAAGAAGAGAGCCAAGAACCATGAGCTGGCTCGCAGGACAGGCAGTGGCCCTCCCGTTCCACTCAAAACATTCACTGAATGGGAGGAGAAGGTGCTTGGCATTCTACATCCAGAGAGTCTCTCAGGAATACCCGGGGGAGTGGAGGCTGGTAAGTACAAACAAATGCCTAACATCACACAAATGTACTGTCTTGCACTATTACAAAATAATACCTCCTAGGTACAAATTCATTCATGTGCACAACACTCCCCCCAACACATCTCTCACAGATACAACAGACACTCCCCCTGAAGCCCCCCAAAGGTAGTTAGCAACATCACCATGGGTACATGTGTACATGCTGCCAGCACTACAACTCCCACCAGGCCCCCTTGTCCCACAGCTGAGCAGGATGTAGCCCTCCCCCACCCAGAAGCAAGCCTCAGCCATTGTGTGCTACACCCTCACCTAACAGGTAGGTAGCCATCTTCACAGGGAGGTGGGTGGGTGTTTGGGAGGCCTGCATTACAACTCCCACCAGGCCCCCTTGTCCCACAGCTGAGCAGGATGGAGCACTGCCCCCACCCAGAAGCATGCCTCAGCCATTGTGTGCTACACCCTCACCTAACAGGTAGGTAGCCATCTTTACCGGGAGGTGGGTGGGTGTTTGGGAGGCCTGCACTACAACTCCCACCAGGCCCCCTTGTCCCACAGCTGAGCAGGGTGGAGCACTGCCCCCACCCAGAAGCATGCCTCAGCCATTGTGTGCTACACCCTCACCTAACAGGTAGGTAGCCATCTTTACCGGGAGGTGGGTGGGTGTTTGGGAGGCCTGCACTACAACTCCCACCAGGCCCCCTTGTCCCACAGCTGAGCAGGATGGAGCACTGCCCCCACCCAGAAGCATGCCTCAGCCATTGTGTGCTACACCCTCACCTAACAGGTAGGTAGCCATCTTTACCGGGAGGTGGGTGGGTGTTTGGGAGGCCTGCACTACAACTCCCACCAGGCCCCCTTGTCCCACAGCTGAGCAGGATAGAGCACTGCCCCCACCCAGAAGCATGCCTCAGCCATTGTGTGCTACAACCTCACCTAACAGGTAGGTAGCCATCTTCACCGGGAGGTGGGTGGGTGTTTGGGAGGCCTGCACTACAACTCCCACCAGGCCCCCTTGTCCCACAGCTGAGCAGGATAGAGCACTGCCCCCACCCAGAAGCATGCCTCAGCCATTGTGTGCTACACCCTCACCTAACAGGTAGGTAGCCATCTTTACCGGGAGGTGGGTGGGTGTTTGGGAGGCCTGCACTACAACTCCCACCAGGCCCCCTTGGCCCACAGCTGAGCAGGATAGAGCACTGCCCCCACCCAGAAGCATGCCTCAGCCATTGTGTGCTACACCCTCACCTAACAGATAGGTAGCAATCTTTACCAGGAGGTGGGTGGGTGTGTGGGAGGCCTGCACTACAACTCCCACCAGGCCCCCTTGGCCCACAGCTGAGCAGGATGGAGCACTAGTCCCACTCATAGGCATGTGACGTCTGTGCAGCCGCACATGACACCATGCCACTTAGTCCACAGTCACCAACACAAATAATGCAAAACAGTTGTGTTGTAGTCACCATGCACAAGTCTCTGTTCAAAATTGACCCACATTGTGTACACTGTGCCAGGCATCACACACTGCAACACTAACAACGATCATGCTGCCCTGCAGCAGTGTCTGGCCGTTTGTATGGCAAAGTGCAAATCACCCATGTCATACCACAGTGTTGCAATGTAAACAGTGGAAGTGCAGTGCACCCAAAAACTACACTGCAGCTGGGACTCACAATACTAGACTAAGCAGATCCCAAATGTCCTGCAACACACCCAGCTACCACAGTGCTGCACTGAATTGCAGAACAGCACCTTGTCTGAATTAAATTGTCAAAGGTGTCTTGTTTGGACCACCAATGTGTGTATGCATTGACAATGTTCACATCTCACACTGTCTGTCTGAACAGTGCTGGTATAGTCTGGCCCCAAAACCATACATTGTCTGCACAGGGCTGAGTACATCTCACACACACACCACTGTTGACCACAACATGTCAGTGTATGGATGCCCTGGAACAACTGCTACACCAGTACTGGGCTCATGTTCTCAGGTCCACAAATACCATGAAACCATGACAGTGTGGAAATGTATGCTGGGTGAGATCTTCACCCTGCTGTATGTCACCACTGTGCTACGAGACCATACCCCTTGCCCTATTGTGCCTTCAAATGTCAGGGGAGTGAACCCCACAGCCAGATAGCTGGGACAACAGTGATGGGGGCTATACCCCATGACCAAATGTAATCTGAAATCAATGGGTACAAAAAGCCACACACACATCATGCTCACCACACGCACATTCCATCCAAAGATTTCTACCAAGTCACATAGCCATGTCATTGCTCACCTTCACCCCAAACGGTAGTTAGCCATCTTCACAGTGAGACGGTGCAGTGTGTTTGGCTATCCGTCCCACAAAATGCAACATGCATGCTGTTCCACCACTATGGAGGATGGGACACTACACCCCCAATAAGAAGCATGTGGCAGGCAATGTATGCTACCCACCCAACTCACAGGTAGGTAACCGCATCTCACAGGTCGGGGTGTGTGGGGCTGGGAAGCTTGCACAACAACTCACACGGGCCCACCTGACCGCCAGCACACAAGACCCATTACTTCCTGGCACCAACATGCATGTGTCAGTCATTGCAATGTACACTTCAAAAGAACTGGCATGTGGACATATCATGCTGACTTGTCCCACACTGGACCAAGATGGAAGCCCTCATCCTACACACACGGAGAGGTCTCACAAATACAAGGAAAACACAGCAAACACAACATATCAACAGCCACAACATGCAGCCAGATATGCATTTAAAAAAACATGTTGGCATAGGACACCAGGCCTCTCAATGCACAACTGCACACCCAGATAGCATTGGCAACTATAGTGTGCACACACCTAAGAAAATGAAACTGTGACAGCAACCAAAGTGTGAATGACTGAAACACATGTCGATGGAACTCCGAGCACAACCATGCACACCACTACATGCCATCTGACAGTAGCAGTGGTCCAGACCACCTAGGATCTAATTAAAGCAAACTTAAGCATGTCTGGAATTGCAAATACATATATCTACACCACATTGAAAAGGTATGCATGAAACTACAATGCTCACTCACTGTGCAGAGAGAACCGCTACAAGGGCTCTACAAGTGACACATACGCGTAAATGGATGACATATGATAGATCAATAACAGGATGCCAACATGAGACTGTCAATGTCAAAAAATTATATTGTGCATGTCATGTCTTGACAACTCCCAATATGGACAAGTAATGTATGTACCACAACAGCTTGCAATGCATCACTGGATGTCGGTCAATGCTAATTTGTACAGTGAACAACTGCTGGATGTACAAACAGTTGATGTAACACTGCTAACACAAACTTTGATGGGTGCAACACAATGACCATTTCTCATCTGACCCACAGGTGACCAAGAACTCACTGCAGAGGATGACACCACCCTGCAGAGCCAGTCCACCCCCCCGGAACAAAGACAACTGGTTGAGGACTCCCTGGAGTCATTGGATGAGGAGCTCCACGCTGGCCCATCTGGTGTGGCAGGCCGCAACCAGTCCCAGGCACCCATTGCCCCCCCAACCACATCAGCTGCAGCCCCTGACCATCCTCTGACAGCTGCTGTCACGGCCTGTGTGTCAACCACTACTACCACCACCACCACCACCACCACTACAGCTGTCCGCAACACCCTCCCTGCCCCAGGGGTTGAGCAGCCCACCACATCGACTGCGGAGGCCAGGGAGAGGACCGGACAGGACCGTGGCAGCAGTGCAGCTGGTCGGGACAGGCTCATGCAGAGGGGGACTGATCCTGGGACGGAAGCCCTGGGCCACATCGACAGAGTCCTTGGGGCATACCAACAGGCCCAGGGACGAATGGACCGGTTAGAGGAAGAATCTCGGGAGCACCTCCTGCTGCTGAGGTCCATGGACACACGCATGGGACAGATTGTGGACCTCTTGGGGCAGCTAGTGGCGGTTCTGAGGGACAGGCAAGCGCAACATTCTACCCCTCTGCCTCCCCCCGTTGGGCAGCAGGATGACACTTCATCATCCTCCCCTGCGTCCACAGAGGGGGGTGAGTCCTCAGACACCACTGCCCCTGCAGCAGTGGCCCCTCCAGTCAAGCGCAAGAGGGGCCGTCCAAGGAAAGGCCAGGGGGACTCACGTGCCCAAGCACCTGCCAAACGCCAGTCCCCGAACCAGCCATGATGGCAGACCACTGCACCACTGCATTGACCTTTTGGACTATCCTTCACCACACTGCCATGTGAATGGCATCCATCTGTTGGACTGGGTCTCCACATCATTGTGGGGACTACTCAAGTATCTCATTTACCATGACTGTCAACTCACTTCTTCAATTCCCCCTTCACATTTTCTCCACCCTTGCATGTCACAGTTGTAAATAAATACACCTTACACACATGTTGTTGTGTCTGCTCCGTCTTTAATACAGGATGTGCAACCTTCACTGTGTAGGACATGGTCCAGGGGAATGGAATGTAGGTAACAAGTGAGATGCTGAAGGGACCTAGGGAAAACCGCAGAACAAGAGTCACTTGTATGGGTGTGGCATTGCACACATCACACAACACTTGTCAACAAGGTACTCAGATCTACAAACTTTACACAGAGCAACAGTCACCATAGAGACAATCTGCATCACACTGACCAATCACACATACATTGGCAGGCAGCAATGAGTCAACACCAAGCTGCAGTCAGCAAGCTCACATACACCCACACAGCAACAGCAACACCATCAGACCATTTCGTCCCTTCTACATCGTCACTCACCTTCAAGTGAAGTAGCGGGTGATGAGCTGTCGACGCATGTCGACCCCTTCCTCCTCTCCACTGCCCTCGTCACTGGATCCGGCTTGATTTGCAGGCGGCGGCCTTGGCTGCTCATCATCGTCATCCAGGATCAGGGGTATTGCTTTGCGAATGGCCAGGTTGTGGAGCATGCAGCATGCCACCACTATCTGACACACCTTCCCTGGCGAGTACATAAGGGCCCCCCCAGTACGGTCCAGGCACCGAAATCTTGATTTTAGGAGACCAAATGTCCGTTCTATCACACGCCGTGTCCTCCCATGGGCATCATTGTATCGCACATCAGCTGGTGTGACGGGGTTCCGCAATGGGCTCAGCAACCACGGGCGGTTTGGATATGCCGAGTCACCTGGGTGTGAGAGACACAGATTAACCTTGCAGTCCCAAAATGCAACACAACAGCATGTCACACACACACACCACTCTAATCCACTATACATACTCACCCACAAGCCATGCACGCTCAGGAAGCAGATTGGCCATCAACTGAGGAACGATGCTGCTGCGCAAGATGTGGGCATCATGGGCTGAACCGGGAAACTTGGCACACATGTGTGAGATGAACATGTCCGCCAGGCACACCACTTGAACATTTACCGAGTGTGAATGCTTCCTATTGCGGTAAACCTGTTCACGTGCCTGTGGTGGCACAAGCCCAACATGTGTGCAATCAATTGCACCAATGACATGGGGGATATGTCCAAGGGCATAGAAATCGCCCTTCACAGCCACCAACTCAGGCCCCCTGGGAAAATGGATATATCTGTCTTTGTACAGCATCATGGCCGACAGGACATCCCTCAGCACCATGCTGAACATCGGCTGTGACATCCCGCCTGCACTTGCGACCGTGTGCTGGAATGAGCCCGTTGCAAAGAAATGCAGGCATGCCATCACCTTAGATGTTGCGGTGAAAGCTGTTGGATATGTCCGACGTGGCTGCAGGTGGGGCTCCAACATGGCACATAGGTTCTGCAGGGTTTGTCGGTCCAGCCTGAATTTGCGGATTATTTCCTCATTCTCCATGTCTGCCAGGACTGTGAACGGACGATGGATATTGTGCCTCCTCCTCCTAGGACAGATCACAGTGCACAGATGTCAATGCAGAAGACCATGATATGTGCATCACATCAATTTCTTCTACAGACACATTCCCAAGTCTTACAACATGCACCATTAACCGACAGGGCACTTCACAAGTAGGTTCACATCAGGCACACTACTCATACACCTGTCCCCTTACCAGCAGCAATTATCTGTGCACCCCTCCGGCTCACTCGCATGCACAGTGTGATATACTAACAGATATGTGTGCATACCTGTGAGTATGACCCCCAGCATATGTTAATAATTGCAATACTACCCGAACACACCATGTTGCTGGCCCTGATACACCTCCCAACACAGGTTGCACATGGCACACATCAACTACACACTGACCACCGGCTGAGCGTGGGGGACACATGTGTGCATGTGCATTGGACAATGTGCCAGTTGCTGATGCCCCTAGTCCAGTCAATGAGACGACATTGTGCGATACATTGCACACACAGACATTGACCATTATCTCCATATGCTATGCAACACATTAACTGGACAGTCTACATTTCATTACACAGCACATGTGACATGTGCGAGTGTATGTTCCCATGCAATGTATTGGCGACCCATATATGGTATGTGTTGGTGACGTGGAGTGACATGTCCCTTTTGTGCATTTGCCCTCATGAGGACCCTTCAATTGTTGAGGCACTGGGCACTGTACATGTTGGCCTATGCAGAGAGCTGGAGGACACGTTAGGTGCAGCACAGCTACTCCACAACTCCATTAACGCTCACTCCAGGCACTGTCTGGCAGACATATGGCGGTGCCTACCGCCTGGCCACTGAGGTGTGTCACCGCCCATAACCCATGCACGATCGCGGGAGACACCGCCAGATATGTATGTGACAATAGCGGTCACCATGCACCGCTCCCCAAATCAGGGTCACTCCAGGCACTGTCTGGCAGACATGGCGGTGCCTACCGTCTGGCCACTGAGGTGTGTCACTGCACATAACCCATGCACGATCACGGGAGACACCGCCAGATATGTATGTGACAATAGCGGTCACCATGCACCGCTCCCCAAATCACGGTCACTCCAGGCACTGTCTGGCAGACATATGGCGGTGCATACCGCCTGGCCACTGAGGTGTGTCACCGCACATAACCCATGCACGGTCGCGGGAGACACCGCCAGATATGTATGTGACAATAGCGGTCACCATGCACCGCTCCCCAAATCACGGTCACTCCAGGCACTGTCTGGCAGACATATGGCGGTGCTTACCGCCTGACCACTGAGGTGTGTCACTGCACATAACCCATGCACGATTGCGGGAGACACCGCCAGATATGTATGTGACAATAGCGGTCACCATGCACCGCTCCCCAAATCACGGTCACTCCAGGCACTGTCTGGCAGACATATGGCGGTGCCTACCGCCTGGCCACTGAGGTGTGTCACCGCACATAACCCATGCATGATCGCGGGAGACACCGCCAGATATGTATGTGACAATAGCGGTCACCATGCACCGCTCCCCAAATCACGGTCACTCCAGGCACTGTCTGGCAGACATATGGCGGTGCCTACCGCCTGGCCACTGAGGTGTGTCACCGCACATAACCCATGCACGATCGCGGGAGACACCGCCAGATATGTATGTGACAATAGCGGTCACCATGCACCGCTACCCAAATCACGGTCACTCCAGGCACTGTCTGGCAGACATATGGCGGTGCCTACCGCCTGGCCACTGAGGTGTGTCACCGGCATGGACCATGCCCCTGCAGCCAATGGGAAGCAGCCTCGCGGTAGCCTGATGTGAGTTTGAAAATCGCGGTAGGCGTGCACCACCCCCGCAGAGGCGGTCACTGGAGGCATTCAAAAGATGTACCACCGCGGTAGCGCGCACATGCATCCTACGGTGTGTCACCGGCATGGACCATGCCCCTGCAGCCAATGGGAGGCAGCCTCGCGGTAGCCTGATGCGAGTTTGAAAATCGCGGTAGGCGTGCACCGCCACCGCGGAGGTGGACATTGGATGTATTTGAATGAGGCAGACCTGGTACACCAATTGCAGCACCCTGGGACCACTGACACAGCCCCAGGGGCCTATATATGTGTGGGAGGGCGCACCACATTCCCACAGCTACCAGGGACTGCTGGCTGCCACCCTCCACCTGCTGCCTCAAGGGACTGCTGGCTTCCACCCTGCACCTGCTGCTGCTGCCTCAAGGGACTGCTGACTGCCACCCTCAACGTGCTGCTGCTGCCACATGTCCATTGTGATGTCGAGGACTCAGAAGATCCGTGCCAGTCCCTTCACCAGTGAGGAGGTTGGGGTCCTGGTAGACGGGGTGCTTGCACAGTACCCAAGGCTTTATGGCTGCCCTAATGTCGTGGAAAGTCTCCCAGACTGTGAGTGAGAGTGCAGGGTGTGCACACGTGGGGTGGAGGTGCTTCGGTATGTGTCAGTGGTTGTGGGGCTCTGACATGCACTGCCTATCATGTTTACTACAGCGGGAAGGGCTTGGTGGGCTCTTTCACACGTTACTCTGCATGCCTGTCCTGAGTAGAGGGACATGTCCTGTAGTGTCAGCCATACAGTGCAGCTGCATTTTGGTGATGCAGGAGTCTGGCCAGTTAGCATTTGTGTGAATGGCTGTGTTGCTCCCAATTAACCCACTCAGTGTCAGTCGACCTGCCCTGCACAGTCCCCACCGAATGCCACATGTCCACATCACTGCATGTACAGTGTGTACCATGTGTGTTTGGCTCACGCCTCTTCATCTAAGTCCCATCTCTGCCATGTAGATTGCACAGGAGCAGGCGTGGGAGAAGGGTGTGTGTATGACAGTTGTTGTCACTCTATGTGAGTTCCAAGACACAGTGAGGCTTTCACAGGGCTAGGACACTTAGGTCTGCGCAGTATTGGACACAGTGAGTCCAACAACATGACACATGTTTTGCTGTCTTCTCTATGTGTAGTTGTAGGTAACTGCAGACAGTAGCTGCAGGCAGACTACACGTTGCTTGCTGTGTTGGTATCCTGCATGTGAATGGGATGTGGAGGTACTGTGTCCACCATCGAACATGCATGCCTGTACGTCTGATTGACCAATGACATTGCACCATGTTCAGAGCAATTGTTGGCTATGTGACTGTTGTAGCTGGAGTTTTGGATGAGTCAGTGTCGTGCTACTGCATTTTCGTTGTGTTGTTATTGTGCACTGTGTCACTGGAACATCACCCCTCTTGTCTCCCATGCCTGCAGCTGAAGGTCCACCTACGTAAAGCCGTGTGGAGGGCCATTGCCTCCAGAGTCCGGGATCTGGGTGTGTCAAACCGAAGGCGCACCCACTGTCATAAAAGGTGGGACGACATCTGCCGGCTGAGCAAGAACGTGGCCGAAATGACGCTGGGGCTGCTCCTCGGACTGGCAGGTTGGCTAGGCGCAGCATGACACCACTAATGGCCCGCATCCTGGCTGTCACACAACCTGAGCTGGACAGACGACTGAGGGAGCATCAGCAGCGAGCCAGGGGTGAGTATGTGTTGCAGGCTGCCTTTGGCTGGGAGTGGGTGCATGTGTCTACAGAGTGTGCAAATTGTCAGCTGTGTGACGTTGGTTGTGTGGTACAATGTTTTGTGAGTGGCCTCTGTGCTGGGTGTATGTGCCATGCTTTTGCCCAAACGGCGCTTCATGAAGTGAGTTTTAGCACTGTGCATCTCTCTTACATTTGGAGTTGTGGCCTTCAGGTACCTTCTGCTGTAGGGTAGTGTGAGAATTCTGATGGATGGGAATGCCAGTGTGCCAACTGTGAATGCGTTTCAATGAATGCGTGCAATTCCAGACCTCCGATGTCTGCCAGTCAGACATCTGAGGCCAATGTGCAACAGTAGATGTGCCCATGGACTCGATATGGTGGATGGCATGTGTGCAGGGTCATTGTGGGCTGGTATGTTGTAGTCTGTGTGGTCCCCTACTGCTCCACACATGTAGGTGATGTGCACCATGTCGTGGTGTTCATCCTTGCCAACATCGGGACAGTGTGTGTGCACAGGCCATTTTGGGGCTGTGTCTGATGTGAGCCAACTGCAGGATGGTGTGCTGTGTGAATCACCTGGGGCACTTATGGCAGGACGTGTGGCGGACATGCACCGTTGTGTAGAAATTTTGGGAGTCAATATATATGTGTGCACAGGGTGGCATGCAATGTGCTGCACACCTCTTCCTAGGATGCAGATGTATTGGCACGTGTTAGTTCTGTTGATGCCACTCATCTCACAGTACTTCTCTCTCCTATGCAGCATCTCCCGTATGTGCAGAGGGAGAGGGGACGGACACCAGTGGTGAGGCTTCCACTGCAACAGCCGCACCGGAGCTGACTGACACAGATGGGGGACAGGAGTCTGCTAGAGGATTCACAGCTGGAGACACAAAGCTCTACCTCATCTGACGCCAGCGGTGACACATCCATGTTGGGGGGTACAGGGAACGGGGACTCTGCCTCCTCTTCCACCACACAGCGTCCAGTGCCCAGCCTCCCTTGAACCTCCACTGGTGCTGCCCGTGTCCGCACGAGTAGGAAGGGAAGAGTCACCTTCACCCCAGGCACAGCTGCCCCATGTCAGCCCTGCTACCCTCAGTGCAGAAGCAGTCGAGCTATTGCACCAGCTGTGTGTGGGGCAGACAGCACTTCTCAATGCCTTCAAAGAGCACGACAAAAAGTTGGGGCAGGTTATAGCTTTCATGGAGGGCTTACATTCCGACGTAGGTGGGCTACACCGGACTGTGCAGTCCTTGTCATCAACTGTGACAGCAGCCCTGCAACAGGCACATAGTCAGGGAGCGGCTCCCAGCACTCGGTCCGGCCCCGTGTCACTGTGCACCTCTGACGACAGTGACAATGCCCAACGGACACCAAAGTCCCGATACAGAACCCGCAGCACACAGGAGCAGCAGCAACCCAAGCGTACTAGGGCACAGACACCATCCCCACATAAGATTAAGGCCACCCCAGAGCGCAGAGAGAAAAGCCCATCAGGCGACAGCAAGGGCCACAAAGCAAAGAAAAAACATCAGGGTCACAGGCCTCACCTTCCTCCCCTGCCAAAGACTCCCTGTCCCAAAGACGTCTCGCAGAGGCAAAAAGACAGTTTCCACACACACTGAGAAGGTGTTGCCTGCAAACATTACACAGGATGAGGGCCCCATGGATAATCCATCCTTGACCTCCACTCCCATCCCAAGCCCTGTGAAGCCAGCACGGGAGGACACTGTAGGGGGCAAAGCTGGTGGACAGAGGGAGGCAGGGCGGCGGCAAACACCAGGCAAGCGCACAGCGGGTTCCAGCATGTCCCCAGAGGGGGTCACCATCCACACCAGAATCAGCTTTGGTGTTGGGGTCACCTGTTGTGTCTGCCACAGTTCCCCTCAATCCCCAGACAGGGAAGCCTTTCAGGATCCCCAAGAAGTGGAGAGGCACCCCTCCACAATCTCTGGCACACACTGTGTCTCACCAGGGCATGAGTCCACCTCCCCGGGCCACCACCCCACCTGGTCCAAGCAGCCCCCCAGCTACCACATGCACAGTTGGCTCTTCCACAGTTGTTACTCCCACTGCCCAGGATAGTCCGCCAACAGACCCCAACACACAGTCAGCTCCAAGTCCGACAGACAGCCCCATCTGAGTGGTGGTCACCCTCACACACCTGTCTGTCCACAGGGGTGCGTGTGATGCCCATTGTCAGGCCCATTACTCTGTTGCTGGGCATGGCATGGTAGAGTTGCATACATTCCCTGTGTAGCTTCTGATGTAACTACTCTGCACATTGTACTTGCCTTGTGTTTCACTGCTGTGTGCCCCCTGCCTGTGCAGCTTCTCATGGACTCACTCTGCACTTTGTCCTGCCCACTGGCCTTGTTGTTCACTGCTGTTTTCCCCCTGCCTGTGCAGCTTCTCATGGACTCACTCTGCACATTGGACTGGCCACTGGCCTTGTTGTTCACTGCTGTTTGCCCCTTGCCTGTGCAGCTTCTCATGTACCTCACCTGCACTGTGTCCTGGCCACTGGCCTTGTTGTTCACTGCTGTTTGCCCCTTGCCTGTGCAGCTTCTCATGTACCTCACCTGCACTGTGTCCTGGCCACTGGCCTTGTTGTTCACTGCTGTTTGCCCCTTGCCTGTGCAGGATCTCATGTACCTCACCTGCACTGTGTCCTGGCCACTGGCCTTGTTGTTCACTGCTGTGTGCCCCCTGCCTGTGTAGCTTCTCATGGACTCACTCTGCACATTGGACTGGCCACTGGCCTTGCTGTTCACTGCTGTGTGCCCCCTGCCTGTGCAGCTTCTCATGGACTTAATCTGCACATTGGACTGGCCACTGGCCTTGCTGTTCACTGCTGTTTAACCCTTGCCTGTGCAGGATCTAATGGACTTCATCTGCACATTGTACTGGCCACTGGCCTTGTTGTTCACTGCTGTTTGCCCCTTGCCTGTGCAGCTTCTCATGTACCTCACCTGCACTGTGTCCTGGCCACTGGCCTTGTTGTTCACTGCTGTTTGCCCCTTGCCTGTGCAGCTTCTCATGTACCTCACCTGCACTGTGTCCTGGCCACTGGCCTTGTTGTTCACTGCTGTTTGCCCCTTGCCTGTGCAGGATCTCATGTACCTCACCTGCACTGTGTCCTGGCCACTGGCCTTGTTGTTCACTGCTGTGTGCCCCCTGCCTGTGCAGCTTCTCATGGACTCACTCTGCACATTGGACTGGCCACTGGCCTTGCTGTTCACTGCTGTGTGCCCCTGCCTGTGCAGCTTCTCATGGACTTAATCTGCACATTGGACTGGCCACTGGCCTTGCTGTTCACTGCTGTGTGCCCCCTGCCTGTGCAGCTTCTCATGGACTCACTCTGCACATTGGACTGGCCACTGGCCTTGTTGTTCACTGCTGTTTGCCCCTTGCCTGTGCAGGATCTCATGTACCTCACCTGCACTGTGTCCTGACCACTGGCCTTGTTGTTCACTGCTGTTTGCCCCCTGCCTGTGCAGCTTTTCATGTAAATACTGTGCATATTGAAATGCCCACTGGCTTTGCTGTTGCCCAAATTTGTTGGCTCTATATGCAAATTGTGAATAAACACAGTTGGTCCTGCAGTGAGTTGTGTCAGTGTCCTTCCTGAATAAAGTTGTTTCTGTGTGTGCATGGTTTACTGTGTCACAGGCTCAGTATGCCACTTCGACATTGCCAATGGGTTGTGTCACATTTCATTTTTTTGCAGGGGTGGGAGGCACTTCATTTCTACATGACTGTGATACTTATGGGTGCAGTGCAGGTGGTTGGCAATGAAATCTTGTAGTCATCTTCCTTCTTGGCTCATGTTATCTATGGTGGACACATGTCAGGTTTGTGGGCAATGGCAGCACAGGGTGGGAGTTTGGGCACAGGCTTACAGGCAGGCAGGCCAGGGTCCTGGGGTCTGTGTGAGCTTCCTTTCTGTGTGCCAATCAGTGTCGGTGTATGGACATCTTGTGGTGATGAGTTATCCAGGTCCCATGGCTTACTTCCAATGTGTGCACTTGGGTGGTGGAGAAGTGTATGGTGTGAAGGGGGTGACTTTGTTGTGACTGTGGATGTGTGTGCACATGCATTGTCAACTACTGCCATGTGTGACCCTGGAGTGGTGTGCCTGTATGTGTACTTGTTTAGCCCTGTGGTTGTGTTTTGTGCACATGGCAGTATTGTGTGTTGCTGTTGTGGGAGGAGGTATGTGTGACATATCCTACTTGTGCTTGGCTGTCATGTAGTTTGTCACTGGGCCCTGTGTGTTGTGCAGCAGACATTGTCTTGTCCAGTATTTGGATGCCTATGTGTGGCTGGTCAGTGTTTGAGTTCAGGGCCTTCCTTACATCCCTGTGCCTATACATGGGTGTCCTTGCTGTCTCCAGGAGTTGTTGCATTGGGGTGAACGTGGTTTGTGTTGACTGACTGTGTCAGCCATGTGTGCTGTGATGGGCTGTGTGTGTTCTCACATGTGTCTTGTCTTGCATGTGCATCACACATGCTTGATGGTTGTGTCACTGCCCTTCCATTTGTGGGCACCTCACTTTGGCTTTCCTATATGTTGTCCTCCATGACTGCTGGCATGTGGTGTGTGTATGTAGCTGTGAGTCAGGGTGGTGTGTGTGTGTGTGACTTGTCAGGTAGTGTGTGCAGTGAAGTGTTTGGTCCTCATCTGTGTGTGTGTACATTTTGTGCCTGCCCTCAGTGTTCTTGGCTTGTGTGTGATGTTGTTGTGGTGTGTGTGTTGGCTGGGGCCTGGGCTTCTGTGCTATGTGTTCCTTTGCAAAGGGTCCTGCTGTGGCTGTATATGCAGTTGTTGGGACGTGGGGCATGGTGTGGCTGTAGTTGTGTGGTTGTTGTGCAGGAGTGGCACTTGTGAGGCACATGTTGTGTCCCTTCAGGAAGGTAGCTGGTGTGTTGTAGATGGAGTTGTGGCTCTGTGCAATTTGTACGGTGCCCTTGGCATGCGCTGGCCCTGTGCTCTGCGTTGTGTGCATGGTTTCATGCACACTGACCGCGGCGGTGACGTGACCGGGACATTTGTTCATGAATGCGGTACATGGGTGGGCAGTATGTGGCGCGATGTTTTTGTGACAGGTGGGACATGTGTGTGTGCAGTGATGGCTGTGTGCCTGTCCCCACAGGGGTGTGTGGTGTTCCCATGCGATGTTTTTCCCCCTGGAGCTGTGTATTGTGTTACTTGCACTGATGTGTCTGTACGTACCTGCGGTGGCGTCCGTGGCGGTGGATAACTTGCAGGTGGTGGATCATGTACAGCACCGGGAAGGCGTGTAGGGCAGGATCCATCGCGGTGTGTCCCGGGTGTTTCTTTTCTGTCTCCGCTGTGATGTCTCTGCCGTCTTTCGCTGTGCGGTTTCTCCGTCGCGGTGCGCTGCCCTGTTTCCGGCATCGTGATATCTTCGGCGTACGGGACGTCATTCCGCACGGCGGTGTGTGGTGATTGGCTCACTCCGCCGCGGTGGCGGGCGCTGTTCGATGGCGGTCGGCGTCACACCGCGGCGGACGGTAAATGCCTATGTTTTCCCATCCTAATATGGCGGCCGTGAAGACCGCTGCTGGCGTGCGGAAAAGGCATTTTTCCGCACCGCCGCCACCGCGGTCGTGCCTCCGCCAGACATCCTAATAGACCCCAATGTTAGTTATCTTTCTAAACACCAACTATACTAATTAAATTATATGACCTACTCCTACTAAATAGAAATACATTTTAACAAAGGAATTTTACACTAAAAGGATTTAATTAAATATTTAAATATTTCTATTCCAAAGTAAACCATTTTGGAGAAAGTGCTGCACACTAAGGGCCCGATTGCGAGTTTCGGCGGTGCGGGGGTGGGCTTTACTCCAATGCCACGCACCTGCGCTGCCGAGACTCACCACCGCCCGCCTACCAGATTACAAGTTATTTGTAGTCTGGCGGGCGGGCGGTGTGGTGTTCTCTTTTAAAGGCTGTGGTGCCTTTGAAAAAGGCACTGCAATGGAAACGCCTCACAAGGTTCCTGCACAGCATGGACTCATGTCATGCCCCCCTGTGTGCTTGCAAAATTGGAGAAGGCACAGGGGGCCCTGCAGAGCCACCTTGGTTTCCTCTCCTCCAAGGTTTACATGGAGGAGGAACTGCTATGTAAACCCTGGAGAAGAGGAAATTCCGTAATATGCTTGGTGGGTCCATGATGGTCCTGCTAAGCATGTTGCGGCATATGACTGCTATGCCACCTACAGGGAACGGCAGTTCCCTGGCGGCGACGGTAACCCCAGGGCGGTCTGACTGCCCAACCCGTAATAGGGTGACATTTACTATTCCCACCCCAATATAAACCATTTTAGGAAGGTGTTGGACACTAAAGGGGTGACATTTACTATTCCTACTCCATACTAAAACATTCAACAGAAGGTGTTGGATAATAAAGGGGCACATTTACCAATCCCACTACAATCTAAACCAATTTGGGGAAGGTGTTGGACACTAAAGGGACAACATTTACTATTCCCACTCCAATCTAAACCATTTTGGGGAATGTGTTGAACACACTATTCCTACTCCAATCTAAACCATTTTGGGGAAGGTGTTGGACACTAAAGTGGTCACATTTACTATTCCCACCCCGATTTAAACCAATCTGGGGGAACATGTTGAACACTAAAATGGAAACATTTACTTTTCCAACGCCATTCTATACCATTTGGGAAAAGTGTTTGGAAATAAAGTGGCTACATTTACTATTCCCACTCGAATCAAACCATTTTGGGGAAGGTTTCGGACACTAAGGGGCAGCTATTATTATTCCAACTCCAATCTATACCATTCTGGGGCAGGTGTTGGACACTAAAGAAGCTACATTTACTATTCCAAATCAAATTAATATGTTTTGGGGAAGGTGTTGGACACTAAAGGGGTGACATTTACTATTCTCACTCCAATCTAGACCATTTTGGGGAAGGTAAAGGGGTGACATTTACTATTCCCACTCCAATTCAAACCGTTTTAGGGAAGGTGTTGAACACTAAAGGGGTGACATTTACCATTCTCACTCCAATATAAACCATTTTAGGAAAGGTGTTGGACACTAAAGGGTCACCATTCACTATTCCCATGCCAATCTAAGCCATTTAGGGGAAGGCGTTGGACACTAAAGGGACAACATTTACTATTCCCACACTAATCTAAACCATTTAAGAGAAGGTGCTGGACACTAGAAGGTTTAGATACACAATCAATTTCCCATAAGCACACATAATTTTGTATAAAATAAAATAAAAAGTACTTAGAAGACACAGTAACCCAACCTAAAAACCTATATATTTAAAATGAAACATTAACATATAAAATAATATCTTAATCACTATTTAAAAATAATATATTTTTATTATTATTTATTAATATTCCTAAATTTTGAAGCATAACATAAAAAATACATAATCCAAAATTCACAATCATTGAAAAAAAACATACAAAAGACATTTTATAATTATATAAGAATAAATTATAAAAATTTAATTAATAAATATTAGAATATATACTCCCACCAACAGATCTTATTCCAGTGATATAGATAATAACACAGTCACTGTTAAAATAAATAATAATATTTGTATGTAACATTTAAAATTTAATTTTTCATTAACAATGAGTTTATCATTTTCAGCATTTAAAAAACATTAAAAAATATAAAAGTAACAAGAAAAATGAAATAATAATACATTTATTACATTAAAAACCGTAAAGAACCTCCAGTGCCTCCTCTGATACCAGTGTTTGCGGGATGGGAGCGGGGGCAAGTTGCCCTAGACGAAGGAGACCCCAGTCAGTTTACAGACAGGGTGCTGGTTTGGCACCAGGGAGACAGGAGTGAGGGTGCTCCTTGTAGTAGTGAAGGTGACAGCCACAGGAACAGATGTAGTGGCCAGTGATGTTTCTGCACTACCACAATTGGCTGGCCAGAGTCAGAGGCCTCTGAATTAAGCGGTTAGGTGGCCTCCTTGCCAGCCCTCTCACACTAAGTGCCACTGGGTCCCTCGCTGTCAGTTGCTCCACCTCCCAACTCTTAGTGATCCTCCTGATGGTCACCTGAAAGATATCCAGTGTCTCCCTCACTTGCTCCAGAGGAATCTGGAAGCAGACAAATGCACACATTAGTTACATACTGCAGATTGAATTACCAAAATGTACCTTCATCAAAGGGGTCCACAATGTATACATTGAAGGTTAATATTTTAATGAAAGGGCACAGAATGCGACATCACAAAGGGCCTGATTTAGAATTTGGCAGACCGTTTGCTCCATCACAAGCATCATGGCTATACCTTTCACCTTATTACAAGTGCATTGTATCCTATGGTACTTGTAATAAGGCAGACAGGATATCCGTCACTCAGTGGCGGCTCCTTCGCTAAGGCGGAGGAGCGTCGCTCCACTGCTTTTAAGCTGTGTAACTAAAGGAAAAATAATATGATAATAGCTAAATGTTATTATCATTTTATTTGTTCCTGCTGCTTTGCAGCCGGGGGTGGGCGGGGCTGCTCTGCTCTCAAAGCAGGGCAGGGGAGCAGTGGTTTGCCCACTCCAAGTGAGCATGAATGCTTGTCTGGCCCTCTCAGGCTGGCCAAACATTCATGTGCACTTTGCATGTTCTCCACCCAGGCTGCATTACAGCCTGGGTGGAGAACATGCCCAGGCACCCAGTCCCTGGCTGAGCGCCAAACCACGACGAACAGACCAACTGCAGCATTGTGATTGGTCAGGGGAGCCTGGGTGCTTCCTGGTTCCTGTTCCTGCCGAGTCCTGATGCGGAGGAGAGACTGGAGAGACGCGGCGGCCATAAGGTACGTTTTCTTTTAATTAATTTGTTTTTTTACATTTCCCCCTGCCCCTCCACCCCCAATCTGTGCCACCCACCACTGCCATCACTACACCGTCCGCTGTTTATTTTCTCCAAAAATATAGGCAACATCAAATGTAAAGACTGAAATGAACATTTAGCAATACATACATTTTTCTGTTAAAAAAAATAGATATGCATTTGTTAAATTCAAAACTTTCTTTGGAAAAAAAATTAAAATAAACAATAAAAAAAATGTGGTTTTGTGTGTCTATTTGGTTGAGTTTTTAGATATTTTATTAAGTGAAATATAGTTATGTTTATGAAAATTTTAGAGGAGTCCAACATATTCTCCTCCCACAGCATGAGGGTAAAGTGCTTTTAATTTAATCTGGTTCAAAAGCAAGTAAATGAGAGGCAATGGGTAATGGTTTTAAATAGCTGTAGCATTCATTTCTCTATGGGCAATATAGGATCTGTATTCGCCATTCGTTTTCAAATGGAAATTATTGAGGACATTCCGGAGATGAAGATTATCGTCTAAAATCCTTTGTAAGATTTTCCTGTGAATATTGTTTAAGAAGTGTGTTTTCCTTTAATGCAGAGATCATCTCTGATGAACTTCCTTGAATTAAATCAATCTCACAGTCATAATCTGTGCGGTTGCAAACTATGTGCCCCATCGATGCTGAACGCATCTGCAAAGTCTCTGTGTGCTTCAGGAAAAACAATAACATTTGCCACATTGAGACTTAAAGATAATGTTGTGTTGAGTTAAAAAATAAAGAAGTTATTTGAAACGAACAGGCTTTTTGATGTAGTCATTTTTACAAGTGGCTGAAAGAACACTTTGTTTTTTTTTTTAAATATATCTGGAATATATACATATATGAAGAGTGCGACCAATCTTAAGGCTATAAACAAGTTTCTGCCCTAGGAGCAGCAGATTGGAGCTGGGTTCTTGTTGTATCTGCATCACTATTCTATAGAAAGGATGACTAAGGAGTGAGGTTGTTCTTGGCCGCTGCTGCTTTTTGTAAATTGTTTAACATTTTGAAACCTAATCTAAGTATCTGATAGAAAGCAACAGCCTTTGCCTCATTGGTCCAATCGGGTTTTGAACATTACAGCTGAAAGTGTCCACTATACTGGACTATACTGCACCGGACCTCTTTGTACCATTAGAAGCTGTATATGTGCTGCTTGGGAACTTGCTGCTTGCCAAAAAGGTAGCATAACTGTGTAATCATAACACTTGAATGCCTTAATCAAGAACCACTGTTGGTAATCAGAGATATCATCCCAATGATAGCTTTCTTTGTAAAATTAAGAAGAAAGGCTACTTTGGCACTCTCTGACCCCCCTCGTTTGGGTCTAACGGAAACATGATCATATTGAGCCAAAAATGAGCGGAAAAATTTGGGTCTAAATAATATCATCTGTTAAGGAAATTGCCATCTAAATTAACCCTTGCAGTTATGATTTTAGGGTCCTAGAGACAAATCGGAAAGTTCTGAATGCCCAGCCCCGAGGCAGAACCTACAGGCCAGACAACTGCTGATCCAGTCATTTGATTGAATTTATCCCGCAAGATCCGCCTTTCTTGGAGTGTGATTTTGAGATCCTTTTGGATCTTTAAAATCAGCTGGGCCATCACCTATAATAGACTGACAGCAGGGTTCATCTTAATTTGGTTTTATGGTCTTGTCAGTATTTTGAGAAGTGCCATACAATAAGCAAGTGATGTATGATAAGCATTGAAAGATAGCAATGGGCTATATGGGTCAAGCTATGATAAACTAGGGTAGCTTACTGGAATTCCACTAGACTTTGATTAATGAGAAGCAAGAAAGATTCAACCTCTTGTTGACTGTCAAAATGCACGAGCCTTAATTCTGGATCCAGTGGGAGCAATGTACTGATGTTCACTTCACAGTATTTATGGCCAACCATTCACACTAAGAATATAATGGTTAACAGCAGGAGAAAGGGACACGGGTTGAGAGACAGAGTAGAGACACTAGATATCACTACTCTGACTCATCACTCTGCTGTGCACTGTTATCTGCTTAGGTGGTAGCTTAATTGAATATTTTGATTTATAACTTTATTATCATGCTCATCAAATGCTAAGTATAATACATGATATACTTCTAGAATATCTCTGAACCTCAGACTCTCTGACATGTCAGTGGAGCTCTGAAATTCCTTGAACTAAAACAGAAAAAATATCTAAGAGATTGACAGGACTTGTGTTTTCATAAACCTCTCTCTTTTCTCTTGAGAATACAACTAACTTATGTTTCCTGAGTCAATGCTCTCCAGTTCTGATATACATTTGGGTTGTTGGTTAAACTGTGGTATAACAAGCATTTGTTAGGACTGTACATTTTGTACTCACAGTAATAAATCACTTTCCTAAGCATATACCACTACCTTAGTTAGAAGCATATGCATCATGAAATATCATGTTATGTTATGTTATGTTATAACAATTTCTATAGCGCTCTAATACCCTTGGGTGTCTAGGCGCTACGGACTGCATACTGTAAAAAGTGGGACTAATATTTAAAAAGCCATGTTTTAAGATTTTTTCTGAACTCAAGTAGGGAGGGAATCCTCCTGAGAGCGAACGGAAGTGAATTCCACAGCCTAATAGTACTATGTCTAAAACTCCTCCCTCCCCAGTTCATCGTCCTAACTCTGGATGCAGACATCAGAAATCCATTAGTCGAACGTAAAAATCTGGTGGGGAATACCAGCTAAAACAGTGCCATAAAAATCGAGGACCTTGTCTATAAAGTGCCTTGTGTGCTATACAAAGAGCCTTAAATTTCACACGTTGGGCGACTGGCAGCCAGTGCAATTCTCGGATTCCATCCCTAATAGATTGATGTTTGGGGACATCAAGCACCAATCTGGCCGCAGCATTTTGCACTGCCTGTAATCTTCTAAGTTGGTTCACCTGTAAGTTTATATATAAAGAATTGCAGTAATCCAACCTAGATAAAACCAAGGTGGATAAAACAATTTTCCTAGTATTTTTTGGAATAAAAGGAAGAATTTTCCGCACAGTTTTAGTTGTCAGAAACGCGGAAGACACCACCTTTGAAACCTGGGATTTGAAATTAAGCTTCTCATCTATTATGATTCCCAGATTTTTAACCTTTTCTACCGGTGTAGGAAGGGAGCCCAATGTAGTTGGCCACCAGGCAGGGGACCACTGAGGAGAAAGCTTTCCAAATAGTACCACCTCGGTTTTGCTCGAGTTAAGCTTCAAGCAGTGTCTGTCCATCCAATTGCTTAAGGCGACCATGCAATCATGCAGTTTGTTAGAGTGGTCGACATCCTTGTCTATGGTTGAAATGACCAATTGGGTATCGTCAGCGTACGAGGTTGGAACTAAGTCAAAGCTTCTGATCAAGGGTGCTAACTCGGACACATATATATTAAAAAGCGTGGGACTCAATGAAGAGCCCTGTGGGACCCCACAAGGCAGAATAAAAGATGTAGATTTAAAATTGCCTAGTTGCAATGTCTGCGTTCTATCTGTTAAAAAGGATGTTAACAACGACAAGGCCTCTCAATGTGTTGATGATCATTTATATTCCTCCCATACCTTTAGAATCCAAGCATGCAACAGATATGTAGAGGTTCTACACCATCAAGGTATTCTCTGTAAAAGTATTTTAAACTAACCCAGGTTCATTCGTTTGAAGACTTAATTTCTTGGAATACTTCTCTGTATTCATCTTCTATGCATAATCACACTTTGAAAGCAAAAACACAATCTCTGCGGTATTCACAATCAGTTGGTAATAAGGTCTTGGCTGCAGCAACAAAGTATCTTAATAACCTAGCAACACTCTGGACCATGCAGAAACATATGCCTGATATCTTTAAGATGGCCACCGACATTTACAAACATTTTGAGATTTCTGTGGACTTAAGGTAAATGCAGTTTCTGATTGGGAGTCCTCCAGAGATGCAAAGACAAGAATTGCCAACCTTACAAGTGCATTACCTGCCTTCCTTTCTTGAAATTAAGCCAAGACTCATGAAATCAGAGTATTGTGCTTGGTGGACGAGCAAGTGCAGGAAGTTACCACAATGAGTCAACGTGGGTATATGGAATACAGACATATCCAATATGATACCAAATAGGAATACCTCTCTTATAGTATACTGCAGTTTGGGTCTTTCGTTTATAATTTCCAAATTTTGAAAGTGCAGTTACAAGCAGATATGGAGACAGGGGTTACTGTTGATAGTGACTTTGTTGGCATGGAGGCACCATACTCCAAACCCACCTGTGTCGAATTTATTCAAATGGCCCACAGGCCGGCAGTGTTTGTAAGTATCGCCTTGGCTTGACGATGTCAGGGGCACACATTGACACAAGCCCACGCTTCCAATCCCAAGCCTTCCTTGAGTCTAGGGCCTCCTGGTACCTGTCTTAATCAGGTACATGAATGGCTAGACCTCAGGGAAACAAGGGGTCATGGAGAAGGATAAAGAGAGCAAGACTGCGTCTGTACCTCTTCACACCTGACCAGCTTCTGGAAAGCAAGTGTGCAGTGTTACTGTTTATTCAAACCATACTTTCAGGAAGCATTAGACAAAAAGCAAATAATGGCTTGATCCTTTGCAGGTTTGGGACAGTTGACCCTTTAGGGGATTAGAGATTAGTCCTTCCTGAGCACTCCCATTTGGAGAATAGTGGAGGAGAGGGGTGGGTATGCAGAAGCAGTTCCTAAGGGTTCAGAAGTTTATAGGCAGGGAATGCCTTTCTGTATTTTCCTTATTTTCACTTCAGAGAGGATGTTGACAGCCGGGTGCAGAGCCTTCACATTGCCTTGTGCTAAGTATCAGGATATCCTGCTTGCAGTGAGCATCATCATTACCTGCTGTGAGAACCATTCCTTTGTACAAAGGCTCTGTCTACACTGCAGCCAGAAAATTATATTGTAAAAAGAACCACTCCCAAACCGAATCCAGGACTTTAAACAGTAGATCAACATCTCCTGTCTAGAAACTCAGTATAGGAATCAATCATTTTTATTACGTGGTAGAAGAGCCATAATACACAGCTTAGCTGCCTACATCAGGACGCCGGCAGAGCATACTCTTAAAGACAGTACACAGCGTTTAGGTCTACACCCCAGGGGCCGACCCCGCGATAATATGCAGTCTTTAACACGATGATAAGGCACTTATCTGAGATACCACTTTTAGAGAGCAAATTGTAACCAAAAAGAAAAACACAAACAACCCTACCTCCCTCCGCCCTAGCCCCCCTATCCCCCCCCTCCCTCCGCATCAGTTCAGGGCCTATTGTTCTTCCTCTTCCTAACTATCAATCCCTGGCTAGTATCCTTCGCATTACTTAACAGAGGCACCTGGCGGCGTCATTGGAATGAGTTGTAGTATTTGCAAAATATTTCGGGCATGTCACCTCCCTCATGTCTTTGGTAAGAAGCTGCAAGAATGGGGCCCATATTTCGGCATATTCCGATCCTTTCCCATCTACACGGAGCGAAAGACGCTCCATCGCTAAGAGATGCCAAAGCCTCCGGATCCAATCGCTAGGATCCGGCGTTGATGTGGACCCCCACTGCGCCAACAGCACCTGCCGTGCTGCCAGCAAAGCCAAGGCTATTTGCTTACCCCTCAGTGATCGCAAGGGGAAGGCCCCAGTGTAGGGAAGTCCCAGTAGTGTGTGCTCAGGCTTTCTTGGAAATGTAATCTGAAACGCTGCATCAAGGTCATCGAGAATTGCTGTCCAGTATCGCACTAGTTTCGGGCAATGCCACAGTAAATGCACCAAGGAGCCAGTAAGGCCACACCCCCGCCAGCAGAGGTCTGACTTAGTTCTATCCCATGTTTTGATGCGCTCTGGAGTATAATACCAATAAGTAACCACTTTATACGCAGATTCCGCCCCCGCAAAATTGGAAGCAGTGTGGTGCGCCCGGTAAAAGATGTGTTCCCATTCTTTCTGTGTTAGAGGTCGTCCTAATTCAGTCTCCCATCGAACCTGTGCTCTTGTGCGTTGTGACTGGGGACGTGCAATGATCATAGCGTAGAGTTCAGAAATGAGTTTACGGTCATCCTTCTTATAGACCAGCCACTTTTCAAATGTCGTCAAGGGGCGGGACATGTGTGCGAAGTGCGAGGGCTGCGTCACCCAGTGTGCAAGCTGTGAGTAGTGGAAAGCGTCTGATTCAGGTAGATCATAGTGCTCTGTGCGCAATTGGAGAAAGGGAATCAAGCCGTCTAGGTCAAAGAGCGAGCCCACCCGTTTACATCCTTCCTCCCTCCATCGGTGAAAGACTGGCGATGCACAACCTGGTGGGAAATCAGGATTATCCACAATAGGAGTCATAGGGGAGGGGAACGTAGTCCACCCCCTTTGGCGCGCCAACTGATCCCACACCTTAAGTGTCGGCGATGTAACCGGAGAGGAGTATAGGCCCCAGGCCCTTTGCTTACGCGGGAGCCACAGCTCACGTCAGATATTGCATCCAGCCACAGTTTGGTCCATGAAGTTCCAGTGCTTACTGGACAAGGGCCTATTCCATTCCGTGATATAGCGAAGGCAAGATGCCTGATAGTATGCACTCACCAGAGGGAAGCCGAGTCCACCGCTAGCCTTCGGAGAGGTTACTAGGGATAGCGCAAGTCGCGGTTTTTTATTATCCCATAGAAATTTGGTTAGAAGCCCTTGTAATTTTCGAAGGGTGCCCGGACGGGGGGTTACCGGTAGCATTTGAAATAAATATAGGATGCGTGGGAGCACCGTCATTTTCACTGCCGCTAATCTCCTGTACCATGTCAGGTTAAGACGGGACCAGACAGACAATGCCTTGGTCGTTTGTTCCAACAATAACTTGTAGTTAAGGGCCGTGATTTTGGTAATGGATGAGGTGAGGCGAACACCCAGATACGTTATGTCGTTGGGGGCCCAGTGGAAGGTGAAATCCTGCTGTAGGTCCTGGATCTCAGCTTCGGGGATCGAAACATTAAGAATTTGCGATTTAGAAAAATTAACTTTGAATCCCGCCACCTCTCCAAAAGCGTGGAGCTCTCTCGACAAATGTCTTAGGGTCGACTGGGGCTGCATGAGTGTGAGGATAACATCGTCAGCGTACAAACTAATCTTATGTGTGTCAGCGCCAAATTTGATACCCACCACGTCGGGATTAGATCGTATGCGTTGGGCAAAGGGCTCCATGTAGAGCGCAAATAACAGCGGAGACAGGGGACATCCCTGCCGCGTGCCCCTGGCAATGGGGAACAGGGCCGATTTACACCCGTTCACTCGCACTGCAGCCTTAGGGGAGGCATATAGGCACTGTACCCACCGGACAAAGTTATCGCCGAATCCGAAAGCCCGTAAGACTTCAAACAGATAGTTCCAGTCGACTCGGTCGAAGGCCTTCTCCGCATCAATAGAAAGGAAGAAGGCCCGCGTACGGGACCGGTGGATGTAGTCTAGGAGATGGAGAAGTAGTTTGGTGTTATCCCCTCCTTGCCGTGTCGGGATAAAACCGGCTTGGTCCGGATCAATCAGGCCGTCCATCAAGGGACCGAGACGCGCTGCCAATATGCTCGCGAATAGCTTCGCGTCGACGTTAAGGAGGGAGATGGGCCGGTATGACCCGCACTCCTTAGGATCCTTTCCCGGTTTAAGGATGACAGAAATAACCGCTTCCGACATAGTGGGTGTCACTTCCTTGGTTTCAAGGAAAGAGTTGAAAAGCCTCGTTAAAAGGGGAGCCAGCTCCACACAGAATGTTTTATAAAACAGTGCAGAAAAGCCATCTGGGCCCGGGGATTTGGCCGGTTTTAAGCGAGCAATCGCCGAGATGACTTCCTCTATTCGAATAACAGAGTCCAATGTGTCCGCTGATGATTTAACCAGAGGAGTAATATCGCAGGAGTTCAAGTATTCCCCTATGTTATGGGAATTAGTGGACCCCTTAGTATAAAGGCTTTGGTAAAACTGGCGAAAGGTGTCAGCAATGAGGGTGTTTGTGGTATTCTCCGCCGCGTCCCGGTCTCGAATCGCCTGAATCGCGGTCATCTGTGTACGCGCTCGCAATCTGTGTGCTAGCATTTTCCCTCCCTTGTCCCCACTGAGATAGAATTTATGTCGCAATCGCAGGAGGGCATATTCTGCCCTGTCTAAATCTAGGTGTTTTAGCATACGCCGCTGTGTTTCCAATTCCCTCCAGACTCTGGGGGCTCCAGTCCTCTTATGAACTGCTTCTAATTCTCCCACCTCCTTCTCCAGTTCTGCACGCTTTTCCCTGCGTAGACGCGCAAAGGAAGCGGCAATCGCAATAAATTCGCCCCGCACCACTAGTTTCAAGGCTTCCCAAATTGCCACAAGAGGAGTGCCCAGGAGATCATTGTCGGCGAGGTAGTGTACAATAGTGTTCCGGATTCTAGCAGTGACCTCCTCGGAGTGTAGAAGGGAGTCGCGAAGACGCCAGCCCGACGGTGAGGAGCGCGTACCATGAGAGGTTAATTGCACTGAAATGAGGGCGTGATCCGAAAGGGAACGGGGAGTGATCTCCGCCGTGTGCAAGGCAGAGCGTAGTGCGGGAGAGGCTAAAAAGTGATCTAATCGTGCATAAGTTTTGTGTGCTGCAGAGTAGTAAGTGTAGTCCCGTGTGTTCGGGTGTATTGTACGCCACACATCATTCAGCCCACAGTCAGATAACCACTGCCTCCCTCCCTGAGACAGTGCCCCCGTTTGATGCGCCCTTTGCTCTGATCTGTCCATCGCGGAATCCTTTACCACGTTCAGGTCGCCTCCCACCAAGAGTGCTGCATCCGGCGAGGCAAGTATCTCAGAGAGTGCTAGTCGTAGGAAGGGTTCTTGCCGTTCATTTGGGGCATATAACGACCCTATTGTCATGTGCGTGTCTCCCCATTGAACTCGGACTGCTAAAAACCTGCCCTTGATGTCTGCTACTGTGGAAATGACTTTGCATTGTGACCGTGCGCTAAAGAGGATCGCCACCCCATTTTTCTTAGCAGCCCCCGAGGACCACATCTGCAGAGGGAAGCGTTTATCTCGCATTCGCTTAGTGTCCTTGGGCAACAGGTGAGTTTCCTGCAGTAAACAGATATCCCCCTCAGCATTTTCTAAGAGAGAAAGTATTGCAGCGCGTTTGATTGGGTTGTTCAATCCACGGACATTTAAGCTTACAATTTTCAAATCCCTAGCCATCGAATCTAACAAGGTGAAAAGGGGAAGCGTTGAATAGCCTACCTGTGCCTGGCCACACGTGCTGCACTCTGCTTAAGCTAAACACCTGCCAAACCTGCCGGAGAGAAAATGCGAAGTCCCCCAAGACCCACGGCCTGGGCTGCTGCCATTCCTGCCTATGAACTGATGCGGAGCCCCAAAAACAATCCCATAAACCCCATGTCCCCAAAGTTGTTGAAAAAACAAAAGAAAGAAGCAAAATAGAAAAACTGTAAGAACCAGTAAGGTGACTTATGTCCGTCAGAGAGTACAAATGTTCCAGGGGACGTGGCTTCCCCCCAGGTTGAGTCATGTCATACAGGGGAAGTCGTGGTCGAAGCCCAGAACTCTCGAAGATCACCGTGCTCAGCACACCGATGTCTAGGGTGCAGGAGCACTACGTTTCATCGAAGGGCCGCCTCCCTCCGGCGCCGACTAGAGTGCCCTTGTGGACGCCAATTTAAGAACCTCAGGGTGTTATGGGGTTGTCAGTTACTCACGTGACTGATGAGAGGGCTTCCTCCCTCTCGAGCTTGCTAGTAGCTATGTCTGGTGCAGCGCCCGGCTGTGGCCCCCCCACTCGCTGCCATCCCGCGGAGCGCCTACGCCCGCGGCGAAGTGGATGTTCCTCCATTGTTCCAGCAGATGGCCTTTCTATGCTTAGCTTCTCATATGCATCCTCTAGAGAGCGTATCTGCAATAGTTTGCCCTGGTACTTGAAGATAAGGCGGAAGGGGTGTCCCCAGGAGTAAGGAATCTGTTGCTCTCTGAGATGGTTGGTGAAAGGCTTGAAGTCTCTCCGTTTCATTAACGTTGAAGCTGCTAGGTCTTGATAGAGAACTGGGTAGTGATCTCGGAATCGGATCGGATTAAGGTCTCTAGCTCTGCGAAGGATACGTTCCTTGAGCTGGAAATTATGGATGCAGACCAGAATGTCAGGAGGAGGGGCCTTCGGACCCCGCGGCAGCCCTACTCGGTGGACACGGTCCATTTGGACCTCTGGCGTTTCCTCATCCTCCAGGATCTGCAGGAACAGAGCATTGACATATTCACGGAGGTCATCACCTTCTCCCTTCCACGGTACTGCTCGGATCCGTATATTGTTCCGCCGAGAGCGGTTTTCAAGGTCCTCCGTGTGGGCCTGCAGGTCTATGTTTTGGTCCCGGAGACGCAGCATTTCCTGCTGCAGCTGGTGCATATCGTCCTCTCTACTTAGGTCATGCTCCTCTAGAGTCGCCACCCTCTCTCCAATGCCATCCACGTCTCGCCGCACCTCTCGGAGATCCGCTGACAGCTGCGAACGAAGCTCTTGTATGTCCTCTTTAATGGCGGAAAAGAGCTCCACCATAAAAGCTTTTGTTGCTGGGGCATCCTCTCCGTCCAAAAGCGCTGCTCCCGTCGTGGTCTGCGCTGCGGGATTCTCCGAGGTCTTCCGTAGTAGGTCCTTTAGAGATTTGTCCCTTCTCCCCTTGGCGGAAGCCATCGTGAGGACGTACACCCGTCAAGTGACCGCCCCAGGCCAAGCCCAGGCCCTTCGCTACCGCACCGGGGGATCAGGCCAAAGCTCCACTCCTACCGGCTCCCTCCCTCCGCAGCAACACCCCGCGGCCAGCCGCCTGCAGCGCTGCAGTGATTCAGGCGCGTTCCTTAGTATGTCCATTCACCAGCATGGCTACTTCCCCGCTCGCTGGAGCTCCTGCCAATGCTCACCTTGATATGCCCAGACCTGGTAGTATAGGGTGAATGCGGGAGTTAGGAGGATGCAATGAGGTAGTGTTAGCAGGGGGAGCCAATGTCCACCAGGGGCTGAGGCGCACGAGGGCCCCCTCTCCCCTTTGTGTAGCTTAGAAGGTGGCTCCGGTAAGACAGGGGGACCTCCTAGGCACTCGCCGCTAGCCACGCTGCAATCTTAAGTCTCTCAGAGGTCTCAGGCGCTCCCAGGGCAGTCCGAAAGGCCCCCTCTCGACTCCGAGCAGGGCAACAGAGGTCGTCAAAGCTGCGCTATTTCCACCCGCATCCCAGCAAACCGGCGCCGTCACAGTGTGGTGGTTAGGGATAACAGTGCCGGGGCCAAAGCAGTGCCAGTCTCTGTCACTTCAGGGGGGTAGGCCCGGAGTAGTCCCAGCCCTGGTTTGCTAGCTAGGCGCAGTCACACCAACAACTGAAGGGCGGTAAGGCCATCCGCCTCTACAGTCACCAACGTGAGCCCCCAGGGGCAGGCAGGACACCACTCCGTCTGCCGATCTGCAGACCGCGCTCACACGCCCGTCACTCTCATTGCTCCTCACCTGCGGTTTTCATCATATGGCACCCCCTCCGCAGATGGCTCCGTTTCTCTCCGCTGCACCGAATCAAGGCCTTACCAGCAGGGCCCACCACCACCTCCGATATGGGTCCGTCTCCGGGTCCCCGCCCACGCAGCCGCACCAGGAACCCGGTCTGCGGGGGACCCGACAGGCACACCACTCCCACGGGCATTCCGAGGGGCACAGCCGACCACAACAGCCTTCTTTCTGTCCCCAATAGCCCTCTCCCCGCCGGGCCGCAGCAAGGCCGGGGCCGGATGGGGCTGGACAGCGGGACAAGTCGCTCTGTGGGTGCTGGTGCTACGATGTCGGTAGATGCTGGGTTCCTCGCGATGGCAGCTACAAATCCGGCAGACCGCAGCACAGCCCCACGTTACTCCGCTTTCACCGCTCCCAGCCTCCGGAGACCATCAGGGCACACCTCCGTCCGCCGACCTGCGGACCGAGCCCTCCGGCCACTCGAACGCCGCCTTCCTAGGCCCGCGTCTCTTCACCTGTAGTGTCTGCTGGGCAGCGCCTCCCCAGCACAGGACGTAGCCCTCAGCCACCGCACCAGAGCAGGACTCGTCGGGCGCCGGGAGGCCCCGATTCACTCACCGCTCCACAGATCTTTCACCATCTGGGACACCAAGTCATCCCGGCCCGGGTAGGCTTCGCTGCAGGCCACAAAATGGCGCCGTCTCCGGATCGCGTCTCCACGGCCCCTTTCCCGCCCGGGCCGCAGGGAATTCAACGCAACCGGGGGCAGTGCGTTTCCACCACACGCTCTTGGCAAGTCGCCCCAGGCAGCACCGCAGCTCACACCGGTGCTCGGCTCTCCACCCAGCCGCGCCTCACCCGCCGGGCCGCAGCAAGGCCGGGGCTGGAAGGGATCCCACGGCGGAGCAGAGCGCACCGATCACAGAACGGGGCCCACCATCGGGTCCAGGACAGCTCCGCGATGCCGCTCACCCGTCTGCAGGGTCAGATGGGCGCCAGGTAGGGCGATAATACAATGCTAAATAATAACGGCGCCGGAGGGATAGGGACCCACGTCCTATCTCGCCGCCATCTTGGCCTAGAAACTCAGTATAAAGGTGGGATCCCATCCATCCCACTCTGTTTCAGTTCCAACTTCTACTTCACCAAGGAAGGTAGTGCTCTGCAGAGTACTCAAAGAGCTGCCGTGAGAAAAGGATGGTGTCTGCATGACATCCAGTCCCCAGAAGTGAGGGGATATCATCTGAAGTCTGCACAACTTTCTGAAGAAGCTGTGGTCTGCCGAACGCCTAGCAGACTGATAGCTCAGGCAGTGAAGGATAGTGTCTGGCCCTGCAGGAGGAGAAACTACCCAGAAGAAGATACCTAGCCTTGTTCCCGACATTGGAAGCAGAAGTAACACAACCCAGACTCGGAGGTTCCACTCGACTGTCCGCGTGGTTCAAATGGCATGATAAAATAGTATGTTGTCTGGCACCCATGCAGCACAGGACACAGGTAGGATCTGTACTTCTGCTGCATGGATCAATGTCACCATCTTAACGAAGGACCTGCTTGACAGCCCAGAAGCTATAATTCCAGAAGATGAGCACCCGCCAACCAGGCCTGCTGCTCAGTTCATTCCCAGCGACCCAAGTGAGGAGAGACACCAGCATTGACAAATCTGCACTTCTGAAGAAGACACTGACAGTGTGACTTCGATGAACACACCATCCCACGCTTTAACAAGCTGCATTTATGCTGAACAGGTAACACAGGGACAGAGATTGAAAGACTGAGGGACTGTGTCTGTGCACAAAGATAAGGTTGTCATTGGAAAGTTAATGTTTGTCAATGTGATCTCTTAAACTCTATTGCTCGGAAATGGAATGAAGTGTCCTATGGGTGACCTGATAGAGATATAGAATCCCCACCAGTGCCTAAGACTGTTTATCTCTTCTCAGTCACCGAAGCTACTAAGGACACCCAAAGAAATGGAGTACATCACTGTGGCCGGTATGAAGCTTAACTAAAGCCTATTAGTCGGATTGTAGGCCCCTATGCCTGAATCCACCATTAATGTGTGTAGTATTTAGTTTTGTTGTGGCATTGAAGTACTTTCTTTTTAGTAGACAAGCACTGGGTTGACTAATGAAATATTGTGTCTGCTGTTTGTGTGAGTTATGAGTCTGCATTTGGCTACTTTCCTTGGATACTCTGAGTGCCAAGTGCAGAAAAAGCTCGCAGGTTACAGTAGGACTGACCCCAGGACACCAGAGGCAAACTGACTCAACCACTGCTGTTGTGGCCCAGTAGCCCCAGTCTGCCCTGTGCCTCCCGGATCACTGACATGACATCGACACTCATAATATCGACCTACAAAATTATCGACACACAAATATCGATAACATAAATATCGATATTCTATACTTTTTAAAAAAATACACAAATATATCGTCAAACATTAACATCGATATTACGAATATCGATCAAAAAATATCATTATAACTAATATCACAAACATTACATAAACATACAAAATAACACAAATATCGATAACAAAAATATAGACCACACAATTATCGCCAAAAACAAAATATCGACACCTTAAGAATATTTTTAATAACACAATATATAACAAAAAAAATATAAACAATATCACAAACACACACAACAAATTAAATAAATAAAATAAAAGTAAAATAAATTATAATTAAAAAAAAATTAACATAATTAAATCCACCAAATTAATTACTTCTTACAAACAGAATATAGAAAATAAATAGTTATTATTATACACTCAATACAAGATAAATTACAAATGATATACTATTATACTTTTAAATAAAGTAAGAATAAAAAAAGTTTAACTAAACATTAATTAGCGTTTCCCATATAAGTAAACAACTGCCAAATTAATTGACAACATTAGTAACAAGCAATGAAAAACACCTACAACTTAATTAACCCAATAAGATTGAAAGGACAATTAAACAAACACTATATAAACTAAAGAAAGTGTAACATTATTTTATTCTACAACAACAAAACCAAGAATAAGGGGAATCTCTGCCAGATTGCTTCTACAACATTGGACTTCCTCATTGAAAACTCTGATTTCAACTTCACAAAGTAAGTAAAATATCAATTCAATGTTACAGCTGTATAAAATAATAGTAAAGGACTTTTACAATAATTAATGTATTATTTTTTTAAATATATCTCCTCTACAGAAACTCCAAAAGACACTCAATTAACTACAAAAATCATCAAAAAACCACCTTGCAAAAAAGTAAGTATAAATCACAAATAAACTAATATGACAACTAATAATCTCAACCCAAAACGCCCACTAACCACACAAACCCCAAAATACAGAAAATGCTGTTAAACAAATTTATTAAAATTATAATTTTTTTCTGCAGGAAATAAAAAGAAACACTAAAGCCAAGCACCAACAGAAACGCCTCAGCGTCAAAAAACGTTTAACATATTCAAGCATGTAAGTATAATTTTGTTTATGCAAATGTGTATTACAATAAAAACAACTACAATACATTTAATATTTTTTATATACATTTCTCATAGCAATTGAAAAATTAGAATGACTGAAGGTGCATAATTAATTACTTCCCAGAAAGGAAAACTGTTATTATGATATATGGGATATGTCTACACCCAAGAAAAACAGACAGGCGACAAAATTAATTGGAAATGCAGCAAATATTATGCAAATGCATGTTATGGGAAGGCTACAACAAAAGAAACTACTGTATTAAATGTTAAGGAACATAACCACCCCCTAACATAGCTGAAATAGAAGTGAGAGACACTTTAGAGACTCTGAAAGAAGCTAGCACTAGCTCTCAAAAACCTACTACTGAAATACTAAAAGACATTCTCCCCAGAGTTCCAGAACATGTGACTGGCCATTTACCCTCTGTCTCACAGTTAAAAAGGCTAATAGCTAGAACAAAAAAATCAACTGCAACCACCCCACCTACCCCCAAAACTTTCAGTGAAATTCAAATTCCACCTGAGCTCACTATAACTCATAATGAAGAGCAATTTCTTCTTTATGACAATAAATCTAACGACAAAAGGATTATAATATTTGCAACTCCCACAAACTTACTTAAACTACAGAATTGTGAGACATGGATGATGGAAGGAACATTTGAAATATGTCCTAAACCATTTCACCAATTATACACAATCCATGGACTGTATCACAATAACAACATCCCCTTTATATATGCCCTGTTACCAAACAAACAAACCACTACATATGTAGAACTCTCAACAAAAGTTCAGCAAAAGACGAATAATTACTATCCTCAAAAAATTATCATAGACTTTGAACAGTCAGTGATACAAGCCATCCTGAAAAACTACCCTCACACAGCAATACAAGGTTGCTATTACCACTTTAGTCAATGCATATGGAGACACCTTCAAAAATCTACACTTAGGGCCCGATTCCGATATCGTTTGGAAGGCCTCCTAATCGGATATGGCTTTCCCGGATCCAATTCCTAGCCCTTATTTATGACCGAATTGTACACAGGTCCGAACGATCAAGTACGATGCGAACATTGCGTACGCGCTGACCGAATTCTTTCCGGGACCCGAACCTGTCTGTACGACTCGTTCGTAGCGGAATCGTGCCACGCTATGGAGCCGTATTCCGACCGAGCGAGTGCGATGCACGATTCGGACAGCAGCTTCGCCTTGGTCTCAGCAAGATGAAACTGCTGTCGGAATCGTACTTTGGGGGTCCGTAGCAGGCCCCCTTCACCAGGGGCCCTCCGAATCTGTCAGGGGGTATGCCCATGCGTCACCTCGATCCAGGCATGCACAGTGGGGCGGGCACTGTGGGGTGCCCACCACAGGGTGTACGCTTTTCCGCACCCACCCTTTTTGCTATGGGAGCCTGTGTACGCGTCTGTACACAGGCCCCCATAGAGTCCAATGGGAGTCCGAGCGAACCGAGTCCGTAAGCATACGGCTGCATCGTACTTGCTCGTTCGGACTCCCGGAGCACGTTTCGCTCAGAAAGCCCTCCGGATCTGAGTCGTACGGAGGGCTTTCCTAGCAAGATTGGAATTGGGCCCTTAGTGTAGAATATGCAACTAATAGCAATTATGCATATGAAATTAAAAATCTAATAGCACTAGCATACGTCCCAATAACTGATGTAGCAGAACACTACAATCTATTAATAGAAAGCCCCTACTACCAAACAAATGAACAAAAACTAAGTCCCCTACTGGACTATTTTGAGGATACCTGGGTGGGAAGGCTACACAGATCTGGACACAAAAGACAGCCCAAATACCACATTCCATGGTGGAATGTATATAACAGTACCCTAAACAAAGAAGCAAAAACGAATAATGCTGTGGAATGATGGTATAATGCTTTGAAAGCCACAATAGGCAGAACCCAACCAACCCTACATAAACTATTACTAGCAATACAAAAAGAACTGAGGGGCTCATTATGATGGCGGGCGGACATCAGTCCGCCCTCCATCATAACGGTGATGGGACTGACCCCCAGACGTGCGGCAGTCCCACCGGCCAAATTACGGTGCGCCCGCCATACTGGCAGGCGCATCCTGGCCTTTACCATTGCGGACGGTGCTGCTGGCTGCAGTACCGTCCGCAATGGTAAAAGGGCATGCACAGCATTTCCCTGCACCACGTGGCAGGCACCACACGGTGCCTGCCACTTGGTGCAGGGAACTCCATGATACCCCCCAGTGCACCCCCACCCCCGTCGGGGGCACACAACGGGCCCCCAAAGCCAATACCCACCAGCCTTCCCATGGGGGCATCGCCGCCATGGAAAGGCCTACACATCACCCACATCCTAATATGGCGGGCGGTGCCTGCTAGGCACCGCCACCATATTAGTGGCCCAGCTCCGCCCGGCCGGCAATCGTAACGATTGCCAACCGGCGCAAAAGCGGAGGACAGGCTTTGCGTCCGCCGCAATACCCACCGCCATCATAATATGGCGGGGGTATTTCACGTTACAATGGCGTGACGATCGCCACCGCTGGCCCGACGGTGGCGATCGTTACGCCATCATAATGAGCCCCAAAGCTACCAACAACTAAGGGGTCGATTCCGATTCGGGCCGGAAATTTCTCCGACCGAGCCGGACCCGGAGAGATTTCCGACCGAATCGGACCCGTGCAGTCCGACCGAACGAGTACGATGCGGCCGTATGTTATCGGACTCGAGTCGGTCGGACTCCCATTGAAGTCAATGGGAGCCGGTCGTACAACGCGTACGCGGGCTCCCATTGACTCAATGGGTGCGAGTCGGACAAGGGCGCCCCCTACAGCGGGTACGCGGCGAAGCGGTTCGCGCCGTACACGCACAGGTAGGGGGGACCCATGGGTCCCCCTGTGTGCGACTCCGCGTGGCCACGCGTACAGGGGTCCGACACGGACCCCAAAGTACGGCTCCGACAGCTCTTTCGAGCCGGAGTGCGCGGCTCGGTCGGACTGCTCGCGGCGCGCATCGTACTTACCCGGCCGGGAAACGTCTCCATTGCGCGGTGCGAGTCGAGTCCGAGCGAGTCGGTCGGAGTGGTTCGAGCCGGGAGCGAGTCGGTCGGAGCGGTCGGGACGCCCGGACGAGTCGGTCGGCGATTTCGCATCGTACTCGCTTGGCCGGACCCGCGTACGGTTCGGTCGGGAAACAGGGCTCCGAATCGGATCCGGTAAAGCCGAATCCGATTCGGAGCACTACCGGCCGAGATCGGAATCGGCCCCTTAGACTTGAACAGTCTGAAACACAGCTAGGTCCAAAACTAACTAACAAACTAAGGGGGTCATTATAATGACGGGCGGATCGCCACCACCCGTATGGCGGTGGCGATCCGCCCGCCATTTCCCACCGCCCGCATGCCATTTCCCCCGCCATATTACGATGGTGGGGGGACTCCCGGCGGACGGAAAGACCGTCTGCCGGTTTTCTGCCGCTCCGACAGGGGACCGGGTGGTAAAGGACCCTAATATGGTGGCGGTGTCTGCAAGACACCGCCATCCATATTAGGATGGCGGTGGAGAGCTGCCTTTCCATGGCGGCATACGGTATTTGCTGTTGCGGGCACCCCAAGATGTTGGGGGGTGAGGGGTGCACAAGGTGGCAGGCACCGCGCGGTGCCTGTCACGGTGTTCATGCAAATGCACAACATGCATATATTGCATTGTGGCGGATGCTGCTTACAGCACCGCCCGCCGCAATTCAATATATGCGGGATGTCATGTGTACAATAATATATTATATATGTTTAGTGTCCAGCACCTTCCCTGAGTTAATATAGTTTGGAGTGGGAATAGTAAATTATATATGTTTAGTGTCCAGCACCTTCCCTGAGTTAATATAGTTTGGAGTGGGAATAGTAAATTATATATGTTTAGTGTGCAGCACCTTCCCTGACTTTTTCTAATTTGGAGTGGGAATAGTAAATTATATATGTTTAGTGTCCAACACCTTCCCTGAATTAATATAGTTTGGAGTTGGAATAGTAAATTAAATATGTTTAGTGTCCAGCACCTTCCCTGAGTTAATATAGATTGGAGTTGGAATACTAAATTATATGGGGTCGATTCCGATTCGGGCCGGAAAAGCACCGACCGACTCGGATCCGGTAAAAATACCGACCGACACGTACCAGTGGCGCCCGACACGCCAAGTACGATGCAAGCCGCGATAAATCCGACCGACACGTCAGGAAACCAAGCCGACCGACCGAGCCGCTCGGAAAATAGCAATCCGGCCGGAAAACACGCGAATCCAACCGACCGACACGCACCCGGAACAAATCCGACCGAATCGTACCCGCCAACTCCAACCCGCAAAGTACGATGCAAGGCGCGAAAACACGACCGAGTCGGACGGAGGACAAGCCGTACGACCGACACGCATACAAAACCGAGCCGAAGCAACACAATACACCGCGACCGACGCGTACGCAGCATACAAAACTGCACAAACACAGCGTGAACGAAACGGAAAACACCGTACGAGACCAATGCACGGTCCGACTCGGTCACAAGAACGTTTCCAACATACACAAACAGCACAAAGGAAAAATCAACCAAAAAAAGGCCAAACAAGCAATTACCAAGCCAATAAATACTGGGGGTGGG